>CM061919.1:99169182-99382585 GCA_031002005.1 Vandiemenella viatica | reverse complement strand
GTATATTTAGGAGAGGCGTGCTTGTAAGAAAAGGGTATAAGATTGAAATTTGGCAAATTGAAAGGCATGGTATCTGTATATAGACTGATATTTATCAATAGGCACCCTATAAGGAAAACTGAATTGAGGCATGATTGGGAAAAACAGGCGTAGGTCAAGAAATGTTTTAGATTGGTTGTGTGGCCAAAAATAAAGTTTGGAATGTGTGCTGATGAAAGTGAGAGTGGAAAATGGATGGGATGGTAATAAAATAATAATAATAAATAAAAAAAATTGGTAGTTATTTGGGACTGCTGACATAAGTGAAAACTTAAAACTATGAATATCATACGCACACACGTAATACATTTAGATAGATATACTAAATAGCAATAATTCTTTGTGGACATAATGACCTGGTGACAGGGTTCCTACTTGCTGTACTTTCCACCAGTCTTGGCCGCCTTAACCAAACCCTGTAGTGCTTCCAGGTACAAGGGACCTATAATTTAACATTGATTCCAAACAATAGAAGCATTCTGACGTACTTCACATTACAATCTCTTGTGGCCTGTGCTGTTCGAACGCTTAAGAAACATCAACTGTCCAAAAACCTATATAACAGTTTTAGAGATTATTGTAGGAATAGATATGTTAAATTGCAGTGCCCCAACAAGTACATAGAGAAAAGAATGACGAAAGGTTGCCCGCAGGGATCAGTGTGTGGACCAATTTTCTGGGACAATGGCTTGGAACCAGTCAAGGAAATATTGCAACAAATGTCAAGACTGCAAGGTGTGGTGGCATTTGCCGACGATCTCGCACTTCTGATAGACGCGGACACCAGGCAGGAACTCGAAACAAAATGCAAAGCTGTATTGGATTGCCTGAGTCAGTGGTGTGTGAAAGTTAAGTTAAACCTAGCCCCACAAAAGATGACCTACACGTTCTTAAAAGGAACACTCAAATGAAATCCGGTAATTAGGATCCAGGGAAAAACAATAAAAAGAAAAGGAGTAGTCCGTTACCTTGGTGTAAACCTGGTGGAACAATTGAAATTTGTGTCTCACATGGAGGAAGTATGTGAACGAGCAGCACTGGTAATGCACAAATTGATAAGCATTGGTGAGCGATGGTTTAATCTGCCTCCGCTCTTCATAAGAAGATATCACAACGCAATACTGGCCTGCATTACTGGATACGCTGCAAGCACTTTGGCCAAGCACCTAAGAAAGGTCAAACCAAAGGAGCTGCTTCGGCGTACGCAGTGAGGAATTCTGCTCAGACTAACTGGGGCTTACAGAACAACGTCCACAGATGTGCTAACAGTTATACTTGGCATCTGGCCCCTGGATCTGGAAGTAAGGAAGCGAGGAGTGTTATACTGGATAAAAAAAGGAAGGTATGACCAAGCTACTGAAATAATTGGAAGGCCTGTTGAAAACAAAAAAGATGTTTGGGATGTGCTGATGGATGAATGGCAGCAAACATGGACAAACAGCAACACAGGCAGAAGGACCTTTGACATGCTTCCTTGCGTGAAAGAGAGGATTAACATGACTCACCTACAACCATCACAAGGGCTCATACACTACATATCTGGCCATGGTCCATATAACAGTTTCTTAGAACAGAGAGGCTTCAAAGAAACAAACAGGTGCGACTGTGGCGAAGTAAGTACTCTTGAGCATGTGGTTTAGGAGTGCAAACAAACTGAAGATTCAAGAGCATACCTTCAAATACAACTTCAGAACAGAAGAATATACGACATACTTCGTGATACCAAGCTCTGACACTTGCTGGATGAAGCTGCTAACCTAGCATCATTGCGCGAGAAGGCAAGATTTGCTGAATTGAAATTAGGAGAGTGTAGAAGACGTCGCAAGCAAACAGTCTCAGAAACAGAAAGATGGACAGGAGAGGAAGAAACTCAAGAAGAAAGAACAATCCAAATGTGACCACAAGTACTGCCCTTGACTAAGGCGATGCCTGCACCAGGAAGACGGCAAAGACTCAATTCATCGCAGTGCCTCTGGAAGCCAGAGGCACCATCTCAGGGGGTGGCCTGCTCTGATTCCAGGAGGGAACTCCTGATGTGGGAGTAGGTGGCTCCAAGGACAAACCGGAGAAGAACGAGACGACTACGTGGAACGTGAAGCTGGCTGACGGCACTTTGTGGTCAGTATGTCAGCAGTCGCCCCGCTGCATCAGCAGAGAGAGCCGGCAGCCTGGATGTCGACGCAGGGCAGCAGTGGTGCAGGAAGAACATTTACAAATAGACACTTTATTGATCAGAACTATGACAATACTTATTCAATTGCTGTTTTTTGTGTGAATTAGTGTGATGGTAGATTAATTAATAGATTAGTTGGTAGATTAATTGGTATATTAATTATTAGAATAATTAGTAGATTAATTATTAGCATACTTTAAATCCTTAAAAATAATTATCCAGATCTATTTTTTTTTAAAAGTAAATTGTTTTAAGAATAAAAACTGTAGAAACTAAGGGTCTACTTTAGGTAACAAGGTAGTAGGCTATATAAAATCAGGAATAAATAAAGAAAAAAAAAAAAAACTTTACATTACACAGCAAGCTATGCTAGATGTGAAGGTCAGTTTAATGGTCTGTGAAAATACCCATCGAGACAGAGATTTGAGCTGGGGATCTTTCGTTTGCTTACCATAAATTAAGCAGGATATTAATATTTAATTAAAATTGCAATGGAGCACAGGCTCTGGTGGCAATTTCCCTACACACCGATCTTACCCCTTTCTGCACCCACCTACGTTTGCCCTCCACAAATTTTAACTTTAAATGCTTTCAACGTTTTTGGTAAAATACTCATCATTTCTCATAGTAAAATATTCCAATCCCTGACACCCTTACCTAAAAAAGAGAATCTTCCTACACCCTTGTGCCTGAAATCAAGTGCCAGTTTGTGGTGATGGTCGCCTTTTCCCTTCCATGCATTACTTTTAATTCTTACTCCAATATCTTTCCATGCCTCATCCCCAATATACGCCTTGTACACTACCATAACCCTCTTCACCCTCCTTTTGTCTTTCAATGAATCCCATTCCAGCTCTTTTATCGTATGTTACTGATTGTGTTCTGTGATAATTTCCAGAAACAAATCTAACAGCCCTGTTTTTTACCCTCTACAACTCCCGTATTTGATACTCAAAATGTGGGTCCCATACTACACTGTCATATTCAAGCAATGGTCTGATCAAAGTTTTGTAACCCAGTTCCTTTATTTCTCTTATACATCCCCTCATCACTCTCTCCAACAATTGCAGAATTTTGAATCCTTTTCCTACTACTTGTCAAATGTGTCTTGCCTGGTTAAACTTGTTATCAAATGTAACGCCAAGATATTTAAATTTCTGTAGCCCTCATGTGTGGCTAACCATGTTTGACTCCTGGTTCCCTAAACTGACTTCCGTCTTTGTTTTGTTCATGTGAAGTATTCTTTAATGCTCCATGATTTTAAAAAGCTATAGGTCCCCTGTATCTAGTAGGTTTACTGACTGTCATTTAGTTTAACCCATGGAAGGAGTAGAATGTGGGCCAAATCAAAGTGCTCGCAGTTGGGGAAGCTAGACTTTCACTTTAGTTATTGTTGTTGCATTCTGTATCCTTTAATTAAAGTGTACATTTTCTTTAAAAAAAAACCATACTGTAACCATGTATCTTGTATGACAAATGTGTGTAAAACTTTTATTTATATTTCAGAAAATGCAAAAAGTTTTTTGAGAAATATTGTGAACCAATTCTTCATCTCTCAGGAGCAACAGTTGATATTATACTAACAGAATCAGAAGGCCAAGCTTCCAGTATAATTGAAACCATTGATGCAAATACTGATGCCATTGTGGTTGCAGGTGGAGATGGTACACTTTCTGAGGTATGTCAACTTAGATGCTCCTTTAACTGGTCACCAGGGCTAGGAGAAATGCTTTCAAGCCAGCAGTGAAAGTGTTTTTTTGTTTAAAAATGGATTTATATTCCTACATCACTCTGTACCATTCTTTTATTTCAATTCACTTGGTCCATTGTTTCCGCAAAGATTGGACTCGGTCCCTACAGTGCAGTTCTGGATGTTCTGAGAAATAACCATCTATGGTAAGAGGATCCAAATGTTCCAAATAGGATGGAAGTGTCAACAGCTTGTACTTCAGATCAGTGGCGTAGCTATGGAGGGCTAGGTGGTGCCATGCACCGGGGCCCCAAGCTCAACTCAGGGAGTCCCCAAGCTCAACTCAAGGAGTTCCCAATCTCAGCTCAGGGGGCTCTCAAAGCTCAGAGAGCCCATTCCAGCAAACCTCACAAGACTTGGTGGAGATTTAAAAAAAAGTAGCAAATCTGGCCTGAGGGCCCCAATTTTTTTGCTCCAGGGCCCTTGTTAACCTAGCTATGCCACTGCTTCAGATACCCCACTGCCAAAATACTTTTGTCAGTTGGAGCATTGTCCTGATGAAAGGATTTTTTTAACATTTGTAATCTAGGTTTTCTCTCACAATTAGTATTATTTTTTTGTCAAATTCATCCTTTTTTTTTTAACTGCTTTATGTCTCTTTTTAACATTGAGGTCTTTAGAGACGGGAAAGGATGGGGGGCAAGGAATGGGAAGGAATTCGGCCATGGCCTTTTGAAGGAAGCATCCCGGCATTTGCCTGGAGTGATTTTGGGAAACCATGGAAAACCCAAATCTGGATGCCCGGACGGGGATTCGAACCGCCGTCCTCCCGAATGCGAGGCGAGAACGCTAACCGTTACACCGCCCCGCTCGGTCAAATTCATCCAAAAGTCTTGGGTATAATTCACCAGCTATCAGTTAATGATGCAATGTCATGAGTGCTGAACCACTGCTGACTAGGCAACATTCCTTTTCCAGGTTCCACTTTCCTCCCGTGTTGCCTTCAGTTGATAAGCTGCAGAAAACAAGAAAGGTCCTTTATACTGCTTGTAACACATACTTAAAAATATTCATTTCTTTATTTACATAGGCTGTAGGTAAATACAGTATGTGATTTAAAATTATGTAATGTACTTACCATGCATCTTTCTCTGTCTTATGGCACTACTAAACATTGATATTGCAATGTAATGGTTTAAAAATAATATAGGATATGGAAAATACCCATCACTTACCACAGATGAAGTCAGGATGCTCAGATGAACCACAAAAAATTTATTTAAAATATTTTGATTAGTAACCTTACTCATGTAAGAGTCAAGACGTGATATGTTGGAAAGATGTGTACACATCCAGTTATACCATGATTAATGTGATAGCTCTGGATGTGTACACATCTTTCCCCATACCATATGTCTCACCTCCTACATAAGTAAGGTAATTAAATGAAATATTGTAGAGTGTGTGTGTGTGTGTGTTCATCTGACCATCCTGCCTTCATCTTTAGTAAATGATGGGCATTTTCCCTATCCTATCTAATTTTCATTGCTTAACAGCAGTTTCATAGTCACCATTATCCAAGGTTATGGTTTAATTATATACACATCTGTTTCTACTCATCTCTGGTGGTTCCTGAACTGAAAGGCCAGTCTCAACATGTCTCATGCCACATCCAAGTGCCTCCATGATTACTGAAAGAACATATACTGAATCTCTTACACTTAAATGGCATATATCCAAGACAGCTATTAATTTAGGAGTTATGATATCTTACCTTCTGTGCTTTGCAGCAGTTCCTGGTTGTATTATTTCAGGTGGGTTTGGTAAATGCTCTTCCTGATGTTCTTCAGGGCAAGAAGATGTGTCATAGAGTTCTTGAGATAGCATCAACAAATATTAGGACGCTGAAGAGTTTGACTACCCACTGGGTCAGATATTTTTATGTATTTTCCTCTTAATCCATATTCATTTGTTTTACCCTTTCTTCTTTTTCAGCTAGTTTTCTACACCCACCAAGCAACCTGGTCTTCCTGGCTTTCTCCGTCACTGTAAGAAGATTTTACCCTCCTTTGTTTACATACTTTCGAGGACATAAGCATTTTCAGTACCATAAAGATTATCCAATTCATTTTGGAAATTCTCTTGCCTTCGCTTATAAACATCTAGAGATTTGCTTACATTCTTTTTCAACTGTCTCCACAATATTCCCCAGAACATAATGTACTCATGAACAATGAGATTAGGGATTTCACTTACAATCAATTTGCCTTTGTGAATAATAAAAAATAAAATTGACAGAACTCCTACAATTTGGTAATTTGCCTCTCTTAATAAAAATATGCTCTTTCTAGAACTTCATAAGCCTAAAACAAATGTGATAACTATTAAAGAACTGTGATGACAGTATACGCCACTACTCTCGCATGACTTGTATAGAGATGAGTCAGTGCAAGTCGGCATGGATAACCGTTCTCCAAAAGGTGTAAAAATTTATTTGTGAGTATTTCAGGATAAAATGAGAAAATAAACAGGACTTATGCGTTACTAAATTTTGACTTTGAAAAATAAGGGACACCTTTGTGAGCAATGATATTTCAACCAAAGTTTCCCAGAAGAGCAATGGTTTGATGGGTGATGTGTAGGTGAGTGTTACTGTGGAGAATATTCTGTCCTTTGCTCAATATTCCTCTATGTCAGTTCTGAATTTTCCATCTGAGTTTTTTCGATGTTTCACAGTTTATGTAAATTTAACCATGCAAACATTTGGCTGGAAGGCAATTCATCACCTTCAATGGTGTACATACTATAGAAAATAAACAAATTTTGCATCTTTGGAGACCTTACTTTTGGTGTTGCTCTCGTAATATAATTTTCATGTGTATTATTCCTGTATATGAATTAGTATTCTCAAAAAATGTTAATGGCCTTCATCTGTGGTAAGTGATGGGTTTACTTTCTATATCCTAAGTATAGTTATACAACAACCCCCTCTCCCACAATCACCACAGATGATGGCAGGAACTTGTCCACAAACTAAAAGCAAATGAGCACACAGGAAACATTAAAGTTTTTGGGTTCATACGCTTCCTCAACATAACAATATGGCATGCATAGGGGTTGCAATCCAGCAAAGCGGGATCCCGCATCATTAGACGGTCTGGCGGATCCCACACAAAATTAAGCGGATCCGCAATCTGAAAAATCTGGCGGAAACGTATGTCACTCTGCGTGACTTGCTGCTCCACTCGATCTATCGCATGTATTGCACTGTTTGTCTGTACCCTTGCAGTTGGAATTTCACTCATGTTAATAAATGTTTGTTTTTATCAATCTTACTCATTTTTAGGTAAATAAATCCAATTTTATGTAATCATTAAAAATTAACGTCTGTTTTGACTACACATTTCTATAATATGAGTTATGTTTCATATTTAGTTTGATTTTCTTCTAACTATATAATAAGTATGTTTTATGTGTTGCACACATTATCTGAACTACACAGTTAAAGCTTTTTATTCACGGTTTCATTATTTCCATTTTCTATATTTACAGATAAAGTAATTGTGACAACTTTCTGTATTTGCGGCTGAAAATTTGATTATTCTTTGATACAAAAATAATGTCATTGTAATTTTAATGATCACATACCTATTTATTTAGCAGCTATCAAAAGGCAATTGTATATCCTTTGATTTATTGTTATTTTGGCTGCCATCTCAGTACGTTTGAGACACATGTTCTTTGATGTAAGCCACCTGCTTACATGTGCCACTCTGGCTTTCCATTATCCCTCTTGGGATAATTTGGTCAATAGCCTACAATACATTATTTTTAAGTGAATATCATGTGCCCTTTCAACTCCTTGTTATTATTTAGACTAAAGGCAAAAAAAGTTATAATGAAGTCATCATGGCTGTATCGCTGAATTGTTTTATAGAAACACCATACTTCGATGGCTGCCTCTGTCATCTTTCTCACAGGTCAAATTTCGTGTTTTTACAATGAAATCCGGCGATACATCCGTGAGGACTTAACTGCAATCATACGTACAGAAAGTCTCCTTTCTTATTAAAAGTCGTTACGTCACTTAAAGTAAAACTGAAATACTTGACAGTTTACGTCTTGATGAGTAGTTTCTTTTAATAACAATGAAAGATCTATAAGATCAATCAAGGAATCAGGAGACATATTAATGAATCCCACAAGAACATTACATGTAAAATTAGGTCAAGCCTTGTACTTGTGCAGTGACAGAAAGTTATGTGATCTTGTTCTGAGCCAGGTCAATACATTACAGAGTATATTCACTTCACTTTGTGAAATCAGATGCTTTCTCTCGGTGTTATGGAACGTTCGTTTACTTAGAATAATAATAATAAAACAACTCTGGTAACTTGGCCATTACGCATACCATGTTTTTAAACTGGTGTGATGTATTGTAAAGACTGAATATTTTCCATTTTTTATTATTTATTTAAAAATTTGTTTAGATTTAAAAATAAAATGTAAAACCTGTTTAGAACATGCAAAAAAAAAAAAAAAAAAATTAATGCCAATTTAAATATTGTTATCTGTTAATTTTTATCATTTAACATTAAACGTGATTTACTAATTTAATTAATAGAAGTTTATTATTTCATTTATTAATGCTTTAAATTACTACATTTTAAATATATGCTTAAGAGACTATTGGCACGACCCACAGAAATCCCGCGGGATTGAAAACACAACGGGATTGCAATCCTTAGGCATGCACTAGGCCAGTATCAAGGGTCAGCTGTTATGATGGTTGCTGAGTAGATGGAAAAGATAGGGACAGGATCAAAGATGAGGAATTAGGATGGAGCAATAAGTTGAAGAAAATACCGAAACTTGTGCAAAACCAATAAATAGTTTTTAAAAAAGTCACAGGAAGTAGAAGGAACCGACAACAAATATTTGTATGAAAATATATAAACAACATTCAGCAAATAAATATGTAATAATGAAACGGTAGTTTATATATATATATAAAGTATGTAAATAGCAAGAACATCACTTGTGTGAGTGGTGGTTCGTGTGTGGTAAAAGAATGAAGAGGGGATAAAATGGAAGAAAGACATTGGGAAAAGAGTAAAATTTAAAGAGATCACTAGCTATTTCCTTCAGTTGAGACCTTGTGGTTCCATGGTGCCCAGTTTGTATCGGTAAGCCAGTTCTCAATGACTGTGTTCTGTTGCTGTCTGGAAGGAAGGGCAGTGAAGCAGGAACTGAAACTATTAAAATCATAACAAGTGTAATGAATAGCTGATGAATGATCAGACGTTCATTGGAATCTGGAACTTGGTTGCAAGTTAACTGGTACATGACAAAGGAGATTTCACAGGTTCTCTCAGCAGTGACAGGAGTTGGAGGAGGTGGTGGAAGAATGTTTTATATGTTAAAGCATAGAAAGGAGTCATGAGACTGTCTAGTAAGATAAAGGTATTTATGGGCTAGAAGTTTGCTGAGGAGGGGGGTTCTACTGAAGCATTTTCTGGAAGAAGCAGGGAAGATTTTTGGGAGGAGGGATCTAATTTCATGGCAGACTTGGAGGACAGCAAAGCCTTGCCATAGGATGCAATTGATGGACTCAATCCCTGGAAAGTACTTAACAGGACTTAAAATAAGATAGGATAGAGAAACTAAACAGCTACCCGTCACTTACCACAGATGAAAGCAGGATGGCGAGACACGTAAAAACACAAAAACAAACGAATTGCACAATATTTCGACTTTAGTCTTAGTCATGTGGTAGGCGAGACATATGGCAGGGGGAAAGATGTGGTCACATCCCAACCTGCCACATGAATGAAGCACAGGCGGAAAATGCGTGGTGGTGGTAGAATTGCCGGGAGGGGGGGGGAGATAGGCTAGACCAGCGATAAAAGTGAAACAAATCAATATAATCTTTGTGTAGCATAATTCAAAAAGTTATAATTTTATTTAGATTGGTTAAAGATGAAAATAAAGGGAGATAGAAGAATTTAAATACACAAAAGGTTGGAGGTGTTGATCCACCAAGGCTGAAATCCGTTCAGTGGGGGAACCATAGGCCGCAACTATAGGTCGTCCCGGATTGTCAGCCTTGTGTATCTTGGGGAGAAGGTACAAGGTAGGTGTGCGAGAATTGTGAGGGGTGAGAAGGGATAAGGATTGTGAAGAAAGACCTTGTAAGGGGCCCAGGATTTCCAGGAAGGAGCGAATTTTGAGGCAGATGGAAGAGGTGGGATCTGTGGCATGTGGACGATAGGTGTTGGTATTAGAGAGCTGTTTAAGGGCTTCCGCATCGTAGTCACTGCAGTCCATGACCACAGTGGTGGAGCCCTTGTCTGTTGGAAGGATAATGATATTTTTGTTATTGGACAGTTCTTTCATGGCCCGGATTTCAGTAGGGTTGAGGTTATTGGAGTTGGGAATAGAATTGAGGAAAGATTTTGAGGATAGGGTCGATGTGAGGAAGCCTTGGAACAGGAGGAGAGGATAATTTTGGGGAAGTGGAGGAGGGTCAAGTTGTGATGGTGGTTTGAACTGCTCTAAGCTGGATTCAATCTCACCTCGGCGGCTGTCACTCTCCGTTGTGGTAGCAAAGTGGTACCGCCAGCGGAGTGTGCGGCAGAAAGCAAGCGAGTCCCGGACCAGAGTAGCAGGGTCGAACTTAGGAATAGGCGAGAAGGAAAGTCCCTTGGAGAGGATAGAGAGTTGTGGTTCAGACAAGGATGTGGATGAGAGGTTGACCACTGACCGTTGTGGTGTGTCTACAGGTCGGGCAGTGTCACGAGGGATGTGTGGTAATGAAGGTGGGTGTGGCATATTAAAAATGTGGGCAAGACATGGGACTTTGGCAACCAGGGGAGGAGGTGGTGTGTGCTGCCTATGTGAAGGATGTTGGTAAGGAAGAGACAGGCCTAAAACAAGGTAGCTTTTCAATAAATTTATAGCTTGTGCAGATGTTTTAATGCACGTTTCTGTTGCAACTGTCTGCACTCTGCGAGAATTTGTTTAAGATGTTGAGTTGGGGAGGGTTGCATCAGACAAAGAATCTTGTGGAAAGACGAAAGTTGAATCGAAACTTTCGTCTTTCCACATCAAAAGACACTCCACATTTTTTGGAGTGTCTATCAAAAGTCCCCAGTCCTCTACCACCAGACTCCCTCCTTGTTTCAATTGACGTAAACTCCTTGTACACCAATATTCCCCACCTTGAAGGCCTCAGTTCCCTTCAACACTTCTTGGATATGCGCCCTCCAAACAGTATTCCCAGAACATCCTTTCTCATATCCCTATCCAACTTTATCCTCTCCTAAAACAATTTCTCCTTCAACTCCCAGATACGCAGCACTGCCATGGGTACCCGCATGGCCCCGTCCTATGCTAACCTTTTCCTGGGCCGTCTGGAAAATATTTTTCTGAAGAACTGCTCCCTCAGTCCCCTCGTGTGGTTCAGATACATAGATGATATATTTATGATCTGGACCCACGGGGAGGACCACCTCCTAGACTTCCTCAACTCCATCACTCCATCAATTTCATATGGTCATATTCCCACATCTGTATCACCTTCATTGACGTAGATTTCACCCTACGACAGGGGACCCTCCATACCTCAGTACACATCAAACCGACCAATTTACAACAATACCTACACTTTGACAGTTGTTACCCCTTCCACATCAAACGTTCCCTCCCATACAGCAATCCGTGGCAGACGCATCTGTTCTGATCATGAATCAATCTCCAGTTACTCCCAAAAACTATCCCAAGCCGATACACCCATGATCTTGTGGAAAAACAAATTTCCCGTGCCATCACCCACAACCCTCGTTCTGCACCTCCTAAAACTGACCGTGGAACAACACTTATCACCCAGTTCTTTCCTGGCCTGGAATATGTCAATATGCTGTGGGCATGATTTCTTACGTTCCTTCCCTGAAATGCATCTCCTCCTTCCCAAAATCCTACCCACTGCTCCCCGCACTTGCTTCAGCAGACCGCCCAATCTGTATAACATCTTGGTCCACAAGTATTTACCTGCCGACTCTACTAGACACCACAGGGATCTTTCCCTTGTAACAGACCCCGCTGTAAAATTTGCAGCATGCACCCTGCCACCACTACTTACTCTAATCCTGTCACAAGTGAATCTTTCCCTATAATTGGACATGCCACATGTGCTACCACTCACCTTATTTACCACTCACCTGCATCGACTGCACTGCCTCTTACATTGGTCTCACCACTCAACAACTTTCCTACAGAATGAATGGCCACAGGCAAACAGTTTATACTTCCAACCCAGACCATCCCGTGGCAATTCATGCGAACTTCCATAATTCAAACAACCTCAACACCTGTTTCACAGTTAGAGCTATTAGATAGAATTTTTCCTAATACCACCACCCCTTCAGAACTCCGCAGATGGGAACTAGCCTACCAACATATCCTTGACACCAGACACACACCTGGCCTAAACCTACGTTAAACCTGTCACTTGCCATCTCTCATTTCATTTTACAGTCAGTTACTTATATATGTACATGTTATCTATTCATTTTTTTTATATTTAAATTCTTCTATCTCCCTTTATTTTCATCTATAACCAATCTAAATAAAATTATAACTTTGTGACCACATCTTTTCCCCTGCCGTATGGCTCGCCTCCCACATGACTAAGACTAAAGTCCAAATATTGTGCAATTCATTTGTTTTTGTGTTTTTACGTGTCTCGCCCTCCTGCCTTCATCTGTGGTAAGTGACAGGTAGCTGTTTATTTTCTCTATCCTATCTTATTTTCAGTGCCTCGTGGCAGTTTCTTTGTTTCCATTATCCAATTAACAGGACTTAAGTTTTATTAAGGGGTTTAGGTTGGTTACTTGGCTGTATTGGTTGAATGTGGCTTGAGATAGATGTATGTGCACTAAATCTGGTGGATAATTGCAGGATACAAGCGCGTGAGAGATGTTGTTGGAATAGTGTGTGTAGGATTGCTGGTGAGAGCATATAATACTGAGGCTGAAAAGGAGTGAGTGTTTGGTGTGGTAAGGATGTCATCTATCAAAATGGAGATGCTGCTGTATGTTGGGAGGTCCTATATGAACCAAGTTGCTAAAGTAACCATTGGGGAGTGACACAACCACATCATGGAAGGTGTAGGAATAAGACCACATGAAGTTTGTACTAAACATGATTTGAAGTTGTTAAGGATGCTAAACCTTTTGCTTTTACCATTTCTTCGAGATTATATCACCTATGAGCCACATGAATTTTTTCAAATGAACTAGATTCAAAAATAACTTTTCTAGGCATCCAAGGGAGAGGTTAGTATAAGGGTGGATCATCTGAGTACCCATGATAGTGACACATATTTGATGAAAGCTTTTGTCACTTAAGGAAAAATGGTTATTGTTTAGTACCATGTGGATTTGGATGGTGAGGAAAGAAGTAATTGAAAAGCTGTTGAGAAGACTCTGATCTACAAAATAAACATACATAAAATAGATAAGTAATGTATTCATGAGGGAAGAGAGGTCGGAGACTCTTTTGAGTTGAGCCTGATATTAAGCATTTGCTGGTTTGGCTAACTCTTACTGCATAAGTTCAGATGATCTGGAACTAACAGGAGTGTGACAGAAAGAAACAGAATATGAAATTACTGCTGTTACGTGCAATGTCAAGTGCTATAAATGGATGATCAAAATTTTTAGTGAATATTATTTATCTTCAATCATTCATCTTAATTGATCTGTTGTCAGACCTGTCAAGTAGCAAGCAGATCAGTTCTGCAAGTTCCTTTCCCTTTTTGTTGAAAGCTCCTCTGTGAAATAATAATAATCCCGTGTGATCATAGTGACCTCGTGACAGGATTTCTATTGGCTGCACATTCCACCCCTGTCATAGCCACTATAACCTAATCTGGCAATCCTACTGGGTACAAGGGACTTAAAGATAAAAGTGGAATCCGGGCCAGAGAAGCATTCTGATGTACTCCACATTACACAGCAAGCTGTGCCACAGGTGAAAATCTCTCATAAGATGCCTTAACTCCTGAGTCATCAGACTGCTCTCATTTGTGGTGGGGGTTGCCAGGTGCATGTTGCAAAGTTTTACAGCATAGCCTTTTGCAAGGAAAGGAACCTTGGGACACACTTATTGAATGATGAGACAGAAAACAAAGAAAAACAATAATGTGAATCCATTACTTACCAAAGACAATTGCAGCTCTAAAAAAGTTTGGAATGGTGTTGGTGAAAATGGTGGTAGTCAGGTGCATACTGCAAGTTTTACAGGATAGTCTGCTGCAATAGAAGGAACCAATGAACTCTCTTATTAAATGAGGAGATGTAAACAAGTAAAGACATGAACCAATCACTTTCCAGAGTTAGGACAGTACTAAAATAAAATAAAAGGTGAAAAAAATAACAAATGTGATTAGCAATATTTTGAGTAAATACTTACTCATACAAAAGAAAAAAGAGTGACATGTCAAAGGGGTGGATTCACTTACATGCCAGGTCTCACTCCTTGATAGGGATAATATTGAATTTTTGGGCCAAAGCAGTCCTGGAATAACACGAAGTGTATAGTTGAAAGCTATGGAAAAGTATTGCTACTGCCACTAGTGGTAAATAATCATAAGTAAATTATAGTTTGTTCAGTCGTACAGTTATTTATACAAGTTAGATTCTGATTTTTGGAGTTAAACATGAAACTTGAATGTTACTTTGTCATCTGCAATTGTAGGTATATATGAGACACATGTGATTAGAAAAATAATTAAAGCAGACCAACAGCAAGTAAAAACTAAATGCTCATATCATTTATGATTAATTCATAGATTTATTTTATGGGATTCTATTTTTATCAGGAGAAATAGAGGGAAAAAAATTAAGACAGAGGTAAAATATGTATTAACATCCTAATATGAGGCGATAGTTTCATTTACAATTTGCTATTTATTACTGAGCATGGTGGGTGAGCAGTAACGCTCTGGCCTCACATTCAGGAGGACACAGGTTTGAATCTCCATCCGGGCATCCAGATTTGGGTTTTCTATGGTTTCCCCAGATCACTTTGTCATCTGCAATTGTAGGTATATATGAGACACATGTGATTAGAAAAATAATTAAAGCAGACCAACAGCAAGTAAAAACTAAATGCTCATATCATTTATGATTAATTCATAGATTTATTTTATGGGATTCTATTTTTATCAGGAGAAATAGAGGGAAAAAATTAAGACAGAGGTAAAATATGTATTAACATCCTAATATGAGGCGATAGTTTCATTTACAATTTGCTATTTATTACTGAGCATGGTGGGTGAGCAGTAACGCTCTGGCCTCACATTCAGGAGGACACAGGTTTGAATCTCCATCCGGGCATCCAGATTTGGGTTTTCTATGGTTTCCCCAGATCACTCCAGGTGAATGCTTCCTTCAAAAGGCTATGGCCAAATTCCATAACTGGGCACAGTTAATGGGAAAGTTAACTTCGTTAATCGTTAATCTGCTACTTACAAAATTAACTTCGATAATCATTAAAGCTTTACATTTTTTCAAGTTTAAATTAAGTTAAAGTGAACTGTTAAAAGTTAACCATTAAAAATTAACCTTTGAAAAGTGGAACTGATGTTTATGTATTATAATATGTATTACTGCAAGCAGTACCAAGGTGATATGTACTGTGATGTGAATGAATAATACGTCTATCCAACGTCCTTCTAGAGAATTTACCAGGGTTCATGTTTTAACAAGCTTCTCAAATGTATCGGATTCTTCAACATATAGTGGAATCATGTTGGCAACAAGAAGGTTTAGAATACATTACGCCACACCAGCTAGGAATACGACAGTGCTTGTAGCTACGATGCCAAATATTTTATTGATGTAAACTTTTATTAGAAGATGGAGATGAAAACAAAGAAATTATATTGATATCTACATCAGAATAAACCACAGAACTTGAAGAGGGCTTTGAATTATATTTTTTTCCCTCATGAGTTAGCCCTGTTTTTACTTTTTCTTCAAACTGTTCATATTTGGATATCCCCTTTATATGTTATTGAAGATTGTTAATGCTAGGTACGTGAGCGTTGATTGTATAAAGTTTGCATTCATAAATCAAATGTTCTCCCAGTCTTGATATAAATGCAATGTAATCGCATTAATGTGGCCAAGGATTTTTAATATTCTCATTGCTATTGTTAGTGTTGCTGCTTTCACTAATGGATTCAAGAGTTCAGTTTCCATAAACTAATCATGTAACAAATGTCAATTTAATTTATTTCAGTAATGAATACCAACTAAAAAGTGACATTTTCCTGGAAGTAAAAAAAGTTAGATTATAAAATCAATCACCGATCGAACTAGAAACAAGTAGTGAGTGTCGGTTTACAGACATAAAATAGAAACACTCCAAAACTCTAACTTTGCTGTCCACACCCATGCTATGTGTGGCATAACAGTTGTATATGCATCACACTCGCACTTTTTATTACCTAATTCGTTCCCCATCTAACTCGCCGAACGGTCGAGCAAGGCATGGCATGCAATTCAAACAAACCAAAGGCATCAACTACCAATGTAATGGACTGGAAGCTCAATTTAACAGAAGTTAAGAAGACCGTTAACAATTTTTCAGGTTAACTTAAAAGTTAAATGTTGTAAATTTTGTTAACTGCATTAATTAACGATCAAAGGATTAATGGCTCTCTGCCCAACTGTGCCAAATTCCTTCCCGTTCCTTGTACCCAATCCTTTCCCACCTCTAATGACCTCGATGTCGACAAGGCATAAACCATTTTAAAAAAATCTATTTACCCTAGCTCTGATGAAAACTTTGAAGAATTTGTTTTTTACTGGAATGGATTTATTAAATTTGTGTTGAACCAGATCTTGGTAAACTATTAAAGCTTGAAAAAATCATGAGGTGGCAGGTAACCTCATGATTTTATGTTTTAATTCATCCATAGGATTTTTATCTCAGTAAAAGTTTTCACATTTAACACTGGGGCATTTGCTTCATCACAATTAAATTAAACTTTTATTAATTTTGGAAACTTTTTTTCTTTAATTTTCCACTTTGTTTCGGTGATAATGATTTGACAATTCAAAGGTTTTGCATCTCAAACATTATTCCATCACAACAAAATAGAGACAAATTTCTAAAATATCTTCTAGTGTAATGTTCAGTCTGTATATTTCCTTAGCTTACAAAGTAAAAGGAGAGAAATAATAAAGATTTATAATTTTCTATGTGATAGCTTTTTTGTGTCAATTCTGTAACTGCTATAAACTGCTTCAAAATTTCTAATTACAATAAATTAAATTCTGCAATGGTGTTATTATGCTGCATATCTTCATTTATCATAAAAGACTGTATCCTTTTCTCACACACATGTCAATGACAATACATCTACTTTTTACAAATTTATATTACCACTGCTTCCAGGCACCATTATTGTAGTTGTTGGTGGAAACAGATCTTTTTGTATTTATTTCAGACATTGTCTCTTTGTTTTGGTAACACAATATATGGTTTTCTTGAAGGTTGTTACAGGTCTGATGCGTAATGGAGAAAGAATGGCAAAAACGTACCCTCTGGGCATCATACCCCTTGGTCGAACAAATACTGTTGCACACAGTCTTTTTGGTGAACATAGTAAAAGCACTGTGCAAATGATTGCAGAAGCAACAATGGCTGTAGTGAAAGAAATGAAAAAGCAAATTGATGTCATGAAAATTGAAGTAACAGAGGTAAATGTCCTTTTAATTCATCCACATCCTTTTTACCACAGTAAATTTTTTTCAATCTCCTTTTGTTACATCCACGTTTTGTGTTAGGTTAATCTCTTTACCATCACAGTTTTCTTATCACTCGTGTGTAATGCTAGAATACAAATTTAATTTAACCCTGCAACCACACATCTGCCTTGATCCCCCTGTTACTGACTAGCTCCTAAGTTCTTTACTAATTCAACAGATCTTTGCACTTATATCCCACATTTGATTTTGCTTTTCCAGTTTTAAAATAAATGCCTTCCTATTAAATATATCCTTTGATCCAGGTTTTTCATGCTTCATTTAGTCTTTATGGTGACAGCTTACAGAAGGACATTTGTAGGTTACAATAGTAATTAATTTTAATTATTCTAGTAGTTCTCCTTCATCCTCATAGGTCACTAGTTATCCAGAATGTGTGACAACTGTACAATACATTTTTTTAGTCAATTTTCACCTCTTCCTAACCTACCATGAAATTTATTATACAGATAAAGCAGGTCTTGTAACAATATTATTATGGTACAACTTTAATCAAGTGGGGAAACTGTTGATTCTTTTTTCTAGTTTCACATTTATGTATTAGGTACCATTTTTTTGTATAATAAAACAGTTTGGTCATCCTCATAAAGTTCAGTGATTATAGTTACATTGTTACCTGATTTTATTTAATTGAGAAAGCCTTGAAGTTGATCTCTTTCCAGCTATTTTTTTTTCCCTATGCAGTTCCTGTGCAGTTCCATTATTTAAATACCCCATCTCCTACAAATGGAGTCCCTGCCCAATAACACAGCCAAGAAGTATACTTGAAATTTATATAAACAGATGAAATTTAAATCTGTATTTGATTATATAGGATAACCCTGAGAAGCCAGTAAAACCAGTATATGCACTCGGTGAAGTATGGTGGGGAGCATACAGAGATGCTCATTCAAGAAGAGATAAATACTGGTACTGGGGAAATTTGCGATCATATATTACCTACATTTTCACTGGTTTCCGAAGTGAAAAAAGTGGAATATGCTGGCACTGCAATGCTGAGCTGACCTATGTATTACCTTGTGATGGTTGTTCCAAGTGTTTTAATGAAAACTTTGAAAAAGAAGAGACAACTAGACGATGGTGGCATACTTTCCTCCCTAAATCCAAAAGTTTTCAAGGTATGAAAAGTTACTATGAACAGATATTCTGTTTAAGTAGATTAGTAATAAAGAAAATAACAGACCTGTTGTGTGTAAGTTTGCTGCAGATTTTTCGTTTGCATTCCACGGAACAAGTATGTTCTTACTTCATGATGTTGGCATCAAATGTTAAGTTACATTGAGGGCTCAGTATCCATTAAAGGTCTTTTTGTTTCCTTGACTAAAAGGACTTTATGTTTTATGCAATCAAAGAACAGCTTTGGAGACTGGGAGTCTACAGATACATTTTTTTATTTGAAGTATATTTGCTTGACACAGTATTAATTGGTACCTAGTACAAGGTGTATTTTTTAAGTAAGTGCCGTTTTGTCACACCGTGGCTGGAGCGCTACGGTGGGCGTTCTGCGCATGCACACTGGGTACCTGCATCTCTTGCCTACGCACTGACACCATTACAGTCTAATTCTTCCTTGTTTACATTGTTCACTGAGTGTTTAAGATGCCTGTCCCGCCGACTGTGAAGTACAGGCTATTATAAGAGTTCTTTGTGCTAAAGGCCTAAAACCGATCGATATTCATCGTGAGATCTGTGCAGTTTACGGACAAAACATTATGAGTGATGGAAAGGTGAGAAAGTGGGTGAGAGCATTTAAAGATGGCCGCACAAATGTGCATGATGAACAACGGATTTGGCGTCCTTCGGTTGTTAATGAAAGTTAGGTGCAGAAAATGGACAATAAGGTGAGAGAAAACAGACGCTTTACGATTTCCTCCTTGTGTGATGACTTTCCTAATGTTTCTCATAGTGTTTTGTATGGCATTGTGACCGAGCACTTGAATTACCGAAAATTGTGCTCACGTTGGGTACGAAAAATGTTAACGGATGTGCACAAAACCAAACGTTTAGGCAGTGCATTGACTTTCCTTGAGCGGTACCACAACGATGGTGATGATTTCTTAACCCAAATTGTTACGGGCGATGAGACATGGGTGGCTTATGTCACACCTGAATCAAAGCAACAGTCCATGGAATGGCGGCATTCAGATTCACCCAAAAAAGTGAAGTTCAAGCAAATGATTTCTGCCCAGAAAATCATGTGCACAGTTTTTTGGGACAGAAAAGGAATATTGCTTGTGGAATTTCTGCCTCGTAATGAGACAATCAATGCAGCAGCTTATTGTGAGACATTCAACAATCTGCGCCATTCAATCTAGAACAAAAGACGTGGCAAGTTGAGCAAGGGCATTGTTTTGCTGCATGACAATGCCCGTCCATATGTGGCTAATCAGACCAAAGATCTCATCACATCTTTTCGATGCAAAACTCTAGATCATCCTCCATACAGCCCTGATCTGGTGCCCAGCTACTACCATCTGTTCCTGCACTTGAAGAAACACCTGGGCGGTCAGCGTCTTGAAGAAGATAACGAAGTCAAAACAGTTTTGATGCAGTGGTTAACAAGTCAGGCGGCAGACTTCTATGAGGAGGGTTTTCAAAAACTGGTACTACGTTATGACAAGTGCCTCAATATTGAAGGGAATTATGTAGAAAAGTAGAGTAAGGTACAGGCTTTCGTGTAAAAATAAAATTATTGAGATATATTTGCACATCTTTTTTTAACTTCAAAACGGTACTTACTTAAAAAAAACATGCCTCATATTTGTCTCTAAAATACTCATAGTTGATGTTTTTCTGTGTATTTGTATTATTCTGTTATCTATGATAAGTGGCAATTCCTGGCTCATTCTTTCTTTTTTTATATAAAATTTGCTAATATACACCTTTTGATTCCCTACAAATTTCTGTATACCCTCAAATTTCTGTGAATAATTTGTCAAATATATGTTTCTGGCTTCTCAGTTGAATTGTTCTCAACTAGTTTTAAAGCAATGCCATTCAAAGCATTAGTGTTGAGTGAATTTTAACTGCTCATTGCACTTTTAAGTTCACAATGCGGTTGCCTTGGAAGCCAAGTCTCATGTTTCTGTCACTAGATTGATGATAGTGCAGG
Organism: Vandiemenella viatica; assembly: GCA_031002005.1. Classification (NCBI taxonomy): domain Eukaryota; kingdom Metazoa; phylum Arthropoda; class Insecta; order Orthoptera; family Morabidae; genus Vandiemenella; species Vandiemenella viatica. The sequence goes on along the minus strand of CM061919.1, from coordinate 99,361,733 downwards.
ATATGTAATTTTGTCGGATTGAGTGTCATCCTCTAGGTATCTGTAGGTACACTACCTAACCTATATCAGGAAAACAACATTACACTCCCTTAGATATCCTGGCCTATGACATAAAAGATTAATGTTTTTTAACCATATTTGGAACTTATTATTTTTTCACAGTATAATTGAATTACCATATGCTACCAGTTCTTCCACTAATCAGCATTTAAATTCTGTTAGTTTTTAAGAGTCAGAAAACATTCCAGAGGAGTACTATTTACATGGCTTGTTTCAAACCATATTAATTTAATTAATAAAGGGTATGTCTTCCCCATTAATGGTGCACTTGATAGCTCCAGCTATAAAACAGTGCTGAAAAAGCAAGTACCTGCAATTCAGCATAGACAAACGATCTCCTATTCAGATCCAATCCTTTTTAATTCCTTTTATAGCTACATCACTCCAATTAAAGGATTATAGACAGAAATAATAGCTACTGGAAGTAATCAACCTGCATTACCTATAATTGAACGTAGCATTTATGTTTAACTTTGTAGATAGCTCTGATTATTTTTTTTTCAACACATTAATGAAAATTAAGAGTTGTGGGTTTAGTTTCAGTGTGTATATGTAACACAGATGGGAAAAAAATAGTATAATCATTCCCGACTGAAGCTAGGTTTTGCTTTTTGAGACTTGTTTTCACAATTTTAGCTAAATATTTGCACTGATTATATACAAAATATATTGGTTGTTTGTCAGTTTAATTAGCAGCAATTATTAACTGATGATCTTTCACTGTATGTCTAAACCTTAAGTTGAATTAAATTGAACTGTGGTAGATCGCATGCTCCAGTGGCAATTTCCCTGGTAATGTAATTATCCCTTTCTTATTATTTTTTTTGTTATTATCTTATACACTTTGAGTGTTAAATTCCTCCACCAATCTACTTTTAGCTTCTTATCAGCTGTAAGAAACTTTATATGATAATCTTGTTTGGATTTGACATCACAAGAGTGACAATGTGTAGAACAGTAGGTTTTTGAGAATTTGTTATTGCAGTGATTTGGTCTGTATTATATTTTCTTTAATTTTCAAGTGAGCCTAAACTAGGGCAATCACTTAGCATTTTCTGCTGATGAACTTTCATTTTTTCATATTTGTTTTTAATATTTTTTGCAAACCAAATACCTAGAAGAAGATATTAAATAGACCTTTCAAATTATTTACTTCCATAGTCATTAGTAACAATGTGTTGTATCAGTGTTTCAGAATAGTCTATTATAAAGCATAATTTTTAGCCAAAAATTTATTTCAATAAAATTAAACTTCATTTATTTGACACTATTAAACATATATCATGGCTTGCTTATTTTCAGACGAAACAAACAAGATAGATCACAGTAAAGTTTCGAACGAAGAGTGTGGTAATACACATAAAAAGAAAATATCAACAGTTGATTTGTCTTTGACAACTGCCAATGTCTGTCCCAACTGTAGTCAAGAAGGAGTGCCACATTTGAATCTTATGATTGGTAAGTACAAGGGCTGCATGAAAATATTTACAAACATAATATTTAGTCATAAATTTTGATTTGTTTTTATACTCCTTGTGCTTGTAGGCCCAGAGAATGTAGGGTATTTCAGCATGGTGTCTGAGGGCTGGAGAAGGGAAAGTGGTAAAGGCAGAACTATATCAGATAGACTTGAAGTTCGAGAAATAACTATCAAGCCATTATTCAATAAAAATGAAGGATCAGTAAGTATCACATTTCTTTTTTTTTTAAATCTTTATAATGTTCTCCCATGTAAAATACATCTTGATTTTAATCTCAGATAAAACAGTGATTACTGTTAACAGAGACAAGTATTTACAATTTTTTTAAAATATCAAGTTATTTTAAATTTAGTTTTCCCTTTCAGTAAAATAGCATTGTTTGGTTTATTGGTCTCTAGCAAGACAGTGTAGGAGCACTATATTAACAGGTATAAATTTAATAAATCCATTGCCAAATGGATTATTCTAAGAATAAATTACTGCGATAGTAGGCCAGGAAGGTAATAGAAAATATTGGAAAAGAAGAAGGATGTTATATCTTGATCATAAGTGAAAATACTATAAATAGACGTAATCACTTCTCTTCATATACAAATCTGTAGTGGGCTATGTCAGTCTGTTTGAAATGACATCATACAAAAACTATTGAACCAATTTTGATGGGGCACCAAAATTAGAAATTATAAATCTATTCTTAACCTATATGGCTAGGCATCAAATATTTTTGATACAGCCACAAACAGAGATTGCACACAATATCCAAGATACACAATCCAATCATCCTAAAAGCTTATAAAAACTATTTTTTGTACCACCTTTCATTGTTCTTGGTATTAAAAAAATGTTTGGGACTTGACAAAAATGAGTGTAGAGGTTTTTTTTTTTCTGCTCTACCATAACTTTCTTTGAACTCCTTTATTTGCTACCCATAACATGGGTTCCGTACTGTCTCAAGCATGGGCTTGTCCAACGTTTTGAATCCCAATTCCCATTTCTTTGATACATTCACTATTACCCTCTCCAGTAGAAGCAGTACTTTACAATCTTTCCTCAAAATCTGCTGAGTTGAGTTAACTATCAAATAATATTTCTAGACATTTATGCTTAGGTCTTCAACAAGCAATTCCCCCCTCCTCCAAATATGGATACAAAACCTTTATTTTTCCATCTGTGTAAATGTAATAAGCCAACTTTTGGGGGAGGGGGAAATTTCATGTATACCTATATTAGATGGTTCGTGGTTTAATTAATATAATAAATAATCAGTCCACAATCTAGTTTCAAGTCTTAACTTGTTTTATTGCTAGTAAGACATCGGACTTCAAGATACAGTTGTCTAAGGTTGTGGATAGAAGTGTTTTAAAAATTGCGTACTATGGAATAATCTACCCACATATCCTGTATGGAATTGAAATTTGGGGATCATGTTGCCATTTCTACATGAATAGGTTGTTAGTGGTCCAGAAAATATGTATCAGAATAATATACAAGTTGGATAAGAATACACCCTGTAAAGAAATATTTATACAAGAAAATATTCTTACTATATTTTAGGGTTTTGTTACTGATTAGATCCAATCCAAAATTTAATAACACTAATAGTGAAATTCATAAATATGACACTCGAATCAAAACTAATTTACATATCAAAAGATTTAACTCAGAGGCAGCAGATAAAAGTGCATTTGAAATGGGAGCAAGACAATATAATAAGCTACCAACACATTTAAAGTCATTGACTGGAAATGAATTTAAAACTGAAGTAAAAAATTATCTATGTAATGAGTTGTGAGCTGTATGTAATAGCATTTCTGTATTGAATTATTGTAGCTTAATGTTAATTTACTTACTCGACATTCCTGGCCTTGCTATGGGATTCATTATACTATAAGGTATTCTTGTTGTGTAAGATGTATTGGTCCTTCCTGGAAACTTGTGTACACGAGTATATTGGCAATAAACAATATAAGCACAAAACTCCAACAATTCCATTCAACACTTCTTCCAAAGACAATACTACCATAACTGTTCATTCAACACTGTTCTTGGCCAACATAAACTGAGTCTGTAAAACTGTCTCTGAGTCACTGCTAGTCACTTTATATAAGTTCCATCGAAAGTTCTAGAACACTACAAAGGCTTCCAATAGATATTTCTCGAACATTAACAATACTTAAACAATTGAAAACATATTAAAAACAATCATAATTAATCCATAATTATTTACAATCATTACTAAATGCTCACAAATGAATATTAAAGAAACTAAACACAAAATTATCCACATAAATCATTTTATACTGTAGTAAATCGCCCTTTAAACATCGTAGCGTGCCTCAATACTTGGAATTAAAAAGATTTAAGCAATTCTCGTGCTTAGTTCTGTCCTTAACATATTAAATTGTATTTATATAATTTGTTTTCATAAAACAAAATCCATTTACACTGATTTACAGTAAAATGCAAGACAAACATACAAGATCATATTCAATCAAACTTTAGCATGCTACAAAGGCTTCATAAAACACAGTTCCATTTAAAGTTAGGTTTGAGGGCTGTTACACAATCCAACTAGATATCCTGTCCTGATCCTTCAAATTTCTCTCATTGTAATTCTATTATATATTATGCCATCTGTAAATGGCTTAACTAAATAAGCGATATAGCAAATCTGAAACTATTAAAACAACTTTGTTACGATTACTAAAAATTTGCATAAGACAAAGTCATTCTTATAGTCAAGGGATATGTAAGGAATTGGTATAAGATGTGGGGTGAATAAATAAAAGAATTTATTTTTTTTACTGTCATTACAGAAGCAAAAAATATTTGATATTATTTACATAACCAGAGAGATAACGGTTCCTAATTAAATCATTTCAGACCAAAATTAATAACAATAAACACAATATCACCTCAATTAGGTTGATTCTCTGACTCCAGAAGCAAGGATAACAAGGTTGTATTAAAGATTGGTGAATCCAAAAAAATAGTTTCTAATTACTGCACTAAAGCCAAGAGGATTTGGAACATCCAGAAAAGGTGGAACATATGTGGTAGTAACAGACCAGTTGCTCAATCGTTGAAGTATGCAAATGATGATACGAGAAGTAGATTGTCATTCCCTCTCATGTTGCAAAATCGAGATTCAGAACTTTTTTATAGTGTACATGTTGTATCACCCTATTATACATGAAATTTTTAAAGGAAAAATGAAAAGTAAATAAATCAGACATTACTTATCTATACACGCCACTTCTGCTTTTTAAAATAATTTCTTTTCAACTGCATATTTTAGTCTATTTGGAAATACACATTGCATTAAGGATTCACTATAGACGTGAGCAAGTACTTAGCAGATACAATCTGAACATCTTTTAAGTAATAAAATATTGGCATAATTGTAAGAATTTTTAGGTTTTAATTGCTTCCTGAGTTTGTTTATTTCTGAGACTGCTGCTGTTTGCAATTACATCATCACAAATCTATTTTTTGGGAAAGCATATGAAGAAAACTTAGGACACTATCTGGGTATTATTTTTCTATACCTAATTGCTCTAAAACTAAAGTAATTTTTTTAAAAATATTTTACAAATGTCCCCTACTTCACTACACAAAGACCCATTTTGTACTATTTTTTTTGTCTTTAGAGTGATTTACAGAGTTTCTTTTTCAGTTTTTATTGTATTCAATATAGTTTTCATTTTATTGCTGGAATTCCCTGTTTTCTTTGATACATGCATGTTCTTGAGCTTCCTTATTACTTCCTTAATATTTTAGAATAAATTTTATAGTGAGATTTTAGTATATGGTTATTTTACTTTCATGTAAAGGTCTCTTTCCTTTAGTCTAATACCCTTTGTAATCCACCCCTTACACTATTTACTGTTAGAAATGATGGCAGCTTTTGTTTTTTAAAATTTCTATCAAAGAAATGTTAGAAATGTATTTAGAAAGGAATCAAATTTTGCATTAACACCCTGTGAAGTGTGTACTTCTGACCAGTATTATTATTTATGGAATGTATGAAATTTTTTTTCATTAATACTTAATCTGTATATCCAGCTTTTATTTATCTGCTTTACAGTGCTTCTGCATTTGATACAAAATAGCTGGGCATCTTGATTGGATATACCATTTAGTACTGGAAATATGCTATAAATATTGTATTGAGAGATAGCCACAACAAATTATCAATAGTATACTTGACACTAAGAAAGAAAACTGAAACTTTAATTGAAAATGATAAGAGTAAGCTGCAAGGATACTGAAAATCAACTTAATTTGTTCAATAAGAGTTAAAAACCTATCATTTTTAATACAAAAATGCAGATAAATCACATGACACAAAACACTTACAGAGCACGTGACATCATGTCTCAGCTCTTTAATTTAATTTAATTTAATTGCAGTGGAGCACAGGCTCCGGTGGCAATTTCCCTAAACCCCCATCTTCCCCCTGTCCTGCAGCCACCTATATTTGCCCTCTACAAATTTTATCTTCAAATTCTTTCAACATTTTCGGTAAATTATTCATCATTTCTCTTGGTAACTCATTCCAGTCCCTGACACCCCTACCTAAAAAAGAGAATCTTCCCACACCCTATTTCCCCTTACCAGGGTTGCTCCATGTAATAAACATCTTGTGACACAACAGAATAATTTCATAAGAAAATCATATTTTTGTGAAATGAAATTAAACAAAAATGAGATATTTACTCCTTTAGCAAGGAAATGTAAGTTGCCATGGCAATAAGAAAAATCAAGATATAGCTAGAGGTTTAGCGACGTACAGGCCGAACGGTTGCTTTGTTACCAGTTCACTGCTTAAGAACCTTGCATTCTTCGGATATTTTAAGACCAATGTAGTTCCTAGAAGAATAAGAATTGGGAACAATAAATGTTAATCTGTTAAAAGCGTAGAACTGAGTTATATTTATAATTATAACCCAGTAGCGCGACATGGCGACCGTGACAGGACTTGCATTTGTGTGGTGTCAAGTTAGAATGCTGTATGTATATATGTTTTCATTAAGACAATACATGTTTTTTTTAGTTCATTTCATTATGTTGTTAGTATTAAGAAGAGTTTTGTAAAATGTTTTGTAAAAAATTCTAATAGGAACAGAGGAAAGAGTATCGCTGGTGCAAGGTTATTCTTATAAGTTTACCAATGTCTTTTAAGCAAAGACATGGTGAACTTGAGGAGGCATGTGACACAACAGAATAATTTCATAAGAAAATCATATTTTTGTGAAATGAAATTAAACAAAAATGAGATATTTACTCCTTTAGCAAGGAAATGTAAGTTGCCATGGCAATAAGAAAAATCAAGATATAGCTAGAGGTTTAGCGACGTACAGGCCGAACGGTTGCTTTGTTACCAGTTCACTGCTTAAGAACCTTGCATTCTTCGGATATTTTAAGACCAATGTAGTTCCTAGAAGAATAAGAATTGGGAACAATAAATGTTAATCTGTTAAAAGCGTAGAACTGAGTTATTTTAATTATAACCCAGTAGCACGACAATCTGTCATATATTTAAGGTTTCAAGTAAATCAACTACCTAGTTCTGATTACCAAGCCATAAGACAGATATTTTCAATGGAAGCTGGACTTTCCAAAGCAAACAATTCTAATTTGTCCAAAATTGACATGACGATGCTGTGAAAGTTTTTCACATAAAACAGTGATTTTTGCACAGCTGAATTCTGGGATTTAAAAATTTACCTCAAAGTTTATGAACTTAAAAACGAAAGTGTAGTTTTGTGCTCAAAAGTGTGCATATTGTTGTATAATTATTAAAAGTTGTATAAGAACAAAGTCTTTTTGGCATTGTATTTGAATGTTAGAGCAAGGCTGCGCAGCAGATTTTAGAGATGGGCCACAATTTCGATTCTAAGTTAGCCTGAGGGCCACAGTTTTGATTCCAAGTTAGCCTATAGTTACAGTAGATATTTTAATATAACAAAGATATACAGTAACAACGCTTGATTAAAATCAAAAAGTAAAAACCATCAATGAATCCTTTGCAGAGGTTTCTTTAATTATAATCAAAAATAAAAAAACATCAAGACCTTTTCACAGGTGTTTGAGCTAGCATATTCCAGATCGTTGCTGTTGGAAGGCAAATTTAAATGCATTGGCAGGCCATTTCTTGGCCCACTGGCCTAGGGCTGGGCAGCCTTGTTCTAGACAATAGTTTTCAGAAACTTATATAGACTAGAAAGAATAGAAAGATAGAAAATATTGTTTTATACAACCAATATTAGCCTCTGCAGTAGTTAATCTGAAAATATAGCTTTAACTGCTATGCACATAAGTTGGCAATGCACTAGCAGCAAGCATTCTTCTCGACAATATAGCAATATTCAGATGAGCTGATATTGTAAACCAATGGGCAGAATTGAAGGGGGAAATAGATACAGTTATAAAAAGGCACAAATCTTAGAACTGAAAAGATAATTCAGGGTTAATTTTATTAATTGGTAAAATGGCACAAGTTCAGTAGAGACAAAGTGGGAAGAGTTCAAGGAAATGATAAGAAAGAGTCATGGGCGCCAGCAGGATTGCTTCTAGGGGGGTGCACCAGGGCTGCATTGGTGCCCCCCTATCGGCCAAAAATTTCCGGGCGACCTTTTTTTTTTTAGCTCTACTACTGCCCACACGGCGATGCGGGATATAGGGGGGTGCACCAGGGCTGTAATTGGTGCTCCCCACCCCCTATCGGCCCAAATTTACAGGCGACCCGGGATGTCAGGGGGGTGCAAGTGCACCCCCCTCCCGGCGCCCATGGAAAGAGTGAAGAAATGTATATTCCAAAACAGAGAATAAAGAGAAGCACAGAACTTCCATACTATAACAGGGAAGTGAGGATGTTAAAGAGATTGGTGAGATGAGAACATAACAGAGTTAAGAAACAGCAAGGCAGTAGGGAGGTCATGAAACAACTAACAAAGGAATTAATAATGTCAAAGAAACTGGCTAAAGATGAGTTTATGAAGAATATTATTGGTGCAGGGAGACGTCTCACTGATGCATCTAGAAATTTCTATAGCTATATCAGGAAACTGAGAGGAAGGGTGGGTATTGAGACAGTTATAGATAAGGATGCAGAAGAAGTAATGGAGGATTTAAAAAGGACAAAATTATTGAGTAACTGGTCCAGTGATTCCATTAGGGACAATAATTCAGGGGTTATATTTGGAAATTAGCCTATCCGCACAGCTGGAGGGGAGCAGATTAGAAAATTTGAAATTAAATATGAAGATATTGTGAAGGAACTAAGAAATCTAAAAAAAAGCATAAAGGGTCTGGTGTTGATAATATTACTACAGATGTCTTAAAGATAGTAGGATTGGACATTGTACCTTACCTTGAAACATTATTTAAATTGAGTCTGGATACTTGTTGTTTACCAGATGACTGGAAACGTGCAATAGTCGTACCAGTCCATAAAGGAGGGTGACAAACAGGGTTGAAAACTATAGGCCAATTAGTTTGACATCAGTGGTAAGTAAATTAATGGAGAGATTAATATGCAACCATATTAGAAGTGTGTGTGAGGAAAGAAGATGATTTTCAAATCAACAACATGGCTTTATACAAGTATATTCATGTGAATCTCAGTTAGTAGGATACATGCAAGACATTTCTGATGAAATGGACAGGGAAGGTCAAGTTGATAGTGTGGCACTAGATCTTTCAAAGGTCTGTGACAGAGTGATCCATAAAATGGTCCTAAATAAGGTAAAAACTATTGAAGCCGATAAAAAGGTGATTTGCTGGGTGGAAGAATTCCTAAAAGGTAGAAAGTAAAAAGTTAAGGTAGGAAATGCAATATTAAAAGAAGTAGAAGTAGAACATGGGAGTCTTACTGGGTAGTATATTGGGACCATTGTTATTCGTTATTCTAGTGAATGATTGTGTTACTGGTTTACTGTCAGAAGTTAGATTGTTTGCAGATGACATAATGAAATAATAAAAGGATCAAAACAATAGAAGACTGTAAACAGCTGCAGGGTAATATAGATAGGAAAACTAGCTGGGTGGGTCAACATTAGATGAAGATAAATGGAAATAAGAGTCAGCTTATTAAATACACAGATAAAAAGCTAAAGGTTGATTATGATTACAAAGTGGGGAAGGAGCTACTTATTGAAGACTGGAAATGTAAATACGTTGGCATTACAATTTGATAGCAAACTTAACTGGGAAGGACACATTGGACAGATGGTAGGGAAAGGGTTCAAAATCCTTCACTTGTTGGAAAGAGTGATGAGGGGATGCACTAGAGAAGTAAGGGAACTGGGGTACAAAACTTTGGTCAGACCACTGCTGGAATATGGTGGTGTAGTTTGGGGTCCACATTTTTGGTATCAAGTACAGGAGTTGGAGGGGGTGCAGAGGAGGGCTGCCAGGTTTGTCTTTGGAAATCACCCCAGAGCACAATCGGTAACTAATATGATAAAGGAGCTGGAGTGGGATTCATTGGAGGATAGAAGGAGGGTGAAGAGAGTCATGTGAGTGTACAAAGCCTATACTGGTGATGAAGCATGGAAAGATATTGGTGAAAAAATTAAGAAAGCTGCTTGGAAGGGTAAGGTGACCATGACCACAAGCTGACACTTGATTTCAGGCATAAGGGTGTGGAAAAATTTTATATCGTAGGAAAGGGAGTGAGGGACTGGAATAAATTGCCAAGAGAAGTGATGAATAACTTACCAGAAACACTGAAAGAATTTAAAGTAAAAACTAGTAGAAGGCAAAAGTAGGTTGGAAGGCGAAAGAGAGGGGAAGTAGGGAGATTGCCACCGGAGCGGGCGCTCCATCACAATTTTATCAATTATTATTATATATATTACTAACTGTGATTATACAGTATTGCTGAATTTATCAAAATATAACAGTGTTTGTATTATCCATAGGTTATTATAAAATAATAAATAAATTGTAGACATTGTTCATGATGAACAGTACACTCTTTAACTGCAACATTACAAAAATTACGGAGAGATTGTGGAAAGAATTACTACTTTTCTAGATGAGTTATATACTGGTATTCAATTAAATCATGTTTCAGATTGAATAGATGATGTGTGAGTAATTTCAGCAGGTTACAAAATGTGTTTATGGGAGCACATGATAATCATCTTCATCATTCATCGATAAAAATTTAAGTTTATGACAGAACAAAATATTGAGGTATATTAAACATGATAAAATAAAAACCTATTGTGAGGATCTAAGCTTATGCTTGGGGTGGAGCATAAACTGATCTCAGCTATAACCGTGCGTAGCCTATGGAAGTGACAGTTATGACTTATTTAATGACTTCGCCGCAACATAGATTTTAACCCAAACTATGAAAAGGTAAAGTTCAAATGATGTTCACTAGTCCATTCTTGCTTGATAAATATATATTCTTCAAAAATTTTACAAGTCTAAAACTGCACAGGCAATCAAATTTTTTTTTTCCGAAAACAGTTTTACAGTTTCGACAAACCACTCGAGCATGACCAAACCTCACACCCCCACAGTTACTTAACTACATGAGGTTTTACTTGATTTTAACCATGACTTTCAAATGCAACCATAATCGCGCAAGTTGGTAATTTGCTGCGCCACGAGCCCAACCTAGCTATGCCCCACATAACTTGTAACATACTCTGAGACTGCCGCTGTTAGTCTGGGGAGAGGGTAGATTCTGAAGGGGGTATTTATAGGATCGTTGCTGCTTGAGCCGTGGGAACTGACTTTCCCATGAATTGTATATCACGATAACTGATCAGTTTTTGACGAATATTTTGCGATACCATTTGATCATGACACTAAAAATAACCCTATCTCTCTGAAATTTTGATAGTTGCTAGATATTATTACTAACGTCAAATTAAATTATTATAAAATTTTTCGTAACTTTAATAGTTTTGCCAGAAAAAGTCATTAAGATGTGATTGCCATAACTTTTGAAATATTACTCCTACCTAGCTGAAACAAATGTCATTCTATTCTCCTATTGCTCATTTATCATCTGATATCAAATAAAGTATGTTACCTAATTTTGAGAGTGGGATAAAGTTCAAAAACAAAATTTGACTACTTGAAATATTCAGAATATCGACTTGAAAACAAATTTCCATATTGAAAAACGGTTACAGTAAAAATTTGGAATCTCTAAGTATATTTCCTGATTTATTACGAATTTTAGAATATTATTCCTCCCGAATGCGCATCAAATTTGAGCTGAACTTGTGCAAGCGTTTCTGGTGCCAAAACCTATTTTATTTTATTACAATCAAATGCTTCAATATTATGAAATAAAACTTTTTCAGAAACTTTTATACTTAAATAAACTTTACTCTGAACATAATTTCTTCTCATGAATTCCCGAATAAGACTGAAATATTTAACTTTTACATGAAGCACATGTCTTGCTATACCAAATTATATCCAAAAACGATCTTTATAATGCATGAAACTTTCTAAAATTTTAATATGTTGTTTTACCCAAAATTACACTACTTTCTATCTATTACTTGACTCCTTAACTGTTTTCTAATGACTGAATACTTCGATTTTGGAGTGGAAAATTACCAGCAAATCACTTTTAAACATGTTTAGACTTTAAGTAAGATCTTCTAACAACAAACTTAATCATCTTCTGGCTATTTATTTACCTAAACATCTTCTGCACTAAAGAAATATATTGATTTAGCAAAGTTATATGAAAGTCAAATACCACCTATTCAAATCTGAGGTTAAGTTTCTCAACAATTGTTTAAATGAATTTAACTATTGAATTTACTGGTCATACTTGAATTTATGCTTATGTTGGACATGTTACTTGGGATTATTATTAAAATTAACTGGAAGAATGGCTTTAAAATAGTGGTACCATATACTTCAATTGAACTCACTATCTAGGCAACTAACTTCGTTATGCGAAATTCTAAGATGTGTTACACTATGTCAAAGTAGCCTTCACTAAAATATATTGAAGACTTTGTAGACATATAATTTGTGTCGTGTTGTCGAAGCTTTAGCCATTTTTTCCACATATCTTTCTTGTGTGGAACATAAGTAAGCAATTTGTTTGCTTTTTAAATGATCTGTTTACGCACTGAGCTACTATACACTTTGAAACTGTAAAACTCATTTTGTCAACAAAATAAGCAATCTGTCACTAACAGCGGCATGACCAAAGACCTAACATTACAAGAGGCAACATGACAGCTGTGAGCGTTTTGGTGCCTATATTCAAGTGAGCATACAAAAACACAAAATTTTGTATTTTACCGTTCGTTTTATATTTTTTGCTATAGTAGACATAAAACTATGATTCTGACTACTTTCACAAAATTAGTTTTGTCTTCCATTGCAGTGTTGCTATTATTGTGTATTCTTGTTGGGAAATCTATAAATGCAGCTAAGTTAAAAGACAACATCAAGGCTTCCATATCAAGTATCTTATTGCTGTTATTGAAAAAGTCAACATTGAACTATCTGCATAAAACTATTTTTTTTTTTTTGTTATTTGTGAAACATAGTAGCAATGATGACTCTAACTGCGGTTAAAACAGACTGAAATTTCCTGAGGAGGCTGCGTTAATAGCTTAATTCGTTAGTAGGTAGAGCAAATTCTAGGCTGCGATTCATAGGTCGAATCTTGAAAAATTGTAATGAACAAACAAAGGAGATAGCATATAAATCTCTTGTGCGTCCACATTTGGATTATTGTTGTGCCATTTGGGACCCGTTTCGTAAGGGGTTGATCGAAAGTATGGAGAAAGTACAGAGAAGAGCCCCTCGATTCGTTACCGCTTGCTACAGTCCTTGTGAAAGCGTCACAGAACTGATTAGTAGATTAGGTTGGGAGTCTCTGGTAGATAGACGACACACGTTTCGTTTAAACGTATTGGTAAACATGCGTACTCCCACTTTCACTGTTGAGTGTAGTGAAATACTTCTTCCACCAACCTATTTGAGTCGGAAGGACAGGAAAGATAAAATTAGAGAAATAAGGTGCCGGACTGATTCTTATATGAATCCTTTTTTCCCTCATACCATTAGGGATTGGAATGCACAACAAAGAGATTAGCTTTGGTGCTGAGCACACTCTGCCACCCACAATTTTGTGAATTGCAGAGTATACATGTAGATGTAGATAGATGTATAACTATGAGCTGTTCTTTGCCATATTCCCGTTTTGTAACACAGTATTCAAAGTGTTGTTTTCTTCAATACTTATTTACAACTACACTGAATATTATTACATACTTGATTCTTTTATTTAACTGCATTGTAGCACACACTTCGGTGACAATTTCCTTGCTCACCAATTTTCTCCCTTCACTGTACCTGCCTATTTTGCCCTTTACAAATTTCAACTTTAAAATTCTATCAGTGTTTTTGGTAAATTATTCATAAGTTCTCTTGGTAACTTATTCCAATCCCTGACCGTCTTACCTGTGAAAGAAAATCTACCCACAGTCTTGTGCCTAAAATTGAGTGCCAGCTTGTAGTCATTGTCATCTTTTCCCTTCCATACACTACTTCTATTTCTTACATACATTTAATTTTGAAGAAACTAGAATTTTACCTGCATCAGAGGTTTTGGGACAGCATAATAACACAAGCTTTTGAAGTCAGAACAGGTGATTCTTTAGTCAAAAGGGACACTGGAAACCAGCTTAGTATGACCTGCAACCCAGCTACCAAAATGTTGAAGCAGGTATGCATCAGTAAGGAGCAGAAGAGTGGATGAAGTCATAGCACTGGATCAGCTTTTGTCTTCAACCGTTTCCATGGCACTGCGTAAACAAACAGTTATTCAGTTTTACCTTTTGTTGAAAATGAGGGCAGAAATAGAATCCCTTGAAAGGTCCCACTATTGTGACATTTATACACTGTTGGAAGCCCAAGAATAGTTTATTTAAATAATAAATTGTTATATCTCCAACAGAACAAACTCACAATATCTGATAATAAAACGACCCCAACAGTTGGAAACCATACTATTTATTTAGAAATTTAAAAGTGCTAAATAACTTTTAGCTCAAAGTTTAGCTATAATATGCTGCCCTTAAACTTACTTTTATACGTTCAGCTCTATATAAACTAGTAAAATTTGTCATAAAGTAATGAGGATTAACTAATAACAATAAGATGAACTAAAGGTATTATTTTTAAACTTAAAAATTAATAATTCTATTTGTTAATAATAAGTGTAACAATTTTGCTGATAGTTCAAAGTTTTAAACTAATTTACCTAACAAAACTTATCAACTGATGAAATAAATCACAGTTTACAGTACAGCACTACACACATGCAACCAGACCTCAAGCATGCATAGACTAATAAACTCGACATCGGCTAGGTGTAAACCCCAAAGCAACATTTTCCAAAATAAGATCCTAGGATTATCAGAAATGCACTTTTGCTTCTTTCTAGTGAGATTTATCAGTCATTTCAGTCTTCTACCTCACCTGAATGTTTCACACTGTTATATACAAGTCCCTTAACACTGCACAATATCATAAGCTGTCAACTTTCGGTAATCAGTGAACTTAATTATCTCTGGACTGGTGCACTCAGTTCATAGACTTTCAACCATTGCAGGTTTCTGACTGGATTATCATACCAGAAAGATAAACTTAGCATTAATTAGGTTAAGTTTCCATTGTTAACATATTGGACATACTTTAATGCCTCCAGTTCCAACTGATGTATTACTTACTATATTGCTGAAATTTCAAACTGAAAAGTTACTCGGAGTCTATCGAAATATCCAATATATAATATCACTGTACGGACAAAAATTGAGAAAATATTAAATCCATAGCAAAAACTCAAGAGTTCAGAATTTCAGTATTCTTAATGAAGCAATGTAGAAGCAAAGGATATCACATCACAAATAAAACTGATTGTGCAAAAAAATGATGGAGACCTAATGGGCACAGGAGTTTAATACAACAAAATCAGGATAGTAACAAATGAGGGAGCAGTAAAAAATGAACACTGCAAATATTGCAAGAAATATGTGCCCACAAGCAAAAAATAAGAAACATATAGTTTTATCACATGATCAATTTCTAAATATCTTCAGCTTTAAACTGTTTCTACTCTGAAAATGTAAACTGAAAAGTTTGGAATGAGATCCCAGCTTATTTGAGATTTTTGTTACTCCTTTATTGAATCTCTTTTTGATGTATTGGCAGAAAAAAAATTATCTGGTGTCATATCTTTTCGAAATAGTTTTATTGAAGAGTGAAAGCAGTGTAATTTTTTTTCACATAAATCTTGATATGATAAGAATCTCTGGTAAATACATACAATTACAGAACACCCATTTGTTATAACAGATTCATATTTTTGTTTGCAGGTCAAAGATTTCATGTTATCCATAGACAATGAAGAGTATGAAGTGAAACCAGTACATGTGAAGTTACTACCAAAAGCTGTTTCTGTATTTTCCACAGCTTAAGTCATAATCTCTTATATCCTCTAATATTACTTTTACACTTACATAAAAAGATGTGATGAATGAAGTGAATTACATTGGACAAATGGACTACAGTGTATAAAGAAATATACCAATTTTGTATTTATTTATTGTTTGTTGTGTAACTTTGTATACATGGTGAATCATTGTTTTAATATAAAAAGCTAATATTCTGTGATTTGTATTAATTAGTACTTAAAATTTTCTTTTAAATCCTACTTCACATAAATAAATGAAGCTTGTGCCTTATTATTCTCTCTGCAGATAAAGGTATTGTAACTGTAGAATTGGACAAAAACCAACAGTAAAAGTAAAATGTGACCTGCTTAACACCTGTGGGATCTGATTTCTCTAATTCTGATTATGTTGATAATTTTTCGGCTGTCAAAATATCTTACCAGCAGGTTGTTTGTGGCAATGATGGAAACTATTAGTAAAGTTTTCCATCAGCGTATTTTTTTTTCCTTTTCTTTTCTTTAGACACCCATTTACATTTAAGGTCAATAGATATGAGGTTTAATTAAGGAACTAGCGCATTGCTCTAAAATTGAGAGTAACTTTGATTATTACCTGATTCAATTTATGATTTCATTTTTCTCAACAGCTGATGTGAGGAGGAAAAATAGAAACAAAAGGAGAGTTGGATCCAACATATTTTGCTTTCACTTTTTAACAGCCATACTTAGCAAATTTTAATATTCTGATAGTAGGAGGAAGGAACAGGAAGAGGAGGTTGGGTCTCACATTTTTTATTTTCACTTTGAACAGCCACACATAACAAAGTATAATATTTTCAGGAGGAGGCAGAAAAGGGGAAGTGAGATTCCACATTTCTAGTTTGCACTTTGTAAAAGTTGGTGGAACATTGCAGACACATCATTATGTGAATAGTGACACTGCTTCTGTACGGAAATAGTTTTAAGTATTTGAACTAAGTGACAGTGTGAGTAAAAAGCGGTGGGTTGAAAATATAGAGGAAAGTCTTTCTATTACATTATTATTACAAGTAATATAATCTAACTATTAATGCCCATATATGTAACCATTTGTGCATAGGCAGGGATATGCGGGATATGGGCTATTTTTAGGAACCATCATGGCATTCGCCTGGGACGATCTGGGAAAATCCAGATCAGATGGCCGGAGGGGTTTATAGATACCTACTCCTATCGATCTAAGTTCTCTCACTCAATAACTCATTCCTATTCCACTCCCTACACACTAGTAAAAAAAAAAAAAAAAAAAAAAAAAAAGAGAGTATAGAAATGAATCGGTTCTGGCCCTGATTTCTCTTATCTTATTTTCTCGGTCATTCCTAGACATGAATGTAGCTGGTGTGAATGTGTTTGCCGTCAGTCATGAATTTTTCAGCCATCTTCTGCCGAGAACAATGCCTTCGGTGCTCCAGGTCTTCCCAACCCAACTCATTCAACATCACACTTACGCTTTCTCTCCAGCTATATATACTTGTCACGAATTGGGCGGCTCTTCTTTGGACCTTCTCCAATGCATACATTAACCCCTTTTGATAGGGACCCCATAAAGAACAACAATATTCTAAGTGAGGACGCACCAGAGCTTCCTATCCAATCGATTTAACTTCCACTGTACATTGTTTTAAATTACGACCTAGAAATCAGAACATATGATTTTCTTTCCCAATTACCTTCTCGATATGTTCATTGCACAACAAGTTATTACGAATTGTTACACCTAGGTATTTAGCGGAATCTACCGTTTTGTATTCAGAGCTAAACAGTGTCCCTTTTTTACTTACATGCACGACTTGGCATTTTTTAGCATTTAACTCTAGCTGCCAGTCTTTGCACCAAGTGATTATTTTCATAACATCAGCTTGTAAGAAAGTGCCATTGTCTTGGGTTTTTATTTCACAATAAATAATAGCATCATCAGCAAATAGTCTTTTTACCCCTTATTATCTTCCATTAATCATTAATGTATATGAGAAACAACAGAGGCCCTATCACACTTCCCTGGGGAACCCCAGACCTCACTCCAATCAGTGATGAACATTCACCATCGAGAACTACACACTGTGTTCTACCTTTCAAAAAGTTTGCAACACATTCACATATTTGTCTAGATATACCATAACGACAATGTTCCATAAGTAATCTTGCATGAGGCACAGTGTAGGTTTTTTTTAAATCTAATAGAACTGAGTCAACCTGGGATTGCTTATCTATAACTCAGCACAACTCATGAATTAAAAGTTCAAATTGTGTCTCGCAGCAACAGCCTGTTTTGAATACATGTTGGCTTGAGTTTAAAAAGGTCCTCTTTATCCAAAAACCACATTTGAATAGATGATATAGTCTAAAATCCTGCAAAATATTGAAGTTATCGAGATCAGTCTATAATTTTGAGGATCGTTAACATTCCCACTTTTAAATACTGGACTTACGATAGCAGTCTTACACTCAATGGGTATGTTTCCTTGAAACAAGGAGGCAGTATATAATTTCATCAAATATGGCAATTTCCTTTGTGTATCTAGAGTAGAATCTAGTAGGATTCTTTGGTGCCATTCTTGTGAATATATTCAGGTAAGATTCCTCCCACCAGTATTTTATGGCAATCACCATAGGTGACTGAACAATAAACTTAATGATAAATCCATAACTGCTCCCATAATAGAAAAAAAAGGTCTGATAACGTGTTAGCTCTGCGCAGTTGTCACGAGACGCGTGTATGTCGGGATAAATGCTGTTTGTGCCATGTTGTGAAACAATTGACAGACTTCAACTTGGAACTTAATGCATGGTTCATCATTCATATTGCAGGTTCTTCTATACTACTGAATAATTACACATATTGCCTCGAAGTTCACTCTTGGTTTTATTAACTGACCACATACAAGTTCCGCATCACTAGCAACATTTAAATAAGCAAATCTGACCATATATAAGGAAATGCAAATACTTCATTTCCGATGATTACAGATTGTGACCACACTCTTCAGTCTGGCCAACACCATGCCAACCATCACTCCAACACAAACTAATTCCTTCACATCCTCAGTTCTTGTAGAAACTTTATTCCGAATTATTTAGAAATGTACTACAAAAACTTCCTTCACAACTTTATACTCAAAGGCAGCACAGATTTGTTACCTTCTAAAAGATGCCATGGTACAAAACCTAAAATTCATTAGCTGCCTGTACCCGTACTACTTGCAACAATCACTGAATCGTCCTTTACTGTACACAGCCACATCTGACAATGCTCCCCGTAACCTAAGACTTATTAAACACTTAATCTCATTGAGAATACTTTTCTGATTTATTTAAACTAGAAATGCTTTACTCAAATCCTGGATAAATCATAAACTTGTTAGACCTAATCGTGGCAAGTCCATTATGACTAACTTTTCTGCACATTATACTGACATATTAATGTCTCGCCACACAGTAGTTACAAGATAAGATGAATCACTGCTGTGTGGATATTGTCAAGCCCCCCTCCCCCTCCATTTTTCACCAAAGAAGAATATTTGAAATCATTTAACAAGTATTAATGCCCTGTATCTGCATCATACCAATTGAATATCCTTTCAATACAAACCATCAAAAACGAATGTACAATCTAATATGTTATGACTTATGAGACATAAAAGCTAGATATGATTCACCAATAAAAGTGCACTTTTAACACACTGTTATAAGAGTTAGATTCTCTGTTTTAAATTTTTAACTATATTA
Organism: Vandiemenella viatica; assembly: GCA_031002005.1. Lineage (NCBI taxonomy): Eukaryota > Metazoa > Arthropoda > Insecta > Orthoptera > Morabidae > Vandiemenella > Vandiemenella viatica. Next base: position 99,341,966 of record CM061919.1, on the reverse strand, counting down.
GAACAGGGGCATACAAAAATGAAAACACTTCCCTTACAAAATACACACACATGTGATGGGTTATTTTCCCTATACCTTCATTATTTTCATTGCCTAATGGCAATTTCATTGTCATCACCATCCCATTATTTTTCATTCTTCAGTATCTGTTTCACTGCTAATTAATATTAAATTTTTGTTGTTAAAATAAATGTAAGTACACTAAGAAGGAAAAAATGTTAAGATATTTTAATTATCATTTGAAATTATGATATTTGCTCCTCTTTCAAAAAATGGTCACGCTTTCAATGCTTACACTGGTATTCATGGAGACAATTTTAAAACAATATGCTGGAGAGCTGTTTCACTTTATTTTAAAATATTGTACAAGGAGAAAGTAACACCCTGTTCCCCCCCCCCCAAAATAGATGGACAACAATCTACTATATAATTTCCTAAGCTCACTCACTCCCCTCAATAGCTATTGGCTGGTTATGGTGATGTCCCATGCCAGCCTCCTCTCAGAAATTTACAGAGACGTTTTTTAAATTGGAGGTTAAATGCACAGTTTAATATCTAAGAAACTGCTATGAATTTATTGCCAGAATATATTCATTAAGTTTGCTTTTTGCATCCTTAAAAAATAGTGAAAAAACTTTAGGGATACAAAAAAAAAAAAAAAAAAAAAAAAAAAATGTGGATCTACGAGTACTTTTCAATAAAATGTTGCTAATGAAAGTAACATAAAAAAACTTTAAAAAAAAAAAAACTTAAATTAATCATGGTATCTGCTGTAACCACGAATGCCAATTGTCATTCCGGCCTAGGCTAAATTTCAATTAAAACATTCAATAATGTTGATGCTTGACCAAATTTTATACATTATGGTTTATTTGCTTTTTACTTATTTTATTGACCACTTTCGTTAATGGAATTTGTTCATGTTCGTTGTACGTGAGTTATTAGGTGATTTAAAGAGAACATCAGACCAAACATGTTACCGAATCGAGTATTCTGGAAATTCATTTGTTCGAAGTATCTTAACTATTTAATAATCTGGAATCTGTATTAATTTCTCTGGTAATTATGGACACTATGACCAAAGATTACATTATAAATGTTTGCCCAGCCTCAATCAAAAACAAGCAATTACACAATCCCTTTAAACAAAAATTTTTCAGAGTGAAATTTTATGGTCAAATATTTTGCAAAGTGAAATTTTAGGATCAAATACAAGTCAATTTTGTATTTCAGCAAGTTTGAATCTAGCAACCATGACCTTTGAAATAATTATATGATTGTGGCGAGACAGTATTAAGTCAGCTGTAGGCAGAAAACGTGGATAAGCAATCGTAAAGTTTATGTATTTTGAGGATTAAGGATAAACTAATATGATAGTATGACATGAGTCGGAGAAATAAATAAGATTAATTATATGTAAGGCTCAGTTGCTCCACAAAGCATTGTTGAGTGCAGAAGTGCACATTGTAAAAGCAGTTAAGTGATTGTTGAAAGTAGTCTGAAGCTGGCAGTCGATAAAGCCAGATGCAGATTGTAGTAGTAACATGGGCCAGTCTTCTTTTTTGTTGTTTATAAAGTGGACAAGGAAGCAATTTAGTGCTGTCCCTTTTAATATTAGTCTGAAGCTGGCAGTCGCGAGAGTCGAATGCTAAGTTAGAGTTCGGCAGATTGTAGTAGTAACACGAGTCATGCTTACTCTTATTAATAATAAAGTGGACACAAGCAATGTAATGTTGTCCTTTTAGTATTAATTGTACATGTTTCATGTAGAACTGTGAGCTAGTAGGATTTTGTAAATGTTGTCAGAATGTGCAAACTGAAAGTGAAAAAGTTTCGATAGTCAAAGTAATAAATTAATATGATGCTGGTAAAGGGGAACATGTATGCTGTGTGTTAATAAAACCAGTGTGAACTTCAGAGCAATATGTGCTATTATTTCTGGACAAAGTCGACCTGCAAGCCTTAGCAATCTGAAACAATATCATCATAGCATCAGTGGCTGACCCCATTATCTCTCGTGTATAAGCTACCGCATATGTTATCGCCGGCCCGAAGCACCACAGTACAAAATCGCTACATAATAGTGCGATTGTCTCTGTCCTTGTCTAATACATCTATTAAATACTTCCGAGTTCTTCAAGCTCAAGACAGTTTACTCACCCTAAGCATGAAACACATGTCAAGTTTGTATTTGGCCAGTTCATGTCAACCTGTCATGATCTGTGACCCTAAAAACTTGAACTGACTAGATCCGCGACAATATGCAAAAAAACAGTCACGGGCTTACACTAGTTTGTAATAATTCTGATGGAGCACAGGCATCAGTAGCAATTTATCTACACACCTGCATTCCTATTCCACAATTTTCTTTTTCTTAAAATTCATGAATTGAGATATGACCACTCAACTACTTTTGCACTTCATGAATTTCACTATTTTTTTTTCTCTCATTTCTGTTTTAAGAGCTTGCACTTATACACTTTATTCAGGACTTTCACTGAGTTACATGCCATTTATACACATTTTAAACAGAGAATGTCTGAAGGGCAAGGCAACATTTGAGGAAATATCTCTCAACTGATTATGTGGAGATTTGGAAGAATTGATAAACTGATCAACTGTCAGTTAATCTTCTATATCACAGTTCTGTACACTGATTGTGTATTAACTATATTTTGGTAATAAATTTATAAAAATTCAGTAACTTTTGATTTTTAAATATAGTTAACTATATGTTTTATAAAATCGTATATATAAAGGAAGTAAAAAAAACTTTTAAAAAGAATTAGGACTTTTTTCATAAACTTTTAAATTATTTCAGTGTTATAGCTATTATTTTTATTTTAAGATGTTTTAGTTGTTCATCTTATTCCAGAATTTCACTATGTTAGATGCAATTTCTCCAAATTTTAAACAAAGAATACTAGAAGGGCAGATCTGAGAGGACAACAAGGCATTATTTGAGGAAATATGTTGTTGCTGATTAGATGGAGATTAATTAAGGATAGGATGAATTGAGAAAATGATAACAATAGTCTGCAAAGTGCTAGTTATTCTTGCACACTTTCTTTACACAGTTCATTACAAAAAATCAAAAAGTGATTTTTAAATACAGCACATTATATGTTTTTGTAAAGTTGTCAATCAAAAAATTAAAGAAATTATAATGGGTATTTTCACAACAATTCTAGAAATTATCTATTGAATAATATTTATTATTTTTTATTAAAATTTATCTGTTGAAGTATCAAATGTGTTAAAAATACTTATTTAATTATCTAAAACAGTCAACTCCAGAAAGATCACTATTGTATTCTTGTAATTTTGAAGGAACTTTTGGATCAGTATTTTCAGAAATAAAGGGAGGGAATGGTAGTTTTTTTAAATAGTTTTTCATGAAAAGCTTGCACAAATTGTGAAATTAAAATGCAAAAGTCCAAACTTTTTAAGGGTCATTTGACATGTAGAAATGTTATTTAATGAAACTTTTTCCATTAAACATACCATAATTATGATATTTCAAAATTTCATGTTATAATCAATTTAAGATTAGCACAAGCAAAAATTGCATGTCATCACAAATTTCCTAATTTTTATGGGGCCACACGTGATGGCAGGGTAAATGAATGAACCCTTCAGGATGCCATCTTTTATTGAGAATGTACAGACCCCTATACAACTGTATTACAGCATATGTTAATGAATGAGGCAGGTTTTGGAACAAATAGTTGTCCACAGTTTATTGCTAAGTGTTTTGCTGTGCATGTAAAATACAGTATACCAACACTTTTCAACAAAAACAAAATTTCCATTCTCCATATCATATAGAGAAACACAATTTTTATTAGATTTCATATCCTGCTTCCATACATGCTTCTTCCATTCTATCATTTCATTGCATTAAGAATGATCAAAGAAGACATGGATAATGATGATGATTTTGGAGTGGGAGGTGGAATAAAGTCTGAGAAATATCTAGTGCTGAGAGTTAGCAAAAATGTCAGTCTTACTTGCAGAGTCTATTTTTTTTTTTTTTCTCTATTTGCAGCATTATATTTATCTTTACTCATTTTATATTTCAAGTGCTACTGAACTTGTTTGTATGTGTAAGAAATCCATGTTTTCGAACTTCAGTCTAACATTTTAAGTTTATAGTAGTCTGACAAAAACTGGTGCTGATCATTAAATGTGCTTGAACACACCTTTGTTTTACTCAAATAATGTTGAATATAAAATTCAAAGCAAATGAGCATAAAACCATTGACTAATTGAAATGTTTATACAGGGCGTTCGCCGGAAAACGCTACCCTCCCAGTCTGTTGCCGTCGGCAACTTGCTCGGTCAGTGGGGCCAGCAGTTTCCGCCACGCGGCACCGTGAATCACCGCACTGTTTAACACCTCCGCTGCCCCAACAGTGCAGTGCAGTGACCCTTACATTGTTAAGAACGGTTTCTTTGCATTGTAGATAGTTTGTGACTTCAGTCTCTTATTAATCAGTGTTGTGAATAAACGTTTCTTTGCGGTTTGGCTGGTTTGGGGCTTCATACTCTTATTAATCTGTACCGTGTTTGAGTGTGAGTAAAATTATGGTACGTTACAGTTTGCAACAAAGAATATTTCTCTACGATACATATGTGAAGAAGAAGTCGTTTAAAAAGTGTCGCAGTAAATTTCGTCGCGAATTTCCTGGCGCTTTACTGCCAGCTAAATCAACAATTCTGCGTCTGGTTAAAAAAGTAAGAGAAACGGGTTCATTTTTTAACAAAAAGAGACTGTCGGTCAACCGTATTCTCACAGAGGAGAAAATTGACGATATCGCTTTTCGACTAGAACAGTCACCCAAAAAATCATTAAGTCAGTTAGGGTAGCGTGTGTCTCGAAATATGTTCAGAAGACGTGAAATGTGCATTACACAAGAGGGTCAACACTTCCAGCATCTTTTATAAGGTAAGCTAATGAATTACGTCACATTTAAATGCTTAGCACACAAGTTTATGAAGCGTAATTATTATGAAATAGTCCGCGGCCGACGGTCGAACAATGCCGGAAACTGACCGCTCGCTCGCCGGGAGCAGTTTCTTCCTTGTAGCGCTAACAGTGGGTTGCGTTTCCCGGCGAACGCCCTGTATTATCTGTGACTTCCTAGTTCATTAACAGATTGATTTAAGGTTTGAAATTGGTTGTGACAAGTATTACAGCTCATACAGAAAGAAAAATGTATTGCCCAGTTATGAAAATGTATATAACAGTTGTGCTCATTTTATTTCCTAATGTGCAAAAGTATAAATGGGTTTCTGTTACTGGAGATTGTAAGACACTGGATAGTGGTAGTCTTGAAATGAACAGTTTAATCTTAGTAATTTTGATTTAACAAGTAATTTCTCAAATTAATGTTACAATTCATCTGTAAGGCGTGGACCTCTTTTGGTTTTTTTCTTTTTCTTCTTCTTTGCTGGACTTTTTTCAAAGTATTCATCTGCACTTTGGGCTGTTCTTTGGCGTCTGTATGGATTTATGTAGTCAGGGTGACGTTCTGTTATGTTCAGTTCCATACTGACCTTAAAAAGAAATTAGTGATGTATAAGTGACTAGTACCACTATTGACATAATGCAAAATAAAAACAAAATAGATTATTATTCCTTACTAGTTCTATAAGCTTTCTTGTACTATTGTCTAGCAGCTGTGATTGATTAGTAAAGTTCAGACTCCATTCAAACATTACCCGCCACTCATTATTAGAATCCAGAATTTTTGCTGACATTTCTGGTAGGCGTAGCAGGATATCTCCAAACAGTGCAGTGTTTTCAAGAATATTTGCCAGTGCTGTTGATAAATGAGCGTTATTAGCAACAGTATGGAAGGGAAACATCTTTCACCAAAGCTGAAGGAAGGAGGGCAGCAACAACAAAAAATACTCTACACACACAAAAACTTATTTCTTACTCTATTGCTGCCAATGTTATTAACATCAGCTATACAAAAAGAAAATTGTGAGGAAATTCATAACTGAACATAAATTCCATATACACTGCCAAATTGCATTACAGTTATTAATTTATAAATTGCCATCAGTAGTGTTTCATTTAATAGTATGATCATTTAATGATCCATAAGAATTCTACATAGCTAAAATTGATATAACAGCATATCAGTTTTAACACAATCATACTGCTTAAGTCTACAATTACACAAATAAATTGGTAGTTTGTTGAACACTTAACAATATAACTTAGTAACTTCCAGCTTCATTTTTTGTTTATAATATTAAAATACTGCTCAGAATAAAATCATTAGTCAGGCAGACAAGTACAGTTTACACAGCTGAATCACAACCCTCCAGTTATGCAGGAAAAAGAGAGCAAAAGCAGTAATAGTTATTAGTAGCCTCAATAATGTATAAATCCTCTCCAAAATGCCAACCTTGCATATTTGTTTAGTATTCTACCTTTACAAAACAAGAAAAACATAGATCTGAGAGTGAGAAGAAAGTAAGGTTATAAGCTATTTTAATATGTATGAGAATTCTTTTGTGATGAACAAAATGAAAAATGCCATAGTGAAATCTTTGCAGTTAGTAATTTAATTTCACTATAATGACAGAATAGTAACTGAAATGCATATTTCTTTACTGGGGGGGGGGCAGATCCAGAGGGAAAAGGGGACTAAGGAGCTCAAGCCCCCCATCTCGAAAGCTTCTAGATGACACCCACACATCGTAATTTTGGTTGTATTTTTTCTCCACTGTTCTTATAAGGACAGCAATTTAAAGCCTACCCTCGCTAAAGTCAAGCCCACCCCCCACCCCCCAAAACCAAAATCCTGGATTCGCTACTGTCTTTACTTGAGGTCTATTTTCTTGCACAGTGAATGGGATGTAAATATTCCACTAAGCTATGGTAAATTACAGGTTGAAATTCAGTTCAGTCTACAACTTCTTTGAGCTTTATGTATACTCAATAGAAGGTATGGAAATAAGCAGCTTCCCCCACCCCTTTCATTGATCATCTATCTCAACAGAACCACCATTAAATCGAGGTAATGCTGAAATTAGTAAATATCATATTTACAGTTTATTTTCTTTAATGGCCACCATATTAGTATCTAGATTTATTTTCATTTAACTTTGTATTTATTTGTTTTGAAAACATTTGGTACATTCTCTTCAACAACTTACATCCACTTTCTGTCCATTGTTCATTTTTTAACCTACTTCCGCTCCAATCAGTCAACTGCCACAAATTGCAACAGTTCACTCTTGACACACCTCCATATATTGTTCTAATGATAATTGGTTTATATTCAAAAATAATCTTGTTTTGTGCATGGCTGTATCTTTTTTGCGTGTCTATACTTTTTCGTGCATCTATAGGTTTTTCGTGGCTTACCACAGGTTTCTTACTGCTTCCTAGAGCTTTATAGTCATCCCTTGGTGACCCAGACTTAGTGCCACAGGATGGCTTTTCTTGCATTTTCATAGCACATATTTGTAAATAAAGATTCATGCAAGAAGAAACTAAACAATTGTTCACCAGAAGTGTCGGTAAACAGATGATGGTCACACAGATGACACAAGTCAAAATATATTTTTCAAGCCGGAGCCTTTGGTCCTATGGAGACTGCCATTTAAAAGTAGGTTTTCATACCTATGATACAATTGTGGTGAAGAAAAGGAGTGAGTGAATGTAGGCTTGAGTTAATGGTGCCAGTGGATACAGGAGAGTGGATTATACGATTTAAGCATTTGCAAACACTGAGGGAGGATAATATATATATTTTCAAGTACTAGTTTCATACTGAAATTAATGATCAACAATTTTGAAAAAATGTGAATTCATTAATGTAGGTAAGCTGATTGCACCATCTTAGCATACTTTTCTTCACAATTTAGTCTCCATTCCTTATCACATATTTTTTTTAATCACAATTCAACAAGTTTGAAAAGTTAATGTTCAACAATTTTCAACAAATGTGAATTATGATATTCATGGGTTCACTGTTGGATTGTGTCGATGAAAGACGAGCTTTCGGCGGTGTACTCTGCTGCCATCTTCCGATCTGATCCTCATGCTGTGACAGCCAGAGATACATTTCAGCAACACACCAGAAAAGTCATTTAATTACATATCAGATGTGAATTTAATACTGTAGATAAGCTGAAAGCACCATCTTAACATAATTTTTCTCAACTTAGTCTCTATTCCTTAGCTCACATTTTTACCACTATTCAACATGTTTGAAAATTTCCTTTTTTGCAGAACTATCCAACTGCACAAAGACACTGATAAATCCATTTATATCCTCCATCATCACATAACATTAGCTTTATATTTGTTCCTTAACAAAGCTGGAAAAAGAGGAAGTTGGGACTATATGGCATTGGAAATATCTGTTCTTCTCCTTGTGTATCCTTTGGCAGTGTAAGAAGAGATTTTGGATATGAATAACTGCAGTTCAGGTTGGAACCACAGAAATAAACCAGTTGTACAGAGGAATCGGGCTAGGAGAACAGGACTGTAGTCAGGTTGCACTGGTGACTGTGACAGTATATGTCAAACTGTGAGATTATGTGGATTGGAATGTTCATGAGGATATCAAAATTAATGCTCTTATATTCTTAAACATCCACAACAAGGAATGTAGAGAGTAATTGTATTTATGTCACCATTTTACTGAGCTTCCTATAAATATCACTTCTCTTTCATATTCCATCTTTCCTTTCCTTGGAGATCAATGTTTTATTTCTACCAATGTCCTATTTCCTTCTTATTTTTTAAAAATTATTTTTATTATCATTGGTTTTCTATTATGAATGTATTAAAATTTAGTATATTTCCTCTCATTTTTAAAATTGCATGACATCTGATATCTAGGTTATTGGTGGTGCTGTACAAGGGGCAGTCAAAAAGTGTGTATCATTAATACTAGCACATGATAATACAGTAGAGCATCGATAATCCAAACATCAATTATCCGAACAACTGGTTTTTTTATGATTTGTGCACTATTTTATAGAAACGTCAACTTTGTTTCTATTTACAGTGAAGAACACTTTGCACATGTTTTGTTCGGAAATTCCACTAACAAAGAACAAGGTACAATGAGTTTTACACCTTGCATTTCTTATTGCATTATTGCTGCAATATCCTAGTGACAATCCAGACACTTGCTTTGATGCTGAATGTTTGTTGTGACTGCAACATGACAACAATTCTTTCAATGTGCCAGTGCTTTGGAGTTTATTTTAGAAATCTGAAACACATCATGTTCGTCCTGAGCCTTTGTTATTGATTTGCTGTGTTCATAAGTTCTGTTGACTTTAGTATCTTGTACCAACATTATATGCCTGTAATAGCATTATCCTCTAAAAGGAAGCATAAGTGTCTCCAAAGTGAAACAAAAGAAAATAAGAACTTCTTTTGCTTGGGATATGTAAAATTATTACCTAATGTAATTTAAAAAACTATATAAACCAAAACTATACCAATAGAAAATCTGAACAAATCGATAATCTGAACCACCCTCGGTCCCAATTAGTTCAGATTATCAACACTTTACTGTAGTATTATCTTGTTCACTCAGATAAATTCACACATTCATCTAGTATGTTACATAGGCTGCATGCTTTAGTGTCTATGAAATCCCACTGGAGCATCCAAACAAAGATGGCACACCTCTAGGTGAAAGAGGAAGCTTGTGCATTGATGCATTTCCTTCAAATGAAGAAAAAAATGCACAGGACATCTGTTCTGAGCAAGTCTCCAAATATGGCAAATAACACAGTGATTAAGTCATGTAGACACTTTCAGTGTGGGGAAAAAAAGCTTCTACGATGATTAATAGAGAGGCTGATACTCTCTATGTACCATACTAAAAATTTTTTAACCAGTGGAGGTATTTGCACTCACAGATTGGTAAATTGCTATTGATATAAAAGTGTAGGATGTATTCATCAGTCTGGATTTAGTATATAACAGCCTCTGTAATATCCCACATATGACGAAGGTTGCTGACACTGCAATTCCTCATGCCTGTCTCGAAAACCCTCCAAACGTAAGCAGCTACAGAAATATTGCACTGTGGAAATCTGACACAAAGAACTTCTTTGATCAACTAGTCACTATGAATGGGTGCTGGGTGCATCAAAAGAAAGAATGGACCCTTAATACATGATCACCTCCCAAGATGATGATTACACAGCATTAACAGGGAAGGTGTTACTGAACAACTTTACAAAAGAAAATGTGCAATAATGATAGACATCATAATGACACAAAATATTCCCTAAATAAACTGTCAGAAAACTTACCTGTCAGGCAAATGGCAGGTGTTTTTAATCCTGTTAGATGTTGCTGCAGAATATATTTCAAAAAATTAAAAAAATAATTACTCAAACTGCAGAGAAAACGATTAAATAAACTGGAAACAACATTACTGTTGGAGCAGAATGACACAAAACACTGCAAGACGCGCTCCATCTGGCTGCCAAGACAAGAACCTTAGTTAAAAGTTATAGTAGTCTTGTAATTTAATTAAGCTGACATATTTTTCATGAAATCAATCATGTAGTCTTTAAAAAATCAATAAAATTGTAATAATTTGGAAAAAAACAACCATGTTATTGGATTGCACTGGTGTCCTTTTGACAGATTATGCTACAAAGGGCCAAACAACTACTGGGAAGTACTATTCGGGCCTGCTGACTAAGTTATGGAAATGTATCAAGACAAAATGTTTGGAAAGTAGCAAATGGATGTGTCTACTCAAAAAAAAAGTGTTAGCTTACTTAACACAGGAGGTAGTGACACATTCAGCTTCTTTGGAATATAATTTTGTGCCATATTTACTCAACCTTGACAAGTGATTTCTTTCTCTTTCATCACACAAAGTGACCACTATGTAGATGGCATTTCCAGAAAGTGATCTTTAATGTAATTCTTCATTAACCAAGATTCAATGGTCTCCACCAGTTCATGGATGGGTCACAAAAATGTGTAGCATTTGGTGGTGGTTATGTATAGAAAGAGTAACCTTTCAACTAAGACTCCTGGCTGTAAGTTTCTTCATGCCAATTACAATTACAAGAAATTTATGATTCCCTCTTATTACACATCAGTTTGCTACAGAGAAGATTCTATATCATAACCTGTACTAGTTCATGATTTTTTTTTTCTGAAGCAGCATAGTTTCCTAACTTTCAATTATTAATTGAACTCTATATTTGAGTAGGCATGTATTTAAATATCTATATGTGTCAACATTTTTTCACCACTAATAACTATTAGACCTTCAAGGTAAGAGTGTTCTACTGTTGCCAAAATTACAAGCAAACTGAATGTAATGTTGACAAAATCAGAATTAGCAAATACATAATTATGTGCAATTTGTATTACAAACCATTAAGCAAATCTTCATTTTTAGGAAATTTGCTAAGTCCTGGAACATATCCCGAACTTTCTAAGGTAACACGACTATTTTCAATTACCTGTAAATGAAAACCAAAATGTTAAAAGAGACGATATGAATGATAATTAATAAGAGTTACTAAGAAGATATGAAAAAGTATAAACCATGTTTAAGTAGTAGTGGATATAGTTTATAAGTGATAAAAAAACTGAAAAAGTAGCAAAACTATTTAGTGTACTAAAAAAAGAATATCTCACACTGAAGAGTTTTTCCACAATAGCTGTTATCATTTTGTATTGCTTCTCATAACTGTCCATGGTAACCAGCCCTTTCACTGCCTGAATTTGTTCCGCTCTCCGTTTTTTGAAAAGCTTTCGAACTAGATATGTTAAGAAACAATGAGCTTACTATAACACACAAACATAATAAAAAATATGTAAAATCGACAGTAACTACAGAGGTTCTATACTGTTGCAGATGGGGTTTTCATACCTGTTAGCAGACTGATGTTCGGGGATCATAGTTATGAGTTACTGGGGGTAGATTTCTGGGGTGCATAAAAAGAAGAAATCAGGGTCTTGGCTGTCCATGGTGAAAGAACAGATAATGATGACGATGCTCTTGGGAAGAAATTAAATTCATATTCAGATTTCAGAGGTGATTGTACAATGGTCATTATAGGTGGGGACTGGCAGGGAATTAAGACAAATATCACAAGGGAACTGATGTTTGCAAATATTTTAGTAAGGGGGCAAACATGTTGGATAAAGCTTCATGATAATTTCATGAGGTCTCAGGTCACATATGTATGTCAGTGTCCTTAATAATGATACAGTAAATTTTGTTGCTATCTGTAGTGAGCAGTACTGTAACATTGGTTGGAAATGGCTGCTGTGCTCGCACAAGAGGAGACAAATAGAGTAGAAAATTACAGGCCAATTAGTCTGACATGAGTGGTGGGAAAGGTAATGGAAAGATAGGTATGCAGCTATGTCTGGAATGTCTGTGAGGGAAGGAATTGGTTTGAAAAACAGTAAAATGGATTTAGGAAGGGGTACTCATGTAAATCTCGGTTAGTTGGCTATATGCAAGCCGTTATGGATGAAATGGGCAAGGGAAGTCAAGTTGGTAGTGTAGCACTGGATATCTCCACAGCATTTGACAGTGTGAGTTATAAAGTGATGGTAGATAAGGTAAACGCTACTGAAGTGGATGGAAAATTGACTAGCTGGGTGGAAGAATTCTTAAAAGATAGAAAGCAAATAGTTAGGGTTGTAAATGCAGTATCAAAAGAGATGTAAGTTAAAATGGGAGTATATTGGGATCACTTCTGACACTGTTCTAATGAACGATTATGTTGATGGGTTGAAGTGGAATACTAGATTGTTTTCAGATGACATAAGGTTATATAACAGGATTAAAACTGGAGAGGACTGTGAATAGTGGATCTGAATGGTTTATCTAATTGTGTACTCAAAGATGTAATGAAAGTCAGCTTACTACGTACACAGATAAAAAATTAAAGGTTTTCTATGATTATAAAGTAGGTAAGGAATTGCTAAAGATAATAACTGTAAATATCTTGGCATAGCAGTTAAAAGCAAACTCAATTTGGCAGGTTCCAAAATCCTTCTACTGCTGGATATGGCGATAGAGGATATACCAGGGAAGTGAGGGAGTCCGATTACAAAAACCTTGGTCAGACCACTGCATGGATATAGTGGAGTGGTGTGCGACCCACATTATGTGTATCAAATTCAAGAGTTGGAAGGGGTATGTGGAAGAGCAGATAGATTTATTTGTGAGAATTACTGCATAATGTAATAAGTGACTGATATAACAAAAGAGCTGGATTTGGGGTGATTGGAAGGCAAAGGGCAGGTGAAGAGAGTGAACAAAACTTATAATTGCTATGCCACATGGACGGATATTGATAGAGAGGTTAGGAGTTGATTATTACTACCATACCTCATTATGACCATAAGATAGCTCCATAAAGAATTTAAGTTGGAATTTGCGAAGGGCAAAAGTAGCTGGGTGGTGAAAAATCATTTCCTTTTGTATATCCTTAGTCAGAATGCTTATCTTATGATGTCTGTGGAAGAAACAATTGTTGTACTTGTTTGGTTGAGGGGAAAGGATCAATATTTGTTTTCTGTTTGGTATCCAATTTTTGACATTACTGCCCCACACAATCACGAGAAGGATAATCTCATCTTTTGTCTCCCTCTTTTCCTTCTTTTAATAATTTTCTAAGTTTACCCATCACCCTACTTATTCAGACATGAAATAAATAACCGTACTTATTAATTTTTCATACATATTTTCACTTACAGGATTTATATACTATAAACTACTCTGTTGGCTAAAGTTAGTAAATATATGACATTATTGTCTAGGAGATATTAATGAGTTTTTCATTCACATAAGTTACACAGTTCCAATTTACCATGCAGTCACATCATGAAGCATCCTTGCACATATCACATCAGTTGTACCCAATGAGTTATTACTGGGGGGTCAACGTTTTAATCATCTTCTCGGATGTATCGGATTCTACAAGATGTAGAGGAATCATTTCGACAGCAAAAAAGTTTACAATGCATTGGTCCACATCAGCCTGTGATACGGGTCTTTCGGTAACTACAATGCAGATGGTGATGGGGAAAAACTCATTTCCGCTGCTATCTACATCAGAAGAATTCACAGCACTTGAAGAAGGCTTTGAATTGTTTTTCCCTTTCCTACGAGTTGAACATGCTTTTACTTTTTATCCAAACTGTAAATATTTGGAATATGCATCCACTTTATGTGCTGTTTAAGATTATTAAGGCTAGAAATGTGAGTCTTGACTGTAGAAAGTTTAGGCAAACACAGTTTGAATTCATAAATCAACTGTTCTCCCAATCTTGATTTAAATGCAACATAATAGCATAAATGTGGCCAATGACTTTTAATCTTCTCGCTGCTATTGATAGCATTGCTGCTTTCACAGATTCTAGATCTTTAGATATCATGATTTAATCATGTAACGAATGTCAAATTAATTTATTTCACAGACAAATTCCGAACCAACAGACGCTAAAAAAGTGGCACTGTATTCCTCATAATAAAAAAAAGTTAGGTTATAAAAATATCAAAATCAATCGCTGATTGAATTTGGAACAAGCAGTGAATGCCGGTTTGCAGACATCAAATACAAACCCACCACAACTCTAGCGTTCCTACTCACATACATGCCATGCCTTGCATAACAGTTATATATGTTTCAAATGGAGGAAAGAAAAGAGTGGAGGCGACGAAAGGGACCTTCACCACACATTGGAGAGAAATCGGGTAGAGAGAGGAGGGAGGTCGCCGTATTGGATTTCCCTAGAAACCAGTACCGGATTAGCCACGTAGAAGGAGTAAGCAAATGCTACGGGCCCCGTGCTAGGGGTGTCCACTTAGAAAGTACATCGATGTTTTTATTCGATGTAAAACATTGGAACCCTGCATCGATGTTTTTCGATGCATCGTTTAAAAAACATGTATGTTTTTTTTCAACATCGAATACTTTTGTGTGTTTCTTGAGCTAAAAAACACAAACCAACACTATTCGTCATCAAATGTAGTTTAATTTATCTCTTACCTGTGCTTTTAAAATTTCCGAGAGAAAATGCGACAATAGTTTGATATTCACCATTTCCAGTTGAACGTAGATAGTTCCTTGTATTTCGTTTGGTCCGTGTGAACACAGAGTAACACTATACCAGCAGTGTAGTTCTGTAGCTGTAATAATGTGTCTAATTTTATGTTTTCTTTGTTTATGGCTTTACTCCTCATCGACGTTGAGGTCATTACAGGCGGGAAATGACTGGAGGCAAGGAACGGAAAGTAATTCGGCCTGGAGTGGTTTGGGAAAACCTTGGAAAACTCAAATCTGAATGCTCAGATGGGGATTCGAACCCTCCTCCTCCCGAATGCAAGACCAGAGCATTACCTTTCACCCAACATTAAAAAAATTAATTTTATGATTTTGTGTGTTGGTTAAGTAGTGTTGTATGAGTGAGGTATAGCTATGTGTGTGAAACAGAAACTACAAATATTTTTTTACGATACCAGACCATTACAATAAAAAAAACAGACATTAAGTCTAAATCTGCCTAAAAATATTAATTTTAAGTCTTTAACCACTTAATATCAATGGTGTTTAGGCAAACTTTGCAGAAACAAAAGTTTACTCAATCGTTTTCCTTTCATTCTCTTCCTTTGCTCATTGACTATTTGAGCAGCCTTCGAAAATAAACATTCAGATGCAACAGAAGTCTCGACAATATTCTATTAGATGTTGCCCCAACCCGGTTTGTATCAAAATATTAAGTAGTATCAGGTAACAATTAGTTGTTTAAGAGTAATATCATCTTATTTGGAGTCACAGCAAACCAATATATTGTCTCTGCTGCAAACATGGAGGAAGGAAATATATGGAGGAGAAGTGACGTTAAATCTGTGACGCCGGCGATATTGCGAACCCAAACAAATACAAAGTTCACATTGTGTTTGGTACTGTGATTATTTCATTTTGTAATGTGTACAAGTGTTTTATATTGCCATCTTGTGTTGCATACGGTTGCACAAATAGGCAAGAGAGGAATGAACATGGAATATCATTTCATAAGTAAGTTGCATTCTAATTATAGTTCTTGAACTGTGCAGTAGGAATTGCAAACTTTGGTGCTTGTCTATAAATATTTAATCATTGCTCTCAATTGGATGACTTTGTTCTCAAATTTTTGTTGGTGTAGTGTAGAAAATCAGCATACCTTGCTATTTTGCACATAATAGACTAGCATTACTTTTTAACGAGTGTTGAAAATGAGATTTAAAGGAGTGATATTTACCATGCGATTCAGTGAATTTAGTATTGTGCTTTCTTTCGTCACATTGCAGTTTATACTGACAGTGTATGATGAAATTAAATGTGTTAAATTATGCTATACAATCTATGAATCTTGATGAAGTAAACGATATTGTTACCGCAAATACAGTTTTTGATTCAAATACGCGTGTGTGGGTGTCTACATAGTTTGATTCTAAAGCAGCAATTTAATGGAAATTGTGGTTATGTCTAAATGCAGTCTGTACCAGAATGGTTTTGTTGTTCCATAAGGGACAAAGAATTTATCTATTACTGTTAGTAATTTCATGAGAACCAAGTTAGTGACAAAACGTGTATCACAATATAAACTACTTCCAGGTATTCCCAATTAAGCTTACGATGTATGGTAACAAGATAACTATTTTTATTCTGGTCTAGGCCGCATTTCAACCTAACCACAAGTACATCTCACAGATTAACACCTGATATAGACATAAAATTTGCAAGCCAGTACATTCAAGAGGTAGAGAGTGTGAAATTTCTAGGTTTGTATATTGATCATAATTTAAATTGGAAAGTACATATTTCTGACTTACTAAAGCGATTGGGAGCAGCCATGTTTGCAATTCGTACAATTTCAGCTTTAGGTTATCTCCGTATGAGGCAGCTAGTTTATTATGCTTATTTTCACTCCTTATTGTCATATGGAATAATATTCTGGGGCAATTCTACCCATAGAGACAAAGTGTTCAGAGCCCAAAACCGTGTAATAAGAATTATGTGTGTGGTTAGCAATAGAACTTCATGTAGAGAGCTTTTCAAGAAGTTAGGGATTTTAACATTAGCATCTGAGTATATATACAGATTAATGTCCTTTGTAGTCACAAATTATACTTTGTTTGAAACAAATAGTAAAATACACAATTATGGCACTAGAAGTAAAAATTATCTTCACAAGACTTACAAGTCATTGTCATTTGTTCAAAAAGGGGTCCGATATTCAGGGATACATATCTTCAATATGCTCCCAACACATATTAAATGTCTAGTAGATGATAAGAATAAATTCAGGAAAAAATTGAAAGAATTTTTAATTGACAACTCCTTCTACTCTGTCGAAGAATTTATTTCTAAGGTATCTAAAAAATAACTGCCAGTATCTTGTGTAAATATAGTTCACATAATTAATTTACCATGTATGCTATGACTGTACATAACCTGGTGTATGTATTTAGTTTGTTACATAATTGTTTACGGTACCATATATGTTATGACTGTACATCTTGTGGTGTATGTATTATTTTGTTATGGATTTTTTTTTTTTTTAATGTACCGTGTATGCTATGACTGTACATCTTCTGGTGTATGTATTATTTTGTAATGGAAGTGTTTAATGTACCATGTATACTATGACTGTAAATCTAGTGGTGTACTTATTATTTTGTTATGCAACTGTTTATCTGTAAATTTACAACTTTCCACAACCCACAGAACCAGTCTCTTATATTGGGATCAATGGAAAATGAATGTATTGTATTGTATTGTATTGTAGTAAAAAAAACTGAAATATTCATTTTGCATGTCCACCATGTAATTTATTGTGGCTTTGGCAGAATTAATTTTTGTTCCACGCCGCATCCCAACCCGATCCCCTCAATTTGGAGACAGTATATCCCGAAAACTAAGCACGATATCGAAAATTTTATTCATTATTTTCGATTTGTCTCGTTGTGTTACATAAGAATCCATCGTCAAATTTGAGTTTTGCGATTTTTTTCTTCTGCATTTCAACTCAAGACACCTCACTTTTGAGACAGTATATCTCGAGAACTAGGTGAGAAGTGAGATATCGAAAAAATTTATTCTTTATTTTTTTATTTGTCTCTTTTTAAATAAGAATCCATCATCAAATTTGACTTTGACCAATTTTTCTTCTGAATTTCAACCAAAAACATGTCACATTTGAGACAGAATTTCTCGAAAACTAAGCAGGATATCAAAAAACATTTATTCTTCATTTTTTATATGTCTCATCGAGTTACATAATAATCCATCACCAGATTGCGGCGTCACGTTTATCCTAGAGTTCCCTTGAGATTTTTGTACATATACCCCGTGTCTTTATGGGTACGGCCTAGCCCCCCACTCCGCCCGGCGTCACTTCAATGCGTGGTGAAGGTCTCTTGCGTCGTCTACATATATTTCTTCCTCCATGGCAGCAAACACCGGCAAAGAGTAAGAATGAACCTAAGACATTGATTTTATTCATTCACTCATAGGGACAGGATAGACAACGCAATAAAAGTTTATCTTCACCGTTGCTTTGTCCCGCTGGTTGTTAGTTACTTTAAATTGAAATAATTTAATTTAATCTTGAATAAATTTAGTAATCTTAACATTTAGTTCTATTATTTTTGTCATTATTAGCCCGATATAGTTTTTTTATTGATTCGATGTTTTTATTTAAAAAAATCTATGCATCGAATAGAATAATTCTTCGTCAAAACATCGAATCAATCCGATTTATCGTATGGTAAACATCGAATGGATACGATGCATCGATGTTTAGTGAACATCCCTACCCTCCGCATTTTGGGGGTCCCCGCCGAGCCTATGATTTTCTCGGAAGCCTCCTCGTCAGGCAAGATGGGCGACCTTTTTTTTTTCTTTTTTAGCTCTACTACTGCTCCGGACGGCGAAAACCAAGGGCCCCATCTTCACATTTGCTACGGGCCCCGCGCTTTTTTAATCCGGCCCTGCTAGAAACACGGGGGATATGCATAAACACCTCAAAGGGGGTGATACAATAACCGTGGCACCGCAATTTGATGAAGGATTATTGTGTAACTTGACGAGACAAATCAAAAATGAAGAATAATTTTTTTAATGTCCTACTTAGTTCTCGAGATATACTGTCTCGAAAGTGAGGTGTTTTGGGTTGAAATTCAGAAGAAAAATTTCCCCAAATTTGATGATAGATTATTATGTAACATGACGAGAAAAATCTAAGATAAAGAATAAAAAATTTAATATCGCGCTTAGTTCTCAATATATTCCGTCTCCAAATTGAGGTGGTTAGGTTGGGATGCGGCATGCACTAAAAACATTATTTTGTTAAAGCCACTGAGAACTACAAGCTGGATATTCAGAGAGAGTGTTTTATTTTTTTCTACCACTTGAGTGGTAGGTTGAAACACGGCATAGATTAGGATAAAAACGTCACCAAAACCACAAGGAACTATACCTGTAACTAATTGTTGATAGTCTATATCCCGAAAATTAAGGGAGATATCAAAAAATTTTACTCTTGATTTTCGATTAGTCTCGTCGATTTACATGAGAATCAATCATCAAATTGCTTCGCCGCGGTTATGATAGTGGTGCCCACCTCAACACATAAAATTCATTGCGAGCTACAGACTTTCAACACTCGTTTCGGGAGGACGGCGGTTCGAATCCCCGTCCGGGCATCCAGACTTGGAATTTCCATGGTTTCCCAAATCACTCCAGGCAAATGCCGGGATGCTTCCTTCAAAAGGCCATGGCCGAAGTCCTTCCCATTCCTTGCCCCCCCCCCCCAATCCTTTCCCGTCTCTAAAGACCTCGCTGTTAGAGAGATGTTAAGAAGATAAAAAAAACACTCGTTTTCAATAAGGTTAGCCTATTATGTGCAAAGTAATAAGACATGCTGATTGTCTACACGATACCAACAAATATTTGAGAACAACGTCATCCTATTGAGAGAAATGATAGGCCCTACTCTTGCAAATAACTATTACACACTTCAAGAACAATAATTACAATGTGACTAACTTATGAAACGATAATCCAGGTTGTTTCCTATCTGGACCGTTTGTGCAACTGTATGCAACATAAGGTGGCATAAAAAAAAAAAACTCTGAAATATTAGAAAATGCAATATTTTCAGCAGCAAACACAGTACGTACAGCGCAATGTTTTGGGAAATCTATTATGGCCGCCGCGAGTGCGCAGTAGGAGCCAAGCTTTTACAGACCTTCCTTCATGATGCATCACACTAATTCATTCGCTTTTCGACTCGCTGAACGTGCCAGCTAGGGATTGCAATCTAGCAAAGCGGGATCCCGCATCATTAGACAGTTCGGCGGATCCCGCACAAAATTAAGCGGATCCGCAAAAAGCGGCGAAAACGTTTGTCAGTCTGCGTGACTCGCTGCCCCCGTCGCTATTTTCCGGCCCCACTCGGTCTCTATCGGACGTGCTGCACAATTTGCCTTTACCCTTGCAGCTGGAATTTGACTCGTGTGAATAAACGTTTGTTTTTGTCACTCTTTCGTAAGTAAATAGATCGAATTTTACGTATTCATTAAAACTTATGTTTGTTTTTATGACACATTTCTATAATTTGAGTTACGTTGCGTTTTTAGTACGATTTTCTAACTATATAATACGTATTTTTTTGTATGTTGCACACGTTATATGAAATACACAGTTTCATTATTCTCATTTTCTGTGTTTGTAGATAAAGTAATTGTGACAACTTCCTGTATTTGCGGCTGAAAATTTGATCGTTCATTGATACAAAACTAATGTTATAGTAATTTTAACGATACCGGTAGCATATCTATTTATTTAGCAGCTCTCAAAAGGCAATTGTATAGCCTTTGACTGTTGTTTTGGCCACCGTCTCAATTCGTTTGAGACACCTGTTCTTTGATGAAAGTCGCCTGCTTACATGTGCCGCTCTGGCTTTCGATTAATCCCTCTTGGGTTGATTTGGACAATCGCCACAATACATTATTTTTGAGTGAATGGCATGTGTCCCTTCAACTCCTTGTTATTATTTCGACTAAAGGCAAAAAAAAAAATTAGAATGAGGTCTTCACGGCTGTATCACCGAATTGTGTTGTAAAATCACTATACTTCGATGGCTACCTCCTCCGTCTTCCTCAAGTGTCAAATTTCGTGTTTTTACAACGAAAATCGGCGAGGACTTCACTGCAACCATACTCCGAGAAAGTCTCCTTACTTACGGTACCGTACTAAAAAAAAGAAAAACAATTTCACTCTAAAAAAAGTCGTTTCGCCACTTAAACTAAAACTGAAATACTTGACAGTTTATGTCTTTGTGAGTAGTATTTTTTAATAACAATGAACCAACTATAAGATCAATCAAGGAATCAGGAGACATGATAATGAATCACACAAAAACAATTCTTGTAAAAATAGGCCAAGTCTCGTGCTTGTGCAGTGACAGAAAAGTTATGAGATCTTGCTCTGAGCCAAGTCTACACTTTACAAAGTATATTCACTTCACTTTGTGAAATAGAATGCTTTCTCTCGGAGTTATGGAATGTTATTTACAACTTTGTAAGCCCGTGACCGTTTATAGCGTATCGTCACGGGTCTAGAATAGTTTCAGTTTTTAAGGTCAAAGATTATAAACTGAAATTATGCCCATGGAGGAAGGAAATATTTCCTTCCTCCATGATTATGCCTAGGCCGGAATGACAATTGGCATTCGTGGTAACAGCAGAGACCATGAGCAATTTAAGTTTTTTTATGTTGCTTTCATTAGCAACGTGTTACTGAAAAGCAGTTCCATCTTTTTTCAACCTTAAAGTTTATCGATTTTTTTAAACTATGAAATACTACTAAAAGCAAACTTACGGTAATTAATTTGGTATAAATTGCTTAACTATTAAATTGTGGACATAACCATGGAGAAAAGAAATATATGGAGACGACGCAAGAGACCGTCACAACGCATTGAAGTGACGCCGGGCGGACGAGAAGTGGAGGGGCTTCGCCGCATCCATATAGACACGGGTATATGTACAAAAACCTCATGGGGACTCTAGGATAAACGTGACGCCGCAATCTGGTGATGGATTATTATGTAACTCGATGAGACATATAAAAAATGAAGAATAAATTTTTTTGATATCCTGCTTAGTTTTCGAGATATTCTGTATCAAATGTGACATGTTTTTGGTTGAAATTCAGAAGAAAAAATTGGTCAAAGTCAAATTTGATGATGGATTCTTATTTAAAAAAACGAGACAAATAAAAAAATAAAGAATAAATTTTTTCGATATCTCACCTAGTTCTCGAGATATACTGTCTCAAAAGTGAGGTGTCTTGAGTTGAAATGCAGAAGAAAAAAATCGCAAAACTCAAATTTGACGATGGATTCTTATGTAACACGACGAGACAAATCGAAAATAACGAATAAAATTTTCGATATCGTGCTTAGTTTTCGGGATATACTGTCTCCAAATTGAGGGGATCGGGTTGGGATGCGGCGTGGAACAAATATTAATTCTGCCAAAGCCACAATAAATTACGTGGTGGACATGCAAAATGGATATTTCAGGTTTTTTTACTACTACTTGTGGTTAGGTTGAAATGCGGCCTAGACCAGAATAAAAATAGTTATCTTGTTACCATACATCGTAAGCTTAATTGGGAATACCTGGAAGTAGTTTATATCGTGATACACGTTTTGTCACTAACTTGGTTTTCATGAAATTACTAACAGTAATAGATAAATTCTTTGTCCCTTATGGAACAACAAAACCATTCTGGTACAGACTGCATTTAGACCTAACCACAATTTCCATTAAATTGCCGCTTCAGAATCAAACTATGAAGACACACCCACACACACGTTTTTGAATTGCAAACTGTATTTGCGATAACAACATCGTTTACTTCATCAAGATTCCTAGATTGCATAGCATAATTTAACACATTTAATTTCATCATACACTGTCAGTATAAACTGCAATGTGACGAAAGAAATCGCAATACTAAATTCACTGAATCGCATGGTAAATATCACTCCTTTAAATCTCATCTTCAACACTCGTTAAAACGTAATGCTAGTCTATTATGTGCAAAATAGCAAGGTATGCTGATTTTCTACACTACACCAACAGAAATTTGAGAACAGAGTCATCCAATTGAGAGCAATGACTAAATATTTATAGACAGGCACCGAAGTTGCAATTCCTACTGCGCAGATCAAGAACTATAATTAGAATGTAACTTACTTATGAAATGATATTCCACGTTCATTCCTCTCTTGCCTATTTGTGCAACTGTATGCAACACAAGATGGCATTATAAAACACTTGTACACATTACAAAATGAAATAATCACAGCATCAAACACAGTGTGAACTTTGCATTTGTATGGGTTCGCAATATGGACACCACTGCGCATGCGCGAGAGTTTAGAGCTGGCGTCACAGATTTAACGTCACTTCTCCTCCATATATTTCCTTCCTCCATGGGCACAACCACCAATCACTTCTAATGATATCTTTGCTAGCTGTTATTTTGTGAGCGAAGGCTGACACGTGACACCATTTTCCAGCGAATAGCTATAGAGATGAGTGAGCTTAGGAAATTATGTAGCAGAAAATAATAAAAAAGAAACTCTGGTAACTTGGCCATTATGCATATTATGTTTTAAACTGATGTGATGTATAGTTAAGCATATAATATGACCTAAGACAGAATATTTTCAATTTTTGATGATTTATTAAAAAATTGGTTTCTATTTACAAATAAAAATATAAAAGCTGCAAAAAAATTTAATATCATTTATGCAAATTAAAATATTGTTAACTGTTAGTTTCTACCATTTAGCATTAAAATTGATTTGTTAATTTAATTAACACACATTTATTATTTAATTTATTAACACTTTAAATAACTATGTTTTAAATATATGCATTAAAAAACTGTTGGCGCCAATCCCGCTGGATTGAAACAAATCCCGCAAAAAACTCGCGCGATTGACAGCACTGCGGGATTGCAATCCTTAGTGCCAGCGTCCCGTGGCATGCAGTTCAAACAAACAATGTAACGGACTAAAGTTAACGGAAGTTCGATTTAACAGAAGACAAGAAGAACGTTAATGATTTTTTAGGTTAATTAACGGTTTTCTGCCAAAGCTGTATAAACCTTTTAATGCAAAATATTGGATAACGGAATGATGGAAAAAATATACGACGATAACATCCTGAAGACTCAAAAGTTCGATATATGGATTCGTTTCTTTTTTTTTTACTTATGACTTCTTTATGCATCGTCAATGTCGAGGTCATGTGACTGGGTACAAGGAACGGGAAGAAATTATGCAATGACCTTTTTGAATTTTTGAAGGAAGCATCCGGGCATTCACCTGGAGTGATTTGGGGAAACCATGAAAAACACAAATCAGGATGTCTGGACGCAGATTCGAACCACCGTCCTCCCAAATGCGTAGCCAGAATGTTGACCACTCACCCACCATGCTCGGTGTGGTTTCTTTTCTGAGACTGAAGTGAATGAGGTCAGCAAGTGATGCTTGCACGTTCAATTTTTTGACTAATGATCGATAGTAAGGTGCTGCCTATTGTAGCTGTGTTGTTGCAAGCAAGCAACCTCTGCAAGTGTTCGCGGGATTAAAAACTCAAAAGTTTTTATAACAATATGAAAGAGTAGATAAGATAAACCAAATGATAAAATAAGATCACCAAAGTACCCAACAGTGAAAGATTAAAAACACAATATTGATTATAGTATCATTTATATCAACAGGAAGAAAGTTGCTTAACAGTTTTTAGACAAATGAGACTAATGAGAGCCTTCCCATGCCACACCAAGGGATCAAGATTCCGAATCCTGAAATATAGTTTTAAAAGAAATAAAAAGCAACAGAATTAATATTGAATTCTAAATACACCTATTTCATTTACAAACGAATGTAATGTTTTATAAATATTTACTTTCAAACAAAACATTAAAACTTGGACCTCCCACCAACTACTCCGTTTACATCGTATACAAAATTAATTTATCTTACATAACCTTCCGTACACGAAGGCTCTGGAATTTTAGTTCATATTACAGGTGTACAACAGTGACTTCAATCTACATTGACACGCCCCAACCACGGTATACTGCAGCCTTATGTTACGAGGGTCATAAGTCCTTATTTTTGAGCCAAAGAGTTGATAATTCTGGGTAAAGGTGCACTGAAGTGTGACACCCGTACTTCAAATAATTGAACTGCACATGTGCAAACATTGTTTTTGGTTTTCACGAGCATTTCAGGGATTTCGGTGCTAGGTTGCTTCCTTTGTACCTGTTTTATTTTTTGCATGTGGTGGGGGCACCAAGGCTACAACATAGCTAACATATGGTTAAATGTGGCTCTGTATCTGATATTAAATTAAAAAATAATGGAATGGATGAAAATAATATTTATAGCAAAACTAACTGCATTGGGAAAAACTCTTAAATTTTAAGATATAAAAATTGAAATATATCATGGAGGCATTGGGGAATTTAAAAAAGCATAAAGGGGCAGGTGTGGATAATATTACTACAGATGTCTTAAAGATAGTAGGATGGGACATGGTAACTTATCTGGATACTTGTTATTTACCAGATTACTGGAAAAGTGCGATAGTAGTTCCGGTCCATAAAGGAGGGGTGACAAATAGGGTCGTAAACTATAGGCCAATCAGCTTGACATCAGTGTTAGGTAAATTAATGGAGAGGTTAATATGCAACCATATCAGACATGTCTGTGAGAAAATTAAGTGGTTTTCAAATTGGCAGCATGGTTTTAGACAACGATATTCATGTGAATCTCAGTTAGTAGGCTATATGCAAGATACTTATGATAAAATGGACAGGGGAAGTCAAGTTGATAGTGTAGCACTAGATCTTTCAAAGGCCTCTGACATTGTGAACCATAAAATGGTGCTAAATAAGGTAAAACCTATTGAAGTTGATAAAAAGGTAATTTACTGGGTATAAAAGGTCGAATCAGGGTAGTGTACTGGCACCATTGCTATTTGTTATTCTAATGAATGACTGTGTTAATGGTTTACAGTCAGAAGTTAGATTTTTGCAGATGACATAATGTTATATAAAAGGATAAAAACAATAGAAAACTGTAAAAAGCTGCAGGGTGATCTAGATAGGATAACTAGATTGGTGAGTCAACGTGGGATGAAGATAAATGGAAAGAAGGTCCAGCTTATTAGGTACACAGATAAAAAGCAAAATACTAATTATGATTATAAAGTGGGGAAGGAGCTACTTATTAAAGACTCGAAATGTAAATACCTAGGCATGACATTTGATAGTAGACTTAACTGGCCATTACACATTGGACAGGTAGTAGGGAAAGGGTTCAAAATCCTTCACCTGTTGGAAAGAGTGACGAGGGGATGCACTAGAGAAGTAAACGAATTGGGGTACAAAACTTCGGTCAGACCACTGCTGGAATATGGTGGTATAGTATGGGACCCACATTTTGCGTATCAAATAGAAGAGTTGGAGGGGATGAAGAGAAGGGCTGCCAGATTTGTCTTTGTAAATTAGCACAAAACACAAGCAGTAACTAATATGATAAAGGAGCTGGATTGGGATTCATTGGAGGATAGAAGGAGGGTGAAGAGAGTCATGGGAGTGTACAAGGCCTATGTTGGTAATTAAGCATGGAAAGATATTGGTGGGAAAATTAAGAGAGGTGCATGGTAGGATAAAGATGACCATGACCACAAGCTGACACTTGTTTTCAGACATAAGAGTATGAGAAAATTTTATTTCATAGGAAAGGGTGTAAGGGATTGGAATAAATTGCCAAGAGAATTGATGAATAATTTTCCAAAAACACTGAAAGAATTTAAAATAAAAATTAGTCAGGGGCAAAAGTAGGTTGGATGAGGAAAGGTGTGTAAAGAGATTGGCACCGGAGCGTGCGCTCCATTACAATTTCTCAATTATTATTATTAGTTGCTTCAATATTTCTCAAACGTTAATATCACACAATTATCCATCTGATGTGATACAAGCAAAAAGAATTTTTCAAGCTACATCCATAGCAGTATATACAAACAACTGCCATCCTTCTGCGAAGACCACTCACAATCCACTTTTCATCACAGATTCCCAGACCTTGAATCCCTCAATCATATTGTAAAACAGTGCTATGATTTTCTCAATACTGCCCTGAAATAAGGTTCCTTCTCTTCCAAATCTCACTTTACTATACTCCGTAACTTGGGCCAACTTCTAGCCATTGAATATCACCTCCAAATTCAATAATACAGTACTCTTCATCCTTCTACCAAAACAGAGCATGGCTTAAGACTTATAACATGTTCCCTGCCACCAACGCCTTCACCAATCCCATTACTTGTGAGACCTTCCGAATTGTAAGTAGTGCTATCTATATCATTTACCAAGTTTTGCAACAAATGGTTTGTTTCATACATAGGTCCATCTATAAATCAATTATCTGTTATTTGTAATAAATGCAGTTAAAACATGTTCACAAAGACCACTTACAGTTTAAGATGCAATAACAGTTTATGTTGTAGGTCATATATGGGCAACCCCCGGCCCGGATCCGGCCCTCCACCAGTTTCAATCCGGCCCGCGAGAGATTCAGAAATTTCAAATAAGCTTCAAACTCAAGTCTCTCATTAATTTTCATTTGATTTTTCTATCTGTTTTTGTTAATTTGCTTTTTGTATGTTTGATTATGCTATTGTAATTCTAATAAATAAAAAAATGTGTGAATTTTTATCGCCTTTTTATTCATCACTACCTACTTATTTCTTACCTACGGCCCGCGACCTGATTAAGTCCCGAAATTACGTCCTCAGATAAGAAAAGGTTGCCCATACCTGTTGTAGGTGAACTAGGTGCTACATCATAAGCACCATATAAGAGAGTTTAAGGTGCCACATGAATCTGATTAATATGAAATATGGCTGTCATGAAAGCAATATTAAATATATATATATATATATATATATATATATATATATATATATATATACTGCAATCCTAAGGATTGTGCTGTAATGTGTAAGATTAGTGACCAGTTTTGTCCAGGCTGCATGGATCTTAAAAATGAAAAGCCAACAGGAAAAACGTTTTGAAATCAGGGCTGGCTGTATAGTTCCAATTTATACATAGTTTTCAGGTGAAAATATCTTGAAGGCTAAACATGTTTTGCAATTAAAATTGGGTTAGGAAAATTACACCAATGAAAGTGACAAAAATTATGCTGTAACACTTTAAGAGTGTTGTCATTCTGGTCCAGCATGCATTTCAAACAAATCATAACCTATGTTAAAACTGCTAATTGAATATCAAGACCACTACTGCATATGCTAAAATATGGTACATTTAATGTATTATTATGTGGAATAAGAGTTACGTCTTTCTTGGCTTCATAAAGTTACCTAGTGCTTGGAAAAAAAAATATATGTGTGGAGCACAACTCATTTTTTAAGTGATGCCTGGACTTCGATAAAACCAGAAAGATGGAAAATTGAAGAATTTTAGCTTTGATGCTGTAGAAGGGTGCTGAAAATTTATAGATACTGTAGGTGCAATATGAAATCAACATTTGCTGGAATTTTGGTTGGGAAGAGAGAGTTAATTATTATTATTAATTCCAATAGAAATCGTGTCATCTTGGCAATTTCCTTACATACATAAATAGAAAGACGAAGCAGATAAGGTAGATGAAGAGACAAGGAACTACATTAAATAGGTCAACACATGTATGGCACTAAAGGTCTAACAAATAATTACTTTTCTTGAAATGTCCAAAATAATTTACATTATAACATAGTGTAAAAATTTAAACATTAATATGACTAAATAAAAGGCAATGTTTCTGAGAATGCAAGGAAACTTTATCCTGTAAAGCTAAATTTGCTGATCGGATAATAAACATATAACAAATAAAATAATTGTTTAAAAAACATAAAAACCGCCTTAAAAAAAAAAGCACTAAAAATTTTAAAATAACTTTATACCTTGCTTAGGAAAAAGTAAATCTAAATGAACAACATTTTACATTACTTTCATTGAAATTTTGACATTAATTAGTTATTTTTGGAGTCGGTGCCAGCTTTCACATCGCGAAGATCGAATTACTGAACTTCTTTTGGCGTTAAAGGTGAAACGGGGAGTACAAACAAAAGTTCCCAATATTTTACAGTATGTCGTGAGGCAGATAGTGTTATTGTGGGAGACAGCTCAGGGAAACAAATTAACAGTATTTTAATCTGTGGCTTGGCTTTATTGGTGATCCAGGCATATCTCTGGCGTTACAGTGTCGGTTGGTAGGTTGCATCATGCAATAAACGATTTACAGAGTATAATATCAGCGTATCATCTGTATGTTTCAGTTTTGTTGAAACATGATTCTAGCATTAATTGTAGGTAAGCAGTAATATGATTTTTAATGTATTATTGTTATCCCTTATTGTTTTTATCTTTTTGTTTTTCTTGCTTTCGCTGGCACCGACTCCAAAAATAACTAATTAATGTCAAAATTTCAATGAAAGTAATGTAAAATGTTGTCCATTTAGATTTACTTTTTTTCTAAGCAAGGTATTAAGTTATTTTAAAATTTTTAGTGCTTTTTTTTGAAGGCGGTTTTTATGTTTTTTTAAACAATTATTTTATTTTTAAATTTTTAGTGGCATTATAGTTCGTTTGGTATTTTAAATATGCCGCAGCAGTTCCCATTTTGCAAACTTCCTGGTAGCTCAGAGATTAAAGCGCTTGCTTTCAAAGAAGAATTCTGTCTTTATATACCACAACCACTTCCAGAACGGGGTGAATTGGGCGTTATGTTAAGGAATGTCAGGCTATGTTTCGATCTTATCATAACATCTGTTAAAGCTGCTGCTCGATAACCGAAACTGTTTGCTCCGACATCACACAAAAAAATATAGATTTTTAATTGGTTTTCACAACGTGAAAGCTTGGGATCAAAAGTTGAAATCTGAAGTACATGTTGAGACATTACGACACATTTATTTTATAAATATTATGCCATGACTTAAAAATAGCTTAACTGATTTTGACGGGATTTAAAACTGTGGATTTTTGTAAAGAACATTGGAAATTAAAAGGGGTGAGGGTAAAGGGGAAGAGGGATTGAGCTTTTGTATACCAAATGTAGACTGCCTTTTCTGATTGATTTAAAGTATACATTTGTAAATTTCTATTGATATCAGATAAAACTGTAGGTATGTATAAAAAAATAATTAAGGGGTGTGGAGACGAAGAGTAGTTTGGTTTTTGTAAAGCTAGTGAGGGCAGTATTATTATCTTTGTTTTAAAGTATACACGTGCAAATTTCCATCGAAACCAGATAAAAACTGTAGCTTTGTGTAAAGAACATTTGCCAAAATTAAATGGGGTAAGGGAGTGAGTGGTAAGGTTTTGTAAACAGAATATAGACACTATTTTTCTGATTTTTTTTTTTTTTAAAGTACATGTGCAGTGGTCCATGGAAATCTGATAAAACTGTGGGTATCTATAAAGAACATTGGAAATTAGGAGGGGTGGAGGTAGAAGGGAAGAGGGGTTGGGCTTCAGCAACCTAATTTAAACACAATTGTTCTGAAGGTTTATGGTATACGTGTGCAAATTTCCTTCAGAAACGGATAGAAACTGAAGATTAAAGGATGGAAAGGAAGGAGCGGAGTTTGGACTCTCGAAACCAAATGTAGACAGTATATTTCTGTTTGCTTTGCAGTATACATGTGCATACTTCCTTCAAAATCTGAAAGAAACGGTAGCTTTGTATAAAGAACATTTACAGTAATTAATGGGGTAGAAAGGGGGATAGGGTTTGCATTTTTGTGAAAGTTATGTGGACAGTATTTTTCTTTTTCTATTTGTTTTAAAGTATATGCATGTGAAGTTCCACCGAATCGAATCAAAATGTGCGTTTTGTACAAATATTAAGGGAAGGGGAACTAGGGTAGTTTTTTTATTTTTTGGTCAGAGATCTTATCCATAAAAAATTACATATATATGTGCCAACTTTAATAAAGATCGGTCAAATGGTGTCGACTGTAGCTTTCTAAAAATAAATTGACAAAAATCAAGGGGGTGGAAAAGGGAAGAGGGGTTCACTTTTTGCAAACCAAGAGTTGGCATCATTTTTCTCTTTGTTTTATAGTGAAAATTTGCTAACTTCTGTCTAAACCGGATAAAAACTGAGGTTGTGTATAAAAATTAAGCCGTTTAATAGGGAGAGTGTGTGGTTTTTAGATCTTTTGGTCAGACACCTTCTTCGTGAAAAAAAAATACATATAAGCATCAACTTTCATGGTAATCGGTTAAACGATTGCGACTGTAGCTTTTTATAAAGAACATTGACAAAAGTTAATGGGGTTGAAGGAGGAAAGGGGTTGAGCATTGGCAAACCAAATATTGACAGGATTTTTCTCTTTGTTTTAAAGTATACATGGGCAAAGTTCAATAAAAATCAGATAAGAAATGTAGATTTTTATAAAATTAAGGGGTGTAAAGGGAGACATGGGGTGGTTTATTTATTTATTTAATTTTTTTTTATTGGTCAGAAACCTTCTCCATGAAAAATTACATGTATATGCCAACTTAAATGGAGACCAGTTAAATGTGTCGACTTAGCATGGTATAAAGAACATTGGTAAAAATTTAGGGGGTGGATAGGGGGAGAGGGCTTCAGTTTTTTCAAGTTGACAGTATTTTTTTCTTTATTTTTTACTATATATGTCCAAAGTTTCATCAAAATTGGATAAAAAATGTGGGTTTGTATAAAAATTAAGGGGTGTAAAGGGGAGAGAGGTGGTTTATTTAAATTTATTTTTTGGTCAGATTCTCCGTGAAAAATGACATGTATATGCCAACTTTGATGATAATCGGGTCAAACGCTGTCGAGTGTAGGTTTTTATGAAGAACATTGACAATAATTAAAGGGATGGAAGGAAGTGGGGGGGGTTGAACTTTGGAAGGCCAAATATTCACAGGATTTTTCTCTTTGTTTTAAAGTATACATGGGCAAAGTTCAGTAAAAATCAGATAAGAAATGTAGGTTTCTATAAAATTAAGGGGTGTAAATGGGAGAGGGGTGGTTATTTATCTTGATTTTTTTGGTCAGAATCCTTCTCCATGAAAAACTACATGTAATTGCCAACTTCAATGGAGATTAGTTGAATGGTGTCAACTGTAGCTTTGAATAAAGAAAATTGGCAAAAATTAAGGGTGTGGATAGGGGGAGAGGGGTTCAGTTTTTTTAGACCAAAAGTTGACAGTATTTTTCTCTTTTTTTTTTGGCTATAGCCTATATGTCCAAAGTTTCATCGAGATCCAATAAAAAATGTGGAATGTATAAAAATTAGATGGCGGAGGGGGGTAGAAGGGGTGGTTTCTCAATTAAATTCATATGGGACCACTTTGGAGGTATACCCTATCCACTAAAAAAAATTAATTTAAATCGGTTCAAAATTGGCAAAGATATCGCTGGTCATACATACAAAAAAAAAAAAAAAAAAATTACAGACGAATTGAGAACCTCCTCCTTTTTTGAAGTCGGTTAAAAAGTAAGACTATCACAAGGCAAACACATAGAATCGAGTATTAAAAAATGAGTTTAACACATTCCAGGAATTACACAGGAAACTGTAAATCGTTCCTTATTGGCCTAATACTCTTAAAAGCAGCTTATTCTTGTGGATAGAGTTATGTATTGGAAACAAAATTCCCAGTTTTTATACTGTACTGCATTCTTTGGTTTTCGACTGTCAATTACTGTTGATCGTCATATGTCAGTTGTCTCTGATATGTCAGTTTCTACCAAATGCATTTACATGCTTATACTGTCTCTGTTTACACGTGCGCTGTGTTAACGATAAGAGAATACTCAAAAGGCGGAATCTGCTGGTTAATTTACTAATTACTTTAACCATTTGTGGTTGTAATTATAATTCACAGTCACATGCCGATATGTATGAGCTTTCTGTGCACAGAGTAAACATTATAAAAACGCTAGCAGAGAATAAATAAAAAAAAGTATTAAAGGATACACAACAATTCATCAGGGTCTTCAACATGAATATTGAGATTATTCGAATCATTTATACTTTCATGTGAAAAAACGGTACATGGAGTAATTAACCATAACATGAGACACACGCAATTCACAAGCGAAAATGGATTCATGACGAATATTTCACTGAAAAACAACACTTTTATATGATCAGACACTGTCCTTGAATTAACTGATTAATTCATAAATTCTGACAAACCGTGAATCATTATATTTAAAACAATTCGAACCCCATGCAAAACATAGGCGGCCACCAGCACTCAATTGTTTATTTCTTGACGTGTTACATGTCTACAGTGTTCAGAAGATAATCAGCTGTCTCTGCATAAAGCACAAGTCTACAAGCACACGCTCTCTGGTAGTCTGGTGTCAGTGTGTCTCTTTGTGGCTATGTGGCTCTTACCGGAGTGAGACCTTATAATTTGCGTCGAATGGAGTGGTTGTGTAAAATTAGTCGAATTAACATTTTATTAAGGTGATTAATAAGTTTAATTACCACTGAATCATGGCATCCGGAGACGAGGCAAAACTCGATGTAAGTGTGATTTGTTTACAAAACAAATGTGTCACGACTTCCCTTAAAAAGTATTTTGGCTGACTTTTGCGACATTTTAAGAAATGCCGTTTTTAATATCCTGATTTATTTTGCTTTATTGTTTTGGAAAACAAATCTATTTATTGATTAATGAAACATTTAATTAGTCGTATAAGGTTGTGTATATGTTGGGTGTTTTGACACATCAACACACTTATTGTCAGGACAGCCAAGAAAGTAATTTTGCTGGGATTGCTGGAGATCGCGATTCCGCCAGAAGTTTGGATCATAATACTGTAGTGGTCAAACGCAAGACTCCGCTAGAAATTATTTCCGAAGTGCATTTAACAGTTTCATGGGGATTACTGGAGATCGCGATTCCGCCAGGTGTTGTTATCATAATACTGCAGTGGTCAAACGCAAGACTCCACTAGAAATTCTTTCCGAAGTACATTTAGCGGTTTCATGCTGGTCCAGGCCGTATTACAACCTAACTTCTGCTTGAAAACAATACGTTCTGCGACCGACTACAGCAGTGTTCCAACGATATTACTGAATGTTGTTGTAGCGGAATCGTGATCTCCAGTAGACCCGCTTCATGCTGGTCCAGGCTGTATTACAACCTAATTTCTGGTTGAAAATAATGGTCCAGGCTGTATTACAACTGGATTACTGCTTGGTAAATAATACGAATTGTGACTGAATACAGCAGTATTACAACGATATTAGTTAATTTTGTTGTAGCGGAATCGCGATCTCCAATAGACCCATTTTGCTTTGGATCGAAGTAAAGGATGGAACGTTTTGTACAAAATGTTCTGTAGCTTCTATTATAAATCATTTTATTTGTTAAGAATAATATAAACGCTTTTCTGACGTTTCGGCTTGGAAATGAAACGATGAGTAAATGCAACTTCATATTCACAACAGATCACCATACTAATTTAAAATGAACAGTATTTTGTTATTTATGATATCAATAAGAAGGGAGATTCAGTTATTTCATTGTGTTCAAAATCATTCTAAAAATAAGTAAGTAGCTTTGTGAGCAGACGTTATTCAAGGAGATTGAATTATCCAACTTGATGACCGCACTGTAGTCTCTTCAGGTTAATTGTAGAACGCGATACCGCCACCACTACTTTCCGCCTCGCAGACAACAACGATGTAAACACAAATTGCCGCTGGATCTTATGATGTCATTGTTTCCAGATGTTACATTCAGTAAGCCCTTCGACACATTTCTATATTGAGATACCCGAATTTGCATGTCTATCATGAATCTTACAAACTGCATAAGGATAAAAATTAAAATTTTTCTTTGACATGGAAGAATAAATGATATGTTGCCGTTCCTGTTTTTATGGATCCCAGTTGTCAACGTTGATGGTATCATTAATTACAATTAAGCCACAAGATTTTCTGCAAAGATCGTTATATCGCTACAATGCTGTTAACTTTTTCCACCAGTTTTGTTGTTGGTACTTGTCCTTTCAGCTCCCTATTCCCCCCACCCCCTCCCAAAAGGTGTCTCATTTCTATACTGTTCCATTTATGCTGGACAAAAATGATTTTATTTTTTATTTTTATTTAATGATAATTGTAACTGTGCAGTCCTTTTGTCAATACCCCTACACACCTTCTTTTGCATCTCTCAAATTTTTACTGCTATGTTCTTTGAATGTTTGTCCAAGGCTGTTATAACTTCAGCAGTACCTCCTACAAAATGTATTGGCTGGGACCGTAAAACCTGGCAAATTCCTCCACAACTCATCTTGGCAGCACTGCCAGGAAAATATATTTTCTTATTTACGAAGGTGAAAGTCATGTGGCCCATGGACAAGACAATCCGTCTGACACATAGCTGACGGGAGAGGGTAGAAGTTGAGTCCCTGGCACCTGTACACTAGGACCATCCTGATAAGGACAAAAATACACTAAAATAAAACCCTGGTCCTCAGATTGCGGGGTTGTGTGATGGTCCAGGAGATCATCCAATTTTTTACAACTCGTAGGCTCCAAAGGAATAACTAAATGGATCTTAAGGTTACTTGATATACCCAAGTGTTGAAGTTCTTAATGAAAATGAAAATACAGCTTGACTGGCTGATTGTGAGAAATCTTTGTTGAAAATATTTCTTCATTAATTGGAAAAATAATTACAAAAATAATAAAAAAAATTGTTAGGATTACTGGAGATCGCGATTCCGCCAGGAGTTCACATCATAAAACTGCAGCAGTCGGATGCAAGACTCCGCAAGAAATTCTTTCCGAAGTTCATTTAACGGTTTCATGCTGGTCCAGGCTGTATTTCAACCTAATTTCTGCTTGAAAATAATGGTCCCGGCTGTATTACAACGGAATTACTACTCAAAAATAATACGTCTTACTACTGACTACACTAGTATTATAACGATATTACTGAATGTTGTAGTAGCGGAATCGCGATATCCGGTAGACCCAAATAGTTAATTTTTTGGATTAGTTCTAGATGGCGATACTACCACTACTTTACACCACGAGGACAGCAATGATGTAAACACAAATTGTGACTGGTACTTGTGATGTCATTGTTTACGGGTGTGACGTATTCATTATAATGGCAGCTATAAATATCACTTATGGGACCTGCATGGAAATAGTAGTTTTCTCGGGAGGGGACAAACCAAATGTAATATATCCATAACTATTTATGTTAATAATCCTAGTCCCTCTACATTAGGATGTCGCTTATTTTTCAAAGTCAAAAATTTGTAATGCATAGGTCCTATTTTTTTCCTTTTAGCCTAAAACCCTCACAAATAAATTTTTACATGATTCGGATAACTGTAACCCATGCCGACTTCCACCGATTCATCTTTATATAAGTTACGTGAGAGTAGTGATGCACACCTATGTTAATTGTTACTATCCTTACAGTTCTTGAATAGGTATAACATATTTTTTTGTTCTAATAGAAGGTTTTTATGATTACAAATTGGTATAAAGGGCATATTTTTATTAGGAGATGCAAACTACCAAATTGCAGGAGGTCTATAAGTTTTATTTTTTAATATCCGCGAAGGCAAATAGACTATAAGTGAAAGCTCTAATAGTGCTGTACATGAGTGCACTATATTTTGGAGATTATTATGGAGACAGTTGAAAAAGAATGCAAGCAAGTCTCTGGATATTTATAAGCAAAGGGAAGAGGATTTGCAATGTGAATTGGATATTGTTTATGGTATTGCACATGCTTACACCCTCGAAAGGATGTAAACAAAGGAGAGTAAAATCTTCTTGCCATAACAGAGAGAGCCAGGGAGACCAGGTTGCTTGATGTGTGTGTATGTAAAACTAGATGAAAAAGAAGAAATGGTAAAATAAATGACGAGGAAAGTAGTTAAATATATGTGGTTCAGCGGATAGTCAAGCTCTTCAGCGTCCTATGATTTGTTTCTGCTATCTTCTATTCCTGGAGAACATCAGGATGAAAATTTCACAAACCCACCCAAAATAATTCAATCAGGAACTGCTGTAAAGTGGAAAAGGAAAAAATATCTTTACTCCTAAATTAATAGCTGCCTTGGATAGATGCCAGTTAAGAGATTCAGTTTACATTCTTCAAGTTATCATGGAGGCACTTGGACTTAGTATTGGCAATTTTTCTTTAAACAAGTCTTCCATTCTACAAATGAGGACATGAACAAGGAAGGATTAAACAGATGCTATAATACCCGATTTTAAAGTGATGTGATCCAAGTCGTGACCATTCAGTGGAATGGCAAGATGTTGCCTGGTCTGGATGTAATAAGTTCCAAAGAAGAATGACTGCCAATCTGTCTCATAATTACAGTATATACTTCCTGTGATAAGCACCAAGATGAAGTTGTTCTGAATGCTCTGAGTAAGTGATAAAGTGCAGATAATGACTTGCAACACAATAGCATCTAACATAGGTCATCTCAATGGTGCCTGGGCACTTCTGGAGCAAATGTTCGAAAGGATATTGTTACTTTTTGTGTGACGACATCAAATTGATATAAGCACTCAGAAAAAAAAACTTCTTTAGAGAAAACTAGAGAGAACTAATGTAGCTATGAGTTAAATTTTTGGATGGAGATAGTGGCAAAGAAATGAAAATAAGGCACCCTTGTGCAATGCATCAAGCGTGATAATTGGCAAGAGCCATTTATTCACTCAAGATATGTTTCCTAAGTCTTCAACTTAAATTGAGCAAGGAACGCAGAATGGTACGTAGTTTAGAAAGGGAGAGTACATCTGACTTTGTAGAAAGGTATACTCCTTTGATGGCAGAAATATCCGGCTCTATTTTGTATGGAATGTAAAATTAGCTCTCTTGCATGTTCATTGTAAATTATTTTGTATCTTTTTCGACTTGATTAACGATTACCTTTATTTTGTTTTAGGAAAAACCACGATGAATTTGTATCCGCGAAGAGCAAACATTTGTTTTCTCGATTGAAAATATAAAGTTGTTCTTTAGAAAAGCGTTGGCAGAAACTTTGGTTTTTCTACAGGCTAGAAGAAAGGTCTTTTATCTGAAAGATCTGTAAAATTAATGTAGGAGTTTCATTGTTTAATTACAGCCGATGAAGAACAGAAACAATTTTCAAGCAAAAATACCAAATATTGTACCTGCATCATACCTAAAAAGAAAGTAGCACTCATAATTTTAACACTTCTGTCTTACTAGAAAATTAAGTATTATTTTTTGTTGTGTGGATTTCATTGTTAACTAGAATTATATTTTTTTTTAATGAAGTACTCATGTATGAGGTGTTAGTCAAAATAAACATTTTTCTCAAAATCTCAGGTTAACTTGGCACAGGTTAACGTTATCGTAGGAGGATAAAGTTTCTTATGTAAGTAAGCTACTTTGATTTAAAAAGAATTAGAGAGTACGCGTTTGAATATACGGAAAAAAATTGCTGTTATAAGGGACACACTACTCTACATCTGGTCTATAAATCTGATTTTTCAACATTGCTGGTTTTATTATCTACAATTAAACATAACTGTGTATTTCAATATCACAATACCTGAAATTGCTTATGTATTTACAAATCTTACTCACAGTATTGATATAGAAATGAGGGTTTGCTGTGAGATGGAAAACTGGATGCCATAGGCTCATTCATCTATCCTATAATTCCTAGTTTTCAGCATTGCTGATATTGTCTTCTATGTAGAATTAAGCCAAAAGGTTTTCCGGCATACAGATTGCGATATCGCTACAGCATTGTAAATACTTTCTGCCAGTACTGCTTTAACTAAAGGAATCATATCAACCAAAACTGTTTTGTTTTATTCCTAGTGCTTGTGGTTTGGTTGAAATGCAGTCTTGGCCAGGAGAAAAATTTCATATAGCCATAGAAATGTGGCAATTACATGCAGGGAAAGTACTCAGTATCCTCTATCGATTCAACATGGTGATGCTTATCCATCATTAAACTGGAAAATATTTTGCTAGTGTAAAATTTCTTGTGACTTTTTGCAATGGAGAAAAGCTGAAATTTCAAGTACACATTATTTAGTTTTTGATGTTTTTTTGATAAAATAAATCTGCTGTTTAAGCAGCAGATTATTTTTCTGATACTTGTAGCTATGCCTATAATTTTGGGTATGTGTTTATAGAAGTATAAGGAAGGGTTTAATTCTAGAGACTGATGTCAGAACTATAGAAAATGTTTAGTTCTTGTCACATAAATTTGTAGAACTATCATACTTTATTTGTCCCTGTCCCCTCCACCCAACTAAAAAAAAACTATTTTCTCTGCAGTTCCTGTTAATAACATTTGTAGCTGCCAGCAAAATGTATGCATCATGCCTGGCAACTGAGTGACATTATGAACAATACTGATGAAAGGATTTACATCGTTGTTGTCCACGTGGTGAAAATTAGTGTAGCAGTATTGTGATATAGAATTAACCCCAGTTTTTAACTAACTTTATTATGTAATCCTCCTCTCCAGGGGACGCCACCTTTTTGAAGGCACTTTAAGTGCCAGGTGGAGAGGATTGCTATGCCAGCAGTAGCATAGCTACCAGCAGGGCCTCCCATGCTGGACAGGCCTTGATGGAGCTGCAAGACGAAGTGTGTCCAACACTTTATCAGGGTAGATGGAACTCTGGAAGTTGTATGGTAGACAACCCATCTAGGGGAAGTAAACTCTGAGGAAAAAACTTAGTCTTCTAGGTAGAGGGTTATGCGACAGGCCAGCCCCCTGTCCAAGTAAAATTAAGTGCAGGCTACAGGTCTCAGTCATGAGCCTCAGGAGCAGGATGGATCTCCTGGAAAACGACTTAGGTAACGGAAATGGATTATGAATGTGGCAACTTTCAGGGTTTGGGTACAAAATGGAGAGAAGTTTTTGAAGAACTATAAAGAATAAAAATTGATGTAGTCATTTTAACATAGACAAAGAAGAATGGATAAGGTAATGAGGTTGTAGGCTGGTACATACATTTTTATATTGGCATAAGTGAAATTGACAGCACAAAGAGAGGTGTATCAATAATAATATATCAAAAATTTAAGAAATGTATAAAGGGCTGGCAAGAAGTAGATAAGAGGATGATATCTTTAGAACTGAAGAAAAATGGACATTAAATTGTAATAGTGGGAGTGTATGGCCACACAGATAAAGCAAATAATAAAACCAAGGATGGTTTTTATCAAAATTTATAAAGATTCTGGATGATGTAAAACCTTGGAAAGAAATAATATTAACTGGAGACTTTAATGGTCATAGAGGGACAGCATAAAACAATAAGGTGGTAAAAGGTTGACGTGTGTGGCTCGCTAAAAATTGTGAATGGCTTCCATCCACTTAAAAATATTCATAAATGTACTTGGGTGAACCCAAAAGGAATCTGCACTCTATAATTGATTATATTATTAAAAACAGAACTCACTGTTAATAAAAAAAAGTATAAAGGATTGTGGAATGGGGTTCTGACCACTTCATAGTTCAAGCAAAAGTTCTCGTTTAGTATTAAACAAACAACAGATCAAACCAAATATTGAAGAAGACAAAGCAAAATAGTGTAAACAAGGAAATACAACTTAGAAAGCTTGAAAGTAGAATTTACACAATTCTTATATAAAATAAGGTTAGCCAACAAATTGAAAAATATACAAGTAGATGCAAGACAGGTAGTATATAATCAAATCAAAGAATGTATACACAGTGCATCAGCAGAAGCTTTAGGACCTTTTGAACCAATTCAGAAAAAAAACAAGAGTGGTGGACCCAAGACGTAAAGAAGAAAGTGAAAGATAAGAAACAACTCTCCAATAATCGTTGGCACCTCAAGATCCGGAAGGCAGCAAAAACTGTATGAGAGTGAATAGGGTTGTGAAAAGAGAAGTTTCAAAGGCAAAACAAGAAATGTGGGGCAAAACATGTGAGAAACTTAACAGAGGTACAAAAGTTGCTGGAGCTTGGAAATTAATAAAGAATGTGAGAACAGATATAAAGGAAAAGGCTAAAATTCCACTTACTGACATGGACATATGGGTTGACAATTTTAAGGATTTACTAACTGAAAAAGGAATCAATATAAACTAGCATTCCATCAAGTAAATTACCCAGAACACAGAAATGTAGAACCAATTTCACTCAAGGAGGTGAAAGGACTAAAACAAATGAAGACTGGAAAATCCGCAGGACCAGTATATGTAACCATTGAGCTGGTTAAGTATGGATGAACCACCCTTTGGTAGTTACTGACAAAGATGGTTAGTATGTTTTTATTGGAAGGAGAAAATTTACCCCAAGATTTTAATATTTACAAAAAAAGGGGACAAACGAGAATGAAATAATTGTCAAGGTATTAGTGTAACCTGGGATTCTACGATAATCGTGGTGCCGCAATTTGATGATGGATTCTTTTGTAACTTGACGATACAAATTTAAAGATTTTTTTTGTTTTTTTTTATATCTTGCTTAGTTCTTAAATTATTGTATCTCAAAATTGACTTGGTTAGGTTGAAATGCGGCCTGGGTCAGAAGAAAAATTTCGCCATAGTCAAAAGTGATTATGAATTTGTATGTAACTCGACAAATCGAAAATAAAGAATACATTTTTTAAACATCTAGCTCAGTTCTGGAGATATTGTATCTCAAAAGTGAGGTGATTACAGAGAAATCCGGCCTGGACCAGAAGAAACATCACCAAAAGCGCTAGTCACTATAGCTATATCTGATTTTTAACCAAGCGAGAAATTAAAAAGTTTTATTCTTTATATTCGATTTGTTTTGTCGAGTTCTACAACAATTTAATATCAGATTGTGGCACCATGGTAATGATAGAACTGCCGCGTAACCAGCTCACTGGGAAGGTTTTATGGTCGTATATTGAAAAACAGGATGGAGCAAGAAATAGTTTTTACTAAAGAGCAAAGAGGATCCTGAGGAGCAGGAAGATACTGTATTGATAGCATTTTTTCCTTGAAACAGCTAATAGAGAAAAGCAGGGAAAGAAACTTAGACACGCATTTAGCTTTTATTGATTTGGGGAAATCATACAATAATGTGCCTTTAAATAAGCTTCTTGAAATTTTGGAAAATAGTATTATCAATGAAGTATATGGAAGAGTCATTTATAACATTTATAAGGATGTGATGGGAGTTGTAAGGATTGGAAAGAAAGTCTCTCAGCCCTTTGCAATTAACAAAAGTCAAAAGCGAAGTTGTTGCCTTTCTCCAAATTTTTTTTTTTTTTTTTTGTTAATATACATTCAAGTTGTCTTAGAAAAATGTAGAAGAATGGGGATATAAATGGATGGAACCTATTTATATCGTCTGTTGTTTGCAGATGACCAGGTAGTGGTAGCAGGGGATGAAGAGGACTTAGCGTACATGCTAAGGAAGTTAGAGGAATATGATAAATGGGGATTAAAAATCAACACCTGGGTGTTGGAAAGATGACATTACCTCTCAAAATACCAGCTATCTTAATGACCAATACATGTGAAAAATATAAATATTTAGAGAGCATTATTAGTAAAAATGGAACATGTGAAGAAAATATCTGACATAGACTTAACCAAGGGAGGTCTGCCATACAAAAACTAAATCCACTTCTGTGGTCTACTAAGATTGGCCTGAAAACAAAACTCGATATTGTGGCGTCATCTTTTTAGGGAAAGTAAATTCTGTATCATACGGTTCCAGCAATAACAAAATTATAAAGTTTGAATATCAAAATAATAATGAATTTTTATCTATCCACATGAAATATTAGTGGAATTAAAAGGAGAACTGAAAAGTGGGTGTACAATTTATTAAAACTTGATCATTGTGAAATTATGCAAACATGTAATTTTTTTTATTAAGATATAAACAATTACACATCGTTGAATGTCTTTAATATTAAACAGTTAGAGCAATATTTCAGGGTCGATTACTGGGTGGAACATATTACATAAATTTTTGTCCTGGGCGAAGTTTTACTGTAGTGC
The DNA here is from genome assembly GCA_031002005.1 of Vandiemenella viatica. Lineage (NCBI taxonomy): Eukaryota > Metazoa > Arthropoda > Insecta > Orthoptera > Morabidae > Vandiemenella > Vandiemenella viatica. The sequence goes on along the minus strand of CM061919.1, from coordinate 99,298,796 downwards.
CACTGACCAGGTCAGGACCCTCGCATGAATAGCCAGAATAGCACCACAGGGGTAGTCCAGCTTTCTCGACCGGCGTACGTGGTGGCCGCTTCCCCAGACCCCATCTTGTCCAGTCATCAGGCCTCAGTGAAGGTAACTTCCAGTTGTATCAGATGAGGCTTCGCACCAGAATGTCCCTCTCTCCATTCTTCCCCTCTGAGGAAGACTCTGTACCCTCTCATAGTGATGTGGCATGCGGCCCTTGGCGACTTATAACACTGCCCGCCAAAGTAACAGCATCTGATAGGCTCACAGATCAAACAAGAAACACCAAAATGTTAATAAATTGTTGGCAGCTCCTCTATTGGCTTGATCGTCTCCCACCACTTTCAGAAAGCACCTCTTTACTAAGAAACGGCATTAAGGTACATTTTCAGTCGCCGGCACCAGTTAACGGAATTTGGCGGTTCTTTTACAAAAGGTCCCCAAATAGAAAGGGAGCCATAGTTATTTATGGTGGGCTATAAATCTACTGAATGTCCATGTCAGGTTGAAAGTTTTAGTCACGCGCCGGACGTGTAAATCTGGACGCTTTGTTGAGTTTGACATGCCACAATGCCAACATTCACACATACCGTGGGGACACTTGGCACCTATTAACACTGTACTTAATAATTCATTACAATATTACAGAGTGTAAGATTATTTTAACATTTATACAATACAAGTTGGTACTTCCGTTTCTTTAAATAGTCAAACACTTCTGCTTTTTGTATTACAATATTTATTGGTCACAGTACATGTTCTCCATAGTTTCAACAATTTACCAGTTCACTTCATACATGAATAGTACACATTTAAACTCTTCTTCTAATCTTTTATTATGAATAATACTCAGAAGCGGCGCAAGGCGTGGGCGACCGCCTACGGCCTCGCGCCCCGAGGGGCCTCGCATCCCGAAAGTTTAAGCAACTTAACCAGTAAAACAGATTAGCACCATTAAAAGCCGTGACTACGACTAAATATTTTACTCATCATAATGCGATAAATCCTACAAGTTAGCAACTAACATGGCAATATCAATAGCTTAGCAATATTTGCTGGCGTTACAATTACTCTACCGGGGAATCTTCGGCCACCGGGTTTATTTCATTCAGTTTGCTTCTCGTCTACGTTCATGTTTCTTCTGTTCTAACGAGATTTCCCGTGCTTGGTCCACTACATGCGACCTGACATAAAATGTCCAGTTTATTAACAAATTTTAAAAATTGTGGCTTAATGGCTACTCAGATGTGCAGGTAAATCCACTGAAGGCAAGCCCTCTGAACCAAATTTCATTCAAGCCAAGCCCCCCCCCCAAACCAAAGTCCGCTCAAGCCCCCCCCCCCAAACCAAAATCCTGGATCCGCCCCTGCTCCTTACCATCTGCATAATTCAACTTTTCTGTGTTCTAAAGCTTACGATAGTTTTAGTCACAAATCCGATTATCGTGAAGCGATTGGTTTATTATTTCAGTTACCAACGTCAACGGAACGTCCTGAATGTTTTGTTCCCGGAGAGTTAAAGAATAAAAAGTATTATTAATTTGTTCGTTACAAATACACAATGAGTGTAATATAACTCTCAAAGCATAAAAAATATTTCCAAAAAATAATAAAAATGAGTGATAAGATGACTAGAGGAATCGCCATCGTAGTATGTGGACCATCGCAATTAGGTTACAATAGTAATAAAAAAAAAAGACTTGGCTGCGTAAGGGAAACGATTGCATCGCATCTTGAAAAATTACTTCTACTTTGGTCTGTGAAATTTGATGTCATAAAGGCAATGAAACACGGTTTCTTCCGCAGAGGTTTTTGTTACTTTTGAGTTAGAGTTTATCATAACAATTAAGTATAAAAAATTGCCCTGTAAATTTTACTTTTTATAAAGTACATTCGCCCCTCCCCCGCGAGCAAATGTACGGTCGTGAATATCTGAAAAGTTGGCATTATTGTCAGGGCCGGCGTTAGGGAGGGGTAAGTGGGGTCAAATGTACCTGGGCCCCGCCGTCTGATGGGGGTCCCTTCACGGCTGTAGGGGCCCCCAGGCCAGAAGCCAACAATCCGCCCATTGTCTACCCGCCTGTTTATAGAGCTTAAAAAAAAGAAAAAATGTCGCACATTTTACCCCGGGCCCGAAATTCCTAGCGCCGGCCCTGATTATTGTTTCCGGACATGGAAATCTGAGAAGTTAGCAAACCTATTCTCAACTGCTAGAAAGACAATGGAGTGCCGCACTGTCATGCAGTCGTTTGTTGTATGTATTTTATTTCGTGTTTCCGATAGATTCGGAATGTGAAAATCAGTGTCGTTCATTGTTCGGAAACGTTAAGTTTTAAATAATTAGGAAGTGATTAATGATCAATCCAATACGTTCAACAGTATAAGTAAAGAAATGCTTTATGTACAGAACTTTCAGAAGTCTTATTTGTGAAGACAAACAACAGTGTACCTGCTCATTAAAAGCACATGTTATTCTCAATAAAATAATAAGGTAAGAAATAATTATATATATGTATTAATGTGTTATATTTAATCCACCTAGTAAAGTGAAAGTGTTAGAGATCTCAGTTAAATCAATATTTGAGCCCCTTAAAGCCCAAATGGTGTAAGTCAAATTTTTGTTTTTTTGGAGTTTATGTTTTAGAAGTGTTCAGTCAGTTGCATTCTGTTTAAAGCACAAGTAGTGTAAATTCTAGTTCCCTTAACAACCTTATAGTTAGTAGCACCAGTTTATGCAGTCAGTGCAACCATCTGTTGAGTAAAAGCCCTGGTGTATATTGGAGTTACACCACTGTGCCTGTGACTGTTTGCAGTTGAACCACTTGTTTCTCATATAGAAATGTTGTAATCACGTAAACTAAAAAACATTTTAGTAAACTAACTGTAAAAGATTTAAGTTTGGTGTGTCATTATGAGTAGTGATGAGAGAAGTGTTACTGAGCCAAGCATTATGGCAGATAATGAAGCAAGCGATGAATGTATTCCAGCAGATTCTAACTGTATCTTCACCAGGCAGAAAAAGTTCATGATGCCATGAACGAGGGCACTCAACAGTCCATTAATAATAGCTCTTACTATACATTTTCCTATGATTTGGAAAAGTCTCTTCCTTTTCCTAAACTATCATGTCAAGTGGCCTATTCATTGAAGTTATTGACCAGAAGTTTATGAGAAGTGGCTATTCTTGTTTGCCCAATGACTGTGATTTTGCCTCAATAGCAAACTACAGCAGTACTCAGCAGATATATTGTCCCAACGATTGGTACAGGTATACTGTCATTGCAAAATCTAGGAAGAAAAATCCTTTTTACATAACTGTGAAGACTTTTTGTTTGTTGGAAATCTTTTTACAACGTATCATCTAAAGAAAGGTTGTTACGGAAAAACATCGTTTATCAATGCTACAAATGTAGTGGCTCCAGTATTGAAAGGTAGAAACATTTTCAATTTTTTTCTAAGAAACTCTTTCCATAGAAATGCTATTTTCAGAACTAAACTTCAAACCTGGACCTAAAAGAGGCAGACCTGTTAATCGTACTAACATATCTCAAGAATAACTGTACAGAAATCGAAGGCCTGTAACAAAAGAGAAGAAAAAGAATAAGCAAGACCTTTTACCATTCATTCCACCCATCTTTCATCCTTACTTTGAGAGTCTATTGACTTAAGATGATGCTGCAGACATTGGGCCACTAGATGCAGAGTAAGAAATGTATAAACAGTAGAATAAAAAATAGATGTTGCAGTAAAATAATGTTTTTTCACCCCCTTCTTTAAAGAAAATCTGTTCCCTGTTTATATCACAAGTGGTGTAACTCCAAACAAAGCCCCCCAAAAATGCAAGACATTTTAAAAGTTTTGAAAACTGCCTGAATAAGCTAGAATAACTCTTTAATGATACATTGTTGAGAAAAAACTTCAAAATATATAAAACTAATTTTTTTATTAAAAATGCAGTAAAACATTTCTATTCTCGAAATTTGATTCATTTGAGTTACACCACTTGTGCTTTAAGGGGCTCATTTATGAAATTTGGTAGAGAGGTTTAATGGTACAGAAGTCGTATATTTGCTAAATCGGTCCCGGTGGTGGTTGAGATTTATCGAATCTAAAGGTGCCTCCTCACCTACTGGAGATTCATACACTTCTCTGAATGTACCTATATCGAATCTCCAAACAATCAATATCCAAAATTGTAAAAGAAGTTTGTGATGCTATCACATCAGTTCTTCCAAGCAAATACAGGCAAATTCATTGCAATTATTAACAACTTCAAACTCATGAACAATTTTGTAATTGAAATTATATTTTCTCTTTAAAAAATCAACTAAATTAATTAAATATTCACTTGTCCACTCGAACACTTTTGCAGCAGTAGATATACATAACAATCGAGGATCAATAGCAACAAGGAACAAGCCGTCTACACCAAACGAACAACAATTTCAAACTCGACAATGTTTCCTTTATTTTCTTTAATCTCCACCGCTTCTGGAAGCAATTAACTTCAAGGTACTTTAGTTTCTGTTGACAGAGACAATGGAAAACTTCGATAAATATTGGGCAACATGATGGAACAGTTGCATTAACAAGCAACATCAGCTTGATGTTCCTCTGTATTCTATTTAATGTGTACGTGTCTTAAGAGTCAAAAACATCAGTTGAAAATCGAGCTTAGCGCCCTCTGCCACCCACAATATTTGTGAATAGCAGAGTATATGTGTAGATGTAGAATGTTGTCTTATGGAGTATGGACTTTGTCGTACATTTCAGAACAATTTCCTGTATAACATTAGGTTTGTTTTTAGTTATAAGCCAAAATGTGAAAACAGAAATTAAGCCACGAGAGCTCTGTTCAGGGCGAACTAACCCAATGTCTGTGTATTCCTCTCGAAGGAACGAACTCCGGAGATTTGGACAAATGAAAAGGAAGGGGGGAGGTTTAAATAAATGTCACTAATATGTTTTAAATTTTATTTTGAAATTTGGAAGCATCTAACATTTCTTGTGTTTTTAGCACATAATCATAAAAGGTATTACATAAATATCAAAATTTAGTTGTATTTGTAACTCTGCTTTTACCCAAGAAATTTTCATTCAGTTTCTTTCCTTCCTCCACATTTGTTCCATCCTGCAAGGTATGCGTTCGCAAGAAGCATTAGAAACAGGAATGGAAAGAAAAAAAACGTGACAAACTTCTTCAGTTCTGGACAGCTCTGTCTGTGATTCGATTTCGCAAAGAAGTCTATCCAGCGTAAGTCAAGTCGATTCTCGTCAGTGAGAAGTGGTTGAATTTCACGGAGAAATTCAACTTCATCGTTCAGTTCATCAGTATCTAAACCAATTTCTAAATGATCTTGCAGTGTGCTAATTCCATCCCATGTAATCAGTTTTTTCAGTGATAAATTTCATTACTTGGTAACCTGGGTCTTCAAAGTTTTATCAATTTTGTAAATGATTAACACACCATGTGAAATTTATTAACACCAATTATTTTTCTAAATAACTCCTTCTGAAAACAAGTGAATTTTATTTTATTCTGCAGACGCGTTCCGCCCTTGTGGTGTAAGGCATCATCAGCATCAGTTTAATTTTTTTACCATCAAACTGCTTTAGTAAATCCGTAGCGATTTTTCATAAAATTGGTCGTTCTATGTTTTGTTGCTTGAGTTACAAAACAATCATTTTGTTATGAATTACATGTTTGTTACTCTGTTGGCTTCCGGTGATTTAATGGCGTTCTGAAACACAGGCCTACAATATATTTTGCCCCCGCCTCACATAACCCAACGTAGCTTTCCAGAGCCAACGCCCCCAGACCGAGCTACGTGGTTTATGGACGGCCCGTAACCGTTGGTATGAAATTTAACAAAGCACAAGGTCAGACGCTTCAGAAGACAGGATTGTGTTTATCAGAACCTGTTTCTTCGTATGGATACCTGTACTAGATTTCACACAAATTTGTGGATTATTTAATTTTTTTTTTTTTTTTAAGTACAGAAGATTGTAAGAAGGACATCTGACAAAGCCATAAAAAGTGATTGTATTTTTATAAATAAAAATTTAAGTTTTTTTAAAATACTTTATAAACCCTGTCATCTTGCAACTCCAGAGGGCCTCGCAAACTTATCTCGCCCACATAAAATTTTGGTCTCGCCCCGCCACTGATAATACTGATTGTATTATTTTCTATATTACATGCAGTCCTTCATTTTAAGCAGTTCAACAATCTGGTGTGTAGGGAGAATCCACCGGAGTGTGCACTCCATTACAATTTTATCAATTACTAATATAATCATCAGCAATGAAATGTTTATGACTAGCGCTATGTTAATTTTTTTTCACTTTTCAAATTATGTTCAATTTTCTTTATTTGGCAATGAATGGATAGGCTAGTTAATATCAGAATATCTAGCTGAACAAAAAATGTTCTACAGAATTCATTACCTATGTGTCTTAAATTTGATAACATCTTTCAGCCATGTAAATATTTGTTTTGACCCTGCTGAGTTGCCTCACATTATAAAGAAAGTGAATGTGAAAAAAGTTTCTAAAACTAAATTTTTCAACAACTTCTTACAATGTGTTTAAGTCACAACCCTTAAAAGAACTAAAGTAGTAACTGTATTGAAATCAGGCAAAACTGGCTGCAGCAGAGATTAGTACAAACCAATAGCTCTCATGAGTTCATGCCATAAGTTTCTGGAGATAGTAATTAACAGCAGCATCTCAACAATAATTCTTGACTACCCACCAGCACAGCAGGATTTTGACTAAGCCATAGTTACTGCGACTTGGTAATAGCACTGACCAACCATATTGAAAAGGGATTTCAAGATCAGAAGAAGGGCCTGGCAGTGTTTATAGATTTGACAATTGTAGCTATATGATACAGTTTGAAGAAAGGAAATGAACCTGAAACATGTGAGAATTAAGTTAATTTCAGTTGTGATGGTGCACACATGCTCCAGTGGCAATGTCCCTACACCCCCACCTTCCCATGTCACAATTTTTCACCAGCTACCTACACCAGCTCTTTATGAAATGTAACTTTAAACTCTTTCAGTGTTTATGGTAAACTGTCTGTTATTTCCCTTGGTAATTTATTCCAGACCCCCGAGTCCCTTACTTACTCAAGAAAGTTTTCCCTCTCACTTTTGCCTAAATTCAAATGCCAGCTTATGATTGTGGTCATTTCTTTCCTTCCATGTACACACTTTGACAATAAATTTGGCCGCCGCTGAAAACTTCTATCACTCTTATTTTGCACAATCTGACATCAATGTCATCCTAAGAAATAGTAATGCAATACTGGCTTGCCAGTATTACATTAGTGTTTCCTGGGATGACATTGATGTTTAAATTTGCAAAATAAGAGTGATATAAGTTTTCAGTGGCGGCCAAATTTATTGTCAAAGTGTGTACAATTTCTAATCCTTCTACTAATATCCATCCATGTATTATCATGATGATATAAATTATAAATACTCAAACACTCTCTTCACCCGCCTTCTGTCTTCCAATGATTCCCAACCTAGCTCCTTTGTCATATCAGTTACCGTTTGCATTATGCGATAATTTCTGCAAATAAATCTGGCTGCTCTCTTTTATACCCCCAGCAACTCCTGAATCTGACAACCATAATGTGTGTCTCGCACCACTCCCCATATTCAAGCAGTGCTCTGACCAGGTTTTTGTAACCCAATTCCCTCGCTTTCTTGGTATATGCCCTCATCATCCTCTCCAATAAATTAAGGATTTTGATACCTCTTTGTACCACTTGCCCAATGGGTCTTGCCCAGTTGAGTTAACTACCAAACGCAATGTCAAGATATTTACAGCTAAGATCTTTAACAAGCACTTCTATCCCTACCTATTCTCACAGAAAATCTTTACTTTTTTATCCATGTACCTAATAAGCTGAATCTTACTAGCATTTATTTAACTACCCAGCTAGATATCCTCTTCAGATCCTCTTGTAGTTGTTCACAGTCTTCTCCTGTTTTAATGCTACAGGGCGTTCGCCGGAAAACGCTACCCTCCCAGTCTGTTGCCGTCGGCAACTTGCTCGGTCAGTGGAGCCAGCAACTCCCGCCACACGGCACTGTGAATCACCGCACTGTTTAACACCTCCGCTGCCCCAACAGTGCAGTGACGCAGTATAATGGGACCCTTACATTGTTAAGAACGGTTTCTTTGCATTGTAGCTAGTTTGTGACTTCAGTCTCTTACTCTCTTATTAATCAGTGTTGTGAATAAACGTTTCTTTGCGGTTTGGCTTGTTTGGGGCTTCATACTCAAACTAATCTGTACCGTGTTTGAGTGTGAGTAAAATTATGGTACGTTACAGTTTGCAACAAAGAATATTTCTCTCTACGATACATATGTGAAGAAGAAGTCGTTTAAAAAGTGTCGCAGTAAATTTCGTCGCGAATTTCCTGGCGCTTTACTGCCAGCTAAATCAACAGTTCAGCGTCTGGTTAAAAAAGTAAGAGAAACGGGTTCATTTTTTAACAAAAAGAGACTGTCGGTCAACCGTATTCTCACAGAGGAGAAAATTGACGATATCGCTTTCCGACTAGAACAGTCACCCAAAAAATCATTAAGTCAGTTAGGGCAGCGTGTGTCTCGAAATATGTTCAGAAGATGTGAAATGTGCATTACACAAGAGGGTCAACACTTCCAGCATCTTTTATAAGGTAAGCTAATGAATTACGTCACATTTAAATGCTTAGCACATACAAGTTTATGAAGTTTATGAAGCGTAATTATTATGAAATAGTCCGCGGCCGACGGTCGAACAATGCCGGAAGCTGACCGCTCGCTCGCCGGGAGCAGTTTCTTCCTTGTAGCACTAACAGTGGGTTGCGTTTCCTGGCGAACGTCCTGTATTTGTAAACAATCTAACTCTTGAATTCAGCCCATCAATACATTCATTCATTAGAATGATGAACACTAGTGGTAATCCAATATTTTACCTCTTTTGATACTGCATTTACCACACTAAGTCTTTGATTTCTATCTTTTAAGAATTACTCCAGCCAGCAAGTCACTTGTTCATCCACTCCAAAGGTTTTTATCTTATCTAGCACCACGATTTACTCTGTTAAACGTTTTGGAGAGATCTAATGTTACACTATTAGCCTTGTCCATTTCGTCTGCAATATAGCCTACTAACTGAGATGAGTGCTACTTTCCTAAATCCATGTGGCAAACCTTCCATCACGGACATGGTTGCATACCAATTTCTCCATTAACTTTTTTACCACTGATATCAGTAATTTTCAACTCTACTTGTCACACCTCCTTTATAGACTGCTACTACTTTTCCATTACTTTGGTAAGCAGCTAGTCTCAAAACTCAATCTAAATATTATTACTAGATGAAATACTATGTCGTATCCTACCAGATTTAACATATCTGTAGCAATATTGCCCACACCAGCCCCTTTATTCTTTTTTAGCTTTCTTATTGCACTCATAATATCCTCAGGATTTTTTAGTCTCTTCATTACTATTTAGGTATCAGTGCAAGACAATTGGCTATCTTTTGAATGACATGCTATATAATCCAATAATTGAAGTTCACCTAAATGGAAACTGAAGCAAATTGTACAGATTAAACAATGGGCTACCACAAGGATCAGTCTTTGTTCCACTACTTTTCAGCTTGTACACTGTAGATTTGCTATCCAGCACTGCTAAGAAGTTTATATACGACAATGACATAGTATTAACAGCACAACCTAGAGACTTCAATACCTATGAAGAAATTCTCACTGGTGACCTTCACAATACTTCAACACCTGCCACCTGAAACTGAACATAAATTAGATCAAGGTCAGCTCTTTTCGCCTAAACAGTAGACAAGCCTGCTAAAATCTCATAAGAAATTTATAAAAAAATTGTTGGAGTGGAATCCTCAGTCAAAGTACTTTGGTGATGGCTGTGCACTGACATGCAAAGAACGCATCCATCAAACAGTAGCAAAATTCAAAATAACATTCTTCACAAACTTTGGTATGGGTTGCGGAACACCTGCAACGGCTCTCGGACCCTAGTGTACCTAGCTGCTGAATAGTGTGAGTTAGTATGGCTAAATAGATGTCATGTTGAAAAGTTTGATACTCAGCTAAATGACACAATGATAACAATATCTGGCACTTTAAAATCTACAGAATGGCTACTTGTACTTTCTAACACCCCTCCATCACAGCTCTGAAGACAATCGGCCTTAAAAAAAGGAATAGCAGAAATTTTTAAGAAGTCCAATGCATCTGGATTGCACACATCAAACTCAAAGTAGGTTAAAATCTAGATATTCAACATGGAAGTTTGGCGAGATGCTGGTCCAAAATCAGTTCAACGTAAATGAAGTATGAAATGCTGAGTGTACCAATTCCAGCCCTGACAAACTAGCTCTAAAGCAAGACCCTGCAAGACAATCTCCTGGATTCTACCTACCTAGGAAAATCTAGATGACATTGAAACATGTGAGAACAGATCACTCTAGCTAATGGCTGCACAAGTGGCCAATAACAAAGAATCATTCATGTGACTGAAGCCCACAGCAAACTATCCACCCTATTACTGTGAAGAGCCTTCATAGAAGATTCATTGGAACACCCAAGTGAATGGTTGCCAACTTTCTACATCAATTTGTAAACTCATCTTTATCTTGTTACATATACATTGAATAGTAATCATGGTAGGCAATGGTGTGTGCACGCCAAATGACCAAGTGCTCATACATGCATAAAGATTCTAATCGAAATATTGTAAAGTATGTTCTCATTCGCTTGGCTCTCCTGGCTTCATGTGTGGTGTTCCTCAGGTTTCATTCCATATATATATACTGTGATGTGTCTGGGGGCCTTATTTTAAAACATATGAATTTAATTTTTCTATCTCAGGTAAACTTTTATTAAAAATTATTTCAAATGAGAAAAGGTTCATAAATTATAAATATTGAATAATCTTAACAACACATGAAAAACTAGACTACCATAACCTGACAATTTATTCTTATATGGTGTACATTTGCAAATATGTTCAATTTCACATCAGTAGGGGAGAGCTGGGCAAAGTGGCCATGGCAGGCAACATGGTCATAAGGTTTTTGCGGCCAAGGGATGGTGCTGTCGTGCGGAAAAAATCATAACTAGTGTAACTTAATGCCTTCAGTTACCTTAAGAAGCCCGATCCAGTTTGCGTATCATCTGTCGAAGTTATATGAATATTTGTAGTTTTTGATGAGCCTGATGTTTGGTAGGTGGTTTGTTTATGAATTTCTTACTAAGAAAACAGATGACTTACCGCTTCTGAACAAAATTGTTTTGCAATAGTGATGTTTTTGCTGTAAGTTCCTGATTGGGTGATCATGATTGTTTCTTAGCGTTGTTAAGATAGAATGACGTTTCTGTAACGGCACCAAACCTGGCAAAGTGGCCACCTGCTGGTGGCCATGGCCTCTGTCTACTGCTCATGGATTCTGTTTGTTCCTTGCATAGCATTAACTTTATACAATGCTTTGAAATAATGCTTTATTATCATGTGAAGCTGAAGTGAGTATATTAATAATAATCAAAAGAAATTAAATAATTTCTATTTTGTGGTGGTATCTCAACAACCGGAAACTTCTTTTCTGTGAACCCAAGGGATATTGTCGTGGAAAAATAGCAGGAAAAAGTAAACGCAAAGGCTGAAACAAATGTTCTTTGCAGATGTACACATCAATTTCATATAGAAATGTACTTAAAGCTACAAAAGCAAAAAAAAAAGAAGAAAACAAAAAAAGAAGGAAACCGATGTTAAATAGAAAACAACCAACTGCAGGAAATATGACTAAATGATGACTAAGAATGCACACAGTGCCTGTACTGCTATGAAAGTACTTCAGCTCAAGATTGCAAGAACTGTGATTGAGTTGAATGAAACAGCTATTCCTTTGTTTGTGAAAATTGCTATTAAAGTCTCTTTTGCCTGTTATAATATCTATTGTTTACAAGCTACATGACATTTTTTTAAAAATAAAGTGCACTGTTTTGCAAATTTAGAGCATTTTTAATACAGGGGTTGGACAAAACAATATGAACCCCTGACATTTAAATATTATTGATTTATTAATGTGGTGTTGGGCCATCTTTTGCTCGTAGAACAGCTGCAATTCTTTGTGGAATAAATTTGTAGAGTGTCTGAATACTTTCCAACGAAATGTTATCCCATTCTTATACAAAACATTCGCCAATTGCTTCAATGATGTTGGAGGTGGAAATCTGCACCTTATTCTCTGCTACAAAACTCCCCACAATTGTTCAATTAAATTGAGGTCTGGTGATTGTACTGGCCAGGGAAGATGTTTGATGATATTCTGATGCCCCTTGAACCAGGACAGAATCTATTTGGCTTTGTGTATGAGCTCATTATCATCTTGGAAGATGGCAGTTTTTGGCAGCATTATTCTAGTCATAGTAAGTAGTATGTCGAGATATTCATTCGCAGTCATCCGGCCAGTGATGTGAATGAGAGGATCAGCTGAATACCACTATATAGCCACCCAAATCATAATGGAACCTCCTCCAAGCTTGACTGTAGGATGCAGGCAGTCCGGATCGCAGGTTTCTTTTGGTGTTCTCCATACATAAACCCGGCAGTTAGTAGGAAACAATGTGAACGATGATTCATCTGACGATACCACATTCTTCCAATCATCAAGTGTCCAGTTTATATGATCGTGGCACCACTTGTTTTGCAGCTTAGCGTTGGTAGCCATTATAAGGAGTTTTGCAATTGCAGCCCTCCCATGAATGTGAGCTTTGTGGAGTTCCCGCCGTACTGTTTTTGTCAAAACAGTATTACTCAGGTGTGTGTTGAGTTCTGCTGTCACTTTTGCTGCGGTAGTTTTGTGTTGTCTGGCAACAATGTTCATTGGTCTCTTGGTTAACTTTGGTTTTCGTCCACTATTCCTCTTCAGCGACGATGGTTTACCATCTTTTGTGTACAGGGTTCCCATGGGCCTTAAAAAGGCCTTAATTTTCATTTTAATTTTTAAGGGCCCTTAAAAGGCCCTAAAATTTGCTCAAAAAGCCTTAAAATCTTTGAAAAAGCCTGATAAAGCACCTCTGCTGGATACAGATATTTGTGAATGCTCAGTCGAAAGAAAAACTTCAGCCTGTCAAGGAGACATCAGATGTTGCTGTTGTATCGGCTAATTCTTTGGATTTTGCTGTTCCTCCTCCAAGTACAACAAATACTTTGACAGTTCTCAAGAACTCAGTAGTTGATGCTGAAATAAGGTGGACTGTGAAGTGTGTGACTAGTCATTACTCGCATAATTCTTGGAAAGACATCAATTTGTTATTCCAAGAAATGTTTAGTGACAGCCAGATAGCTAAACTATTTTCCTGTGGACCAAGAAAATGTACTTATCTGCTTTGTTTTGGCCTTGCACCATTTTGTAGAAATTTGTTGTATGACTCTCTGAAAAAATTCAGTCATTATGTTTTATTGTTTGATGAGAGTTTAAACAACTTCTTACAAAGTAAACAACTCGATGTCCATGTGCGATACTGGAATGAATGTTCAAACACAATTGAAACCTCATATTTAACTTCTGCTTTTATGGCCATGCCAAAGATGAAGATTTGATTGAACATTTTTTGGAAGCAGTTGAGAAGTTATCTCTCCAAAAAGTAATACAGGTTTGAATGGATGGTCCATCCGTAAATTTGAAATTTTTCAATATGTTGCAAAAGAAATTAAGAACTGGATTTACTTGTGAAATGTTGGATGTGGGAACATGTGATTTTCATGTTGTAAATAATGCATTTAAACATGGTTGCCAAGCTTCTGGCTGGCACCTTGATTCAATCCTAGTTTGCTTATTTTGGTTATTTAAAGATTCACCCGCGAGAAGAGAGGATTTCCTCAATATTTCCACTCAATGTCTTCAAAATTTTGTTCGCATAGGTGGTTGGAAAATTTACCTGTAACAGGTATAAATATGGGACGATGGTAAAAGCTACATACAGAATGTGGAAAAGGGCTCTTTGCCTAAACCTATATGTAAGTCCTTTTTAACAATTCAACAGGCAGTGAAAGATAATCTTATTTGCTCAAAATTGAAACTTTTCATTTCGGTGTCTAAAATGACAATTCCATTCTTGGCTTTTTATCAGAGCACAAAACCTCTCTTGCCATTTATGGCAGAGGATATAAGAAAATTAATTACAGATTTTATTGTTATCTTCAATGTTTTTAAGAAAGAACACACAAAAGTATTGACTAATGTACAAAAAGTGGCAACATTAGACCTGAGTGATGTGTCGAGGCATTCCTGTGCTGGCAACATCAGTTTAGGAGTTGTAGGCAATCAACTTATCAAGGCTATGATATTCAACAAGAAAGTGCCTGAAAAAGAAGTTTTCAAGATGAAAATAGAGGTCAAAGACTTCATTTTTACGATTATTAAGCACATACTGGACAAATCTCCTATAAATTGAGTTGTAAGAAGTATGGCTTGTCATTATCCTAGACAGATAGTAGCAACTGGTATGAAAAAATGAAATATCTTCTGATTCACTTGTCAAAAATAAATTTAATTGGAGAAGGAGACTGTGATGAAATTCTTATACGGTATCACAGTTTTTTATCACAAGTTGCCTCAAATGCTTCAAACCACTTCAGCTCATTTAATCCACATGATGAGCATTCATGATTAGATATAATTTTAGAGAAGTATCTAGGCAAAGAAGATTATAACAGAATACACAAAGTAGTAAAAATATTGTTGCTGTTATCACATGGACAAGCAGATATTGAACAAGGCTTCTCTGTGAACAAGTCTTTAGTGGCTCAAAGATTAGTCAGTCATCATTTCAAAAACAGCAAAAATAAGTTGTTAATAACTAAGGAGTTAAGGATGTATGCAGCTATGGCTCGTCAAAAGTATGTTGCGTACCTGGAAGTGAAAGAAATACAAAGAATACAGGGATTCAGGGAGTGAAACACAAATTTATTTTAGATGATTTGGAAGATTTTAAGTGTAAAAAGGCACATCTAGAAACTGCAATTAAAGATCTTGAAGATAATGCTGATAAACTATCAGATAAAGCTGAGGTTACAGGGGATGTTAAGTAGATCACACAGTCCAATAGTTTTCGACAAACCGCTAAAGTTAAAAAAGCTGATTTTGAGGATGTTGAAAGTAAAATTAAGGCTTTATTGAAAGTTTTAAAAGAGAATTGACCTTTGTTTTTAAACAACGTGAAATTTAAAAAAAATCATTTAAAAAAGTGTATATTTTTTTATTTAACCTGCATATTAACAACTCTTACCAGTATGTTTTATGTTTACCGTTATAACATGTTATAGCTCATCTGGGAAGTAAACTTTACTCATATAAGAAAATATTTGATCAAATATGCCCAATAGGAACTACTGCTGTAACTCGAAAGATGTTGAAAAAGTTGTATTTAACTTATTTCTTAAACCTATGGAAAATATTTAATCTTTTATGGGTCTTTTACATGTAGCTTTCAACACTACACCTGAAATCTAATAAGTAATCGAGCTGACAATTTGGCATTCTCTGAAGTAACTGCTAATGTGCTATAATGTATAAAAACAAATTAAGTTAAAATATATATTCATATGTTAGTAATTCTTATTACTAAGGTGGTAATGTTTCTTTTTGCCCTTGTGTCAGTTTTCTGGGGTATAGTAGTTTTTTTTTATTTTATGTTTAATATATGAAAAGGGAAAAAGTTCACTGTATCATGTGAAAACAAAAGTAATTTTATTAGAAATTTATTAATTTATAAACTCGATTAAAGCTTATTTCATCATAATCTTAACATGCATATTTTAATTTCTTTGCTGTAAGTTGCATATTTGTTTTTTCATAACATTTTAATATACGTTAAATATAGCCTTAAAAATATGAAAAATTGCCTTAAAAAGCTTTAATAAGGCCTTAATTTTTCTTTTGCTAAATGAGTGGGAACCCTGGTGTTTGCTGTTATTCCGAGACGTTAAACAGTTCACTTGTTTTTGTCACAGAACCTCTCACTATCCGAGCTCCAACAATATGCCCTCTTTCGAAGACTGAGAGATGACGCATTTCACCGATCGCTTGTTATAACCATCACAGATCAAAGCGTATAATACACTGACACATAACCTACAAGACCTGCCATGTCAATTATGCCATACATGCGCATCACAGTATCCAAACAGAAGTAGTGGTGCCAACATGCAACAACCTGTACTCTATTGCTTGGTGTTCATATTATTTTGTCAAACCTCTGTAACTCATTTCTAATTTTGAAGCTTAGTAGCCACTTTGCCCGACCGTGTCTGAATATGAATTTACTAAGCAAAAGAAATAAATTAGGGGAAAAAACCCTTCATTTGGGCAAGCAATGCGACATCTAAAATTTACTAACAAAATGAATGAAATAAAGAAACACCAAACGAACAGTGTTGCTTTTACAAACAGAGTTAGCCTATTTGAAATATAATACTCCGGCTAAACTCATGCGTGGGATTCTTTACTGTAATTCAGTACTGGGATGAGCACGCCAACACCTCTATCTTCATTCATATCACACTTGTGCCAGTATGGACATAAACACTGGTTGCCTCTTGACAGCTGCCAGCTTGTCTCTAAAACCTCTCGCCTCAAGAATCATCGGCCGAGTCTCCTTCCGGACAACCCCTTCTGCCTTTGCAGACCCTGGGCTCTATTCCCCTTCTCCGTCTGTGACCGAGCATGGGTGGTGTAACGGTTAGTGTTCTCGCCTCTCATTTGGGAGGACGCCGGTTCGAATTCCCGTCCGGGCATCCAGATTTGTGTTTTCCATGGGTTCCCAGATCACTCCAGGCAAATGCCGGGATGCTTCCTTCAAAACGCCATGGCCAAATTCCTTCCCATTCCTTGCCCCCCCCCCCCCTATCCTTTCCCGTCTCTAAAGACCTTGCTGTTAAGAGACGTTAAGCAGTAAAAAAAAAAAATCTCCGTCTGTATACAGTTGGGCCAATCCCACTTCATCTCTGCCTCTCCAATCTCCGATTATGTCCCGATATAGAAAAATGTTTTAAACAATATACTAACTAAAATTAACAATTTTGCTATTTGAGGGTCACATTCACGCTTCCTCCACTCATCACCTTTCTTCATTCCAATTTATTCTGATTGGCTCCGAGCTTTCCTTCCATGTCCAAATTTCATGGAATTGCATTTATCGGCACTTCCCTCTCTCTTTCATTGTTTGTCAGAGCAGTGTACCCTGTTTGTGGGAAGTCGATAACAGTTTCTGCAGTTGAACACATAACATGATTCGTCATGGAGAATTCTTGGCCGGTTCTTAGCATGGAGGAAGGAAATATATGGAGACGACGCAAGAGACCTTCACCACGCATTGAAGTGAAGCAGGGTGAGGAGGAGTGGGGGGGGGCATGGCCGGAGTGGAGGGGGCATGGCTGCTTCCATACAGACACGGGGAATATGTACAAAAACCTCAAGGGGACTCTAGGATAAAGGTGACGCCGCAATCTGGTGATGGATTATTATGTAACTCGATATGACAAATAAAAAATGAAGAATAAAATTTTTTGATATCCTGCTTAGTTTTCGAGATATTCCGTCCCAAATGTGAAATGGTTTTGGTTGAAATTCAGAAGAATATTTGTCAAAGTCAAATTTGATGCTGGATTCTTATTTAAAAAGATGAGGCAAATGAAAAATAAAGAATAAAAAATTTCGATTTCTTACCTAGTTCTAGAGATTTACTGTATCAAAAGTGAGGTTGAAAAGGAGAAGAAAAATTTCGCAAAAGTCAAATTTAATGATCGATTCTTATGTAACACGATGAGACAAATCAAAAATAAACAATACAATTTTTCGATATCTTGCTTAGTTTTCGGGATATACTGGGAACATTGCAATTGTTTGGAAGCGCAATATCGCTGCTGCCGCCACTGCGCATGCGCGAGCCTGCTTCACCAATTTAACGTCACTTCTCCTCCATATATTTCCTACCTCCATGGTTCTTAGGCCCCTTAAATACCCGCAACTCTGAGTTCTGCATGTACCAATTCGACACAGTCCATTCACAGATGTTTATCCGGCCAAGGGTACAGTTTACAATAACCCAGTCCGAGCATCCTTCCCAGAAATCGCGTGACCTGTGGTCGCTGACCCTTGGCTAACAGCCATTCTCTCGCCAGATCCTTAAACCACTTCACAATGAATTTCTCTGTACTGCATGTACATTAATGAAGTAACTCTGATATTGTCATATATATTATTTCTATAAGGTGTTTTTTTGTCACAAGGCATTATCTCCCTTCATACTTAAATGAAATCAATGATTGAGGTGTCATTTTAAAGGTTATGGTCTAAACTTTGGTGACACCATATATTAAGAAAGAAATTTTTTGGAATTCAACCCTTAATGGGGAAAAGTATCAATGGTTCTACAATGCATTTTTGTGTCACAAGCCATTAATCTCCATTAAAATATAACCGAAATAGATAAATGATGTATCATTCTTAAGATTAAGGTCTCCCCTGCGGTTACATCATGTTTTTTTTCCTGATTTTAACCTTTAAAGGGCAAAAATATCAGTATTTCAAAAATGCATTTTTTGTGTCTAGAGTCATTTATCTCTCTTGATAATTAAACAAAATTGATAAATGAGGTATCATTTTAAAGACTTAGGTCTTCGGTTCTGTTACACCATATTTTAAGAAAGGGATTTTTCAAAATTCACCCCTTAAAGTGCAAAAGTATTAATATTTCTACATCGCATTTTTCTGTCACAAGCCATACCTAACCAAAATCGCTAAATGAGATATTGTTTTAAATATTAGAGTATCCACTTTGGTCAAGAAAGAATTTTCTTCAAATTCAACTGTTAAGGAGCAAAAAATCTTCATTTCTAAAAAAAAAAAAAAAATTACCTCACTTGATGATTAACGGAAAACGATAAATGAGGTATCATTCTAGAGACCAAGATGTCTGCTTTGGTCACACCATATTTTATAAGAGGAATTTTTTGTAAATCAATCCTTAAGAGGTTGAAAGTATCAATATTATGTCTATAACGTGTTTTTTTATTACGAGCCATTTATCTCCTTCGATATCTAACCGAAATCAATAAATGACATATTGTTTTAAAGATTAAGGTCTCCAATCAGGTAAAATCATAAATTAAGAAAGAATTTTTTGGAATTTGATGCTTAAAGTGGTCGTGCATATAAGACAGTTCAGAGCCAAGTCCCTAGATTGTAGCAGCAGATATTTTTTATACAGTAAGTAGCTTTTCGGAAAATTTTTTCTGCTACAGAAACATTTTTGTTTTGCTATACAATTCCAATTTAAACATTTTATTCACACAACAACACATATCACAGAGATGTTGATGTGCTGTGTGCATTTTGATCAGGTTTGTTGTATTCTGTTAAGGTCAGTGGCAGTTTGTCCTACATACAGTATGTTTTAAATTTTCCTAACTATTTTGTAACATGCTGTAAGTATTTTGATGCATACCTATTACACTAAACAAATAAATATTTGCTACAAAAGTGTGGTTCTACTTTTCAATATATTACAAGCATTCAATCTCACTATTCATAGTATTTTATTCGTGAAATTTTCGTACGGGTCATCTAGTCATAACATTAAAATACATAATTAAGTTTGTGATTCTGTGTATAATTACTATCTTTATATCCTTATGTCACATGAAATAAATAAATACTCACAGATTTTTAAGGCAAAAAGCTGGAGAGATAATTTATTTAGATAACAAAAAGAAATGAACCAGAAAGGGAGCCATTCAGAGTGTTAAAGTAAGACATCATTCATTGTAAGTTCTTTATTTCTTGCTCTGTAACACTCTAGCCTGTGTTTAAAGATTTGATTGGAAACAATATCAATGGCTATGCTTGAATCTAATAAAATAGCATATGTACCTTTTTTCCTTCAAAGCTTTTAGAAATTAGGAAACAATAACTTCAGCTTACTTGACAATTAAAGGGCCACTTTTGAAATCAAACTGGGATTCTGGCTACAAGTTAAACAATTTAAAGTACTAAGCATGTTGCTGTGTCATAACTGATTCTATTATTTTAGAAATTACTAGGAACATTTGACTATAATTATTTGACATGGCATCGTTCGATTAATTAAGAATGCTATTTTTTTTAAGCATTCAATACAGAAGAAACATTTCATCTATTAACATGGAGAGCTGGTGTGGGGTTGTGATTCAATGATTATTATAAATCTGTAAAATATCTCCAGTTTTCAGTGCTTTCTTTGTACTGAATGTTTTATGCAGAAATGTCAGTTAATGTATTCATTTTTGATACTTTATATACCTTGTACAAAGAAATGTTTTTTTTTTCCCAGATGTTTGATGACTTCAGTGGGGCTGTGGAAGGAGAAATGATAGTTCCTAACCAGCAGCAAAACAATCAGCAAGGAAAACCTGACTTCAATACTTTAGATGAACCGATCAAGGATACAGTAGTATGTATTGGCTACTTGGAATGTACAGTTAACTTCAAAAGATTACAGTGAATTTAATTATTACCTACATTAATTATAGGATAAAGGAAACAAAGAAAATGCCGTGAGGCACTGAAAATAAGATAGGATAGGGAAAGTAAACAGTTACCACAGTTACCCGCCACATGAATCATGTGGCGGGTTGGGATGTGACCACATCTTTCCCCCTGCCATATGTCTCGCTCCACATGACTAAGACTAAAGTCGAAATATTGTGCAATTCGTTTTTGTGTTTTTACGTGTCTCGCCCTCCTGCCTTCATCTGTGGTAAGTGACGGGTAACTGTTTATTTTCCCTATCCTATCTTATTCTACATTAATTATATTAGCAAATGTTGCTGTAGAATGCAAGAGAATACAGTGTTGAATTTATTTCATAATTATAAGGAAAATTACAATTTTTTGAGCAACTGCAAATTATTTTACAGTTTATTCTATGTTGTTATCTCAAAAAATTATCGTATGTCTGAGTATTGTTTGTAGAAAGAGAAGATTTTTTTAAAAAAAAAATATGTAATTTTATGTTTGACAGTTTGTCAAGAGCTTTATCATTTGTGGTCACACCAATTACTATTCAAACCATTCTCATGTTCTTATATATTCTTTTTAATAATAATTTTGTTTGTCTGTGGGAAAATCTTACTATATGCCAATTGCCAGCAAATATAACAAGAATTTGTGTGTTGTAAACAACAGGAATGGAATTTGTAGAGAAAAATTTTGTGTTTGTTATGATGTGCCATACTGATTAAACTTCTGCTGTTTTAGATGACTATGCAATAGACCCATTACTTTTCACAGATGAAGTCTGGAGAGCACCAACAAACACAAAAAATTGACAAACACTTTCTGCAATATTTCAATTTAACACATTATTCATGCACATACAGCAAAGGAACAAGTGTGCCTGCATCATGACATACTGCATGACATTACACACAGTCATGCAGTATGTTTTTCTGTGTACACATTCATTCCCTTGCCATATGGCCTAGCTGTGTGGATGAATAAGGTGTTAAACTGAAATATTGTGAAATATGTTCACTTATTATTTGTGTGTGCCCTCCTGCCTTCATCTGTGGTAATAGATGAGTCTACTTTCCATCATCATTCTTCAGTTCCAGTCTCCCAGGTGATGATCATGAGCACTCTTCACTTCTTCCTGTCCATGAATAGCTGATGTTCATGAATGGTCTTACCAATCGAGCCCTATGTCTTCCAGTTCCTTCTTGATTTGGTCTATCCATTTCTTTTTGAGGCTTCACATACGTCTTTTCCTTTAATGTCCATACTAAAGTAGGCCTTTGCTTTTCTTTCTTCCTCCATGCTTTGAACATGTCCATACCACCTGAGGTAAGAAAGCTGTAAGGATTTTGACACACTGATGTTTATACCAGCCTCTGAAAAATTGATTTCATTCCTTACTTTGTTCTTTCGTCCTCTGAAGCATGGTATGCACAAATTTCATTTCAGAGGCTTGAAGTCTACTATTGTCTCTTTTGAATAGGCCACATGTTTCTAGTGTGTAAGTCAGTATGGAGATATAATATGTTTTGAATATTGTATGTTTGCACTTTCTGGGCACTTTTTAGTCCCACAATAGAATTCTTACTTGGTTATAAAAGACTGCTGCATTATTTTTTCTGTTTGTAATCTTGCTGTTACTGCTGTTGCCTTTACTCATAGTACTGCAAAGATATTGGAATTGGTCAACATTTTACACCCTTCATTATTGCATAACTTTTATTTCATTTAGTTAACTTTTTTTTAAAAAAATTCTTCTATATATACACTGATTTGAAAATAATTTTCAGTTACGTGACTTGAAAGCTGTTGGTGTGAAATTCTTCCATGTTCTATATCCCAAGGAAAAGAAAAGCCTATTAAAGGAATGTAAGTGAAAATGTAATAGAATTATTTCCCAGTATTTTATATTCATAAGTAACTACATTTTTCTGTTCAAGGGGATCTTTGGGGACCACTGCTGCTTTGTACATTCATGGCAATGTAAGTGACAAATGCAATGTAATCATTCAACTTACATTCAGCATTTATAACAGCGCTTTCTTATATTAAAATGTTTACTAGGATTCTTCAGGGCTCTTCTGAAACAGCTAATGATTCAAAAGATGGAGGGCCAGAATTTGCAGAAGTGTTTGTAATTGTTTGGATTGGATCAATGATTGTGACTTTAAACTCAAAGTTGCTCGGTGGAAATATGTAAGTATACATTTTATCAGTGAAAAACAAACATTTTGCCATTGTAATTACTTTCTCTTCTGCCCCCTCCATTAATGTCTGATGTATGTTGTTAAGAAATTGTGAATATCGTTTTCGATTCTTCCCACGTCTGTGTTACTCAAATCGTGAAGAAAAATAGTTATCATTTGTTGAAATGTAGGTAATTTTTAATTTAGGTGTTGAATTGATGTGGCCAAGTCCTAGTGTTGTTTATTTAATAGTTTATTAAATAAGTTTTATGTTTACTGGATATATATATGTATACATGACTTTGCAATGTTAAAAACTTACAAGGAGATCACCAGATGTTGGAATCATGCATTTTTCCAAATTTTTTAGGTGTATAGCATACCAAATGTGCACCTCTAAGCCTTCTCAAGATCAGTTTGGAGTTGTCAACTTTTTTTCTTGAGTTTAATACTTTTAGAAACATGATAGTTATATATGGTTGCTGCAATGACCTAATGATTGGTGTGACAGATTAGCAAGTGGTTCAAAGTATATTGTGCACATAGGATGGGAATGAAGGGCCATTTGTTACAATTTGTGGTGATTGCGCAGGTGGTGGAGGTGAGGCCATATTCGAAATATGGGTTAAAAAGGGCAGGTAAAGTGATTAAGGAGTTAAAGAGAATGTTTCCAAACTTCAGATAAGAAAAAAAAAAAAAAAATACATTGATAGAAATGGAAAGTGTTACTCCCAGAGGGAATTGTGATAATCATATAAAGTTTGGTCCCAAATTATCCCCATATGAAGAGTATTAAATGATTAAAAACTTAATCACAGAGCTATTTACTGTGCCATATTTCTGTATTATTTAGCATATAAGTGATGGACAATGTGGTTTTGTTCACAAGTTCTTTGTGACCCAGTATGCAAAGGTAAAGAGTGAGGATCCTGTATACCCAAATATTTGACTTTGAGAAAGGGCAGATAATTGGCAATTTTGAAATGGATGCATCATATCTTGATATCTAACGATTGGGCATAGTGCAGTCAGAATACAGACTTGTTACACAGTGGACTTAAGAAGGCTCTAGTATTCACAGAGTTGGCACAGGTCAGTGCAAAAGGACAACAGCATGTGAAGACAGCCAAATTGGCGGATGGCTGTTGCTGACAGATGGATGACTGCAAACCAGAACTGAGCAGTAGTTACTGAAAGAGTCACCCTACGGACAATTGTAAACCTATTGCTTGAAGCTGAATTACTCTCTTGGACCCTAAGCAATGTGTTCCATTAACCTGATTTCATTGTCAACAACACCTACTCCGGTGTACTGCAAAATGCAACTGGACATGTCAGTGGCATACAGTTGTGTTAAGGGAAAAGTCCAAATTCTGTCTGTGGTAAATTGGTAATGACAACATATAAGTAGACTTAGTGGCCCACCCTGTTGTGATACACACAGGTCTAACCCCTGGTGTCATGGTTTGGGGGGCAATCAGCAACGACAGCACGACTGAGTTGTTGGCTTTTGATGGCACAGTGACAAACCACCAAAATGTATCTCCCAACAGGATAATTCCCACCCTTGTACTAAGGTAATCACAGCATATGCTTTGCATGAGGTTATGACCATGATGGGGTGTAAGGGTTTGGGAGAGACTATACTAGTCTTTTCCAACCAAATGTCAACCTCTCCTTCACGTGGTGCACCCTGTTTGCACGGACGAGGCTCTGGCGACTGAAAGATTCCCGGTATAAGGAGTCACCCACTGCTTGCCAACGGCCTCTGAAAGGAGGGCGGAAGAGCGGGGAGCGGTTCAGGGCACCCTCTTGCCCTTGGGGTTGGAAACGGCCCCTAAAGGCGGATGAATCAGAAATGATCAACGGCATGGGGATGCAGAAGGCAACGGGAAACCACTGCATTAAAGACCCAAAGGGTATCCCGAGGACATGTAATCCTCTCAAATTACATATATCATGATGGCTTCTTCCTGGGTAAAATATTCCGGAGGTAAAATAGTCCCCCAATCGGATCTCCGGGTGGGGACTGCTCAGGGAGGAGTCATCAGAATGGATAGAAACATTCTACGAGTCGGAGCGTGGAATGTTAGAAGTCTGAATAGGGCAGGTAGGTTAGAAAACTTAAAAAGGGAGATGGAACAACTTAAGTTAGATGTTGTTGGGATTAGTGAGATTAAATGGAAGGACGCACAGGATTTCTGGTCTGGGGAACACAGGATAATTAGCACACAAGCTGTCAATGGAGTCACTGGTGTAGGATTTGTAATGAACAAGAAAGTAGGGAAACGGGTGAGTTATTATGAACAGTTTAGTGACAGGATTATTTTGATGAGGTTAGAAACTAAGCCCGTCCCAACCACATTAGTACAAGTATATATGCCAACGTCACAGGAAGATGACGAAGAAATAGAAAAAATATACGCTGAAATTGAAGAATTAATCCAATATGTGAAAGGGGAGGAAAATCTAATAATCATGGGTGATTGGAATGCAATAGTGGGAGAAGGAAAAGAGGGGAATACTGTAGGAAGTTTTGGTCTAGGAGAAAGAAATGAGCGAGGAAGCAGGTTGCTAGAATTTTGTGAAAGATATAAGCTAGTAGTGGCGAACACACTGTTTAAGAACCATGCAAGAAGAATATACACCTGGAAACGTCCTGGGGATACAGGCAGATATCAGCTAGATTATATCATGGTCAAACAGAGATTCAGGAATCAAGTTCTAGACTGTAAAGCGTACCCAGGAGCAGACATAGACTCGGACCATAATTTGATAGTAATGAAGTGCAGGCTGAAATTCAAGCGAATAAGGAAGCAGCATAAGCAGAACAGACTGGAAGTGAATAAGCTGAAACAATCTAGCACAAGAGAAAAATTTGCAGAAATGGTAGACTTAGGTCTAAGAAGTAACTGTGAAAGGAGCTCAACCGAGGACGAATGGAATGCATTAAAGACCGAAATAATGAAAGCTGGCAAAGAAACCTTAGGCTTTAGGGAACAAGCTGCCCGAAAACCTTGGATCACAGAAGAAATTTTGGAGCTGATGGATCAGAGGAGAAGGTACAAAAATGCTCAGGATGAAGCAGGAAGAGAGCAGTACAGGCAATTTAGAAATCAAATAAATAGGAAATGCAAAATAGCAAAAGAAAAATGGCTACAAGAAAAGTGTGAAGAAGTAGAAAAGGAAATGGTCGTAGGAAAAGTAGATGTTGCATATAGAAAGATCAAACAGAATTTTGGAGAAATGAAGAAAAGAGGTATGAACATTAAAGCTGCCGATGGGAAACCTCTTTTAAGCTCAGAAGATAGAGCTAACCGATGGAAGGAATACATTGAGAAACTGTATGATGGGGACGACTTGAACAATAGTGTATTGGAAAAGGAAGGCGATGTCGACATTGATGACTTAGGAGATCCTGTTTTGAGAACAGAATTTAATAAAGCTCTGAATGACTTGAAAGCAAATAAGGCAGTTGGAATTGATGAGATCCCTGCAGAACTTCTTAAATCTCTAGGAGAGGAAGGAATCGAAAGATTATTCAAGCTGATATCAAAAAGTTATGAAACAGGAGAAATTCCAACTGATTTTAATAAAAATATCATCTTCACACTTCCAAAGAAAGCACAAGCCGACAAATGTGAGAATTATCGCACCATTAGTCTAACATCACATGCTTCAAAATTACTGACCTAGAATAATATACAGAAGGATGGAAAGGGTAGTAGAAGAGATAGTAGGTGAAGATCAGTTTGGGTTTAGGAAAAATCGCTGGTACAAGGGAAGCAATTCTGTCTTTAAGATTAATACTTGAAGAGCGGATCAAGAAAAACAAAGATACTTTTATGGCATTTGTTGATTTAGAAAAAGCTTTTGATAATGTTAGGTGGGACAAGATGTTCAAAATTTTAAAGAAGTCAGGTCTAAAGTATCGAGATAGAAGAATACTCTATAAACTATATAAGAATCAAGTGGCTGTAATAAAAGTAGAGAATCACGAGAGACATGCATCAGGTTAAAAAGGGTGTGAGACAAGGTTGTAGTCTATCCCCGTTAATATTCAACTTGTATGTAGAAGAAGCAATGAAGAAAGTCAAAGAAAAATTTCCATGCGGCATAAGTTTTCAGGGAGAAAAAATCAGTATGCTAACGATTTGCTGATGACATTGTCTTGTTAGCAGAGAGGGCTGAGGATATTGAGAAGTTATTGAATGGCATGAACAAAATACTGAAGGAAGATTTCAGGACTGAATATAAATCAAAGTAAGACAAAAGTGATGAAATGTAGCAGAAATGATACCAATACTAGCAGATTAAATATAAAAATAGGATCGGATGCTATAGGAGAAGTGAGTGAGTTCTGTTACTTGGGAAGCAAAATTACAACCGATGGCCGAAGCAGGAATGATGTTAAAAGCAGAATAGTGCCTAGCAAAAAGAGCCTTCATGATAAAGAGAAACCTTCTAGTTTCAAATATTGATCTAGGAATTAGAAAGAACTTTTTAAAACTCTATGTGTGGAGCACAGCACTTTACGGCTAGCGAAACATGGACTTTAGGAATACCGGAAAGAAAGAAACTTGAAGCATTTGAAATGTGGTGCTACAGAAGAATGCTAAAATTAGGTGGACAGACAAAGTAAGAAATGAACGAGTTTTGGAAATGATGGGTGAGAAAAGAAGTTTATGGAAGAAGCTTACAGGAAGAAGAGACAGGCTTTTAGGTCATATTTTGAGACATGCTGGATTGGTTAATTTGTTAGTAGAGGGAACAGTCGAAGGTAAGAACTGTAGAGGTAGACAGAGATTAGAATATATGAAGCAGATAATTGAGGACGTGGGTTGTAAGGGGTATGTAGAAACGAAAAGGTTAGCACAAGATAGGAAGGAATGGAGGATTGCATCAAACCAGTCTAAAGACTGACGACAGCAAAAAAAAAAAAAAAAAAAAAAAAAAATGACCATGATTTGGGCTGCACAATCACCAGATTTATCTCTAATAAAGATTGCCTGGGATGCCATGGGTAGAAAAATTAGATCACATGGTTACCCAGTACAAACTGTTCAACTGACTACACAAGCCATGCAGGCATGGAGAGACATAGCCCAAGGAGACATTTCAACATTTATTGATTCAATGCCAGCAAGAACCCACAAATGTATAGATGCTCATGGTGACTGCACTGCTTACTGATACTGAATGGAATAAACTTGACCTGATCCATTTCAGTTTATCATTTCTTCTGGATATGATCCTGGATATATCTACAAAGTTTCCTAAAATTCCACCATTTCTGCCAGTGTATAAAAAAATTTCTAATTATATGTAAAATCAACAATATTTAAAACGTTCAGAACTATATAAATTGAAATGATGCCATCTCTGGTAAGCAGTGGTTTCTGTTAGGTACAGGTGATGAAAGACTAATGGATGGGGGGAGGGGGGAGTGGGACATTTAGGAGGGAATAGATATTGGAGAGACACGTGAGAAGAGGACAATTTAAGGGGGGTTGCTAGGTATTATTTTTGATTGAAACTGGATGGTTGCCTGTTACCCAGTTTTTACTACTCAGCCAGTTCCAACCTTCTGATCTCAGATGGTTGCTGTTGTGGGCAATTTGTAAATTAGGAATTGAGGTTATTTGCATCAGCAATTAGGTGGACTTGATTCCTGAGCGAACACTTTTTGTTTAGCAATTAATTCTTACCAGGGTTGATTTGTGGCCAGACCTAAGTAGTAAGCTGGACATAGGTTGCAAATTAATTGGTGCATAACTTACATGTTGCACACCCTGGGAAAGTTTTTATGAGATACTTTAAGAAGAGTTTCTTTTACTCCCCTGTGCCATTTTATTCTCCTTTTTTGGGGTTCTGTATGACAAATGTAGTGGAAACTTTAAGAATTCACTCATTTATCTTTCATAATCTCTGAACCCATTGTCTTCGAAATTTGTAATTTCTACTAATTTAATTGCTACTAACCTTAACATGATTATATCATAAAAATTGGAAATTCTTTGAGGGGGAGGGATGAAAATAATTACAGGATATTTAGTACGGTACGAAGGAAAATATTTCTTTAGATCATCTTTATGGGATGTCAACTGTTACTTAAAAATCCACTAACTCTCAAAATGTTTTTTTTTTTTACTTTTTATTACAAGATTTGTACATGTTTTTGGCGAAAAAAATCAATAAAAATATCTTAACTCATTCTCCCTGCTGTTCCAAAACTTTGTGATATTTAAGGCCACTAAGGTTTACAAGTAAATTATAATTGTCTTTCCACAGATTATAATTTTTGTAAAATATTTTGTGAGTAATTTTAACGAATTTGTTACCTAAGCAAATATTTTTTCCCCCACACATTTTTAAACAATTGATCAGAGTGCTCTATTGCAAGCTATTTTTAGGCACCTATCACCAAAACTTGTTTCCAATCATATATGTAGCTATTTCTAACAATTCCAACCATCTGTGTCTTTCATTTTGATGAGTAAAATTTAGCTTTGGCAGAAAGGCTATCATCCTTTAGAAGCCATAGTCTTAGTTTTCGCTTTTCCGTTTAATAAGTTAACTTTTCACTGCCCTCTTTGAAACCCACAGACCCACACTCCAGTCTATGCCTTTTGATTTATTTGTTGTTTCTATTTATTTTTATTTTATTTATGTATTTTTTACCACAATATGTCTCCAGTCACCAGATACCTCGCCACATTTCAATATCATATCTTCCAACCATCCAAATTACAATCTCTCATCTTCTTCATAAAATCGTGTCTCAACCTCCATATTGCCCCTAGTGGTCTCACAATAAAATTTCCCTTATTTGGATGTCTGTCCCAATTTCACCTGTTCCTACACACTTTCTGATACAAACAGTCTTTAACCTTTAGAGCCCTTTTTCTCCAACAATACACTGGCCTGGCAAGTCAGCACTCTAGACACCTTGTATCTCTCCACAAAATAATGCTGCTTTCAACCCCATATGTCATACTATGGAAAAAGTAGTCCATAACATTCTTTTCTCTTATTGACCAGAATGTCCCTATTTTGTCACCAGGGTCCTAATTACTCAATGAATGCTTGCCTGTAGAATGACGAAGGAAACTTTTCTGTGGTTTTGTGACCTTCCCTCAGCTAACTTAACTAGTAGCCTCTCAGTAAGTGCACTTAACTTTTTCTAGCTGTCTTCATTACAGCTGAGGCCACCCTTCCTCTGATTATTTCATTGCAGTATGCCCAGGATATTGGCAAGACATTTTTATGATGTGTCAAATTCTGTCCTTGCCTCTCCCTTCAACACAGAACAACTGCTGTGTTGCCACCAAAGCTCTATATTGTAATGAGAGGCTATAAGGAAAAGGGGGGGAGGTGGATTTTATAAATTTTAATTATTTAAATAAATAAATTTTGGGTTGGCAAGAATCTCAACACTGCCAGATCGCAAGGAAACGGACATTGATATATATATATTATTTTCATTTGGTTTTTACACCACTAGGCATATTTAAATTTACTATTAACATAAAATCTGTAGCGTATTAATTACTATAAACAGACATGCTTTACAAACATGCTTTAACTCTTTATTAATCTCTATGAGTACAACGAAAGTAACTATAAACAGAGTCCATAGATAACCGTAACTGCTAAGTCAAAGATAAAACATATTGCTCTTAATCTCCGACATCCTCCCCACCCTGGTCAATCTCCAGAGGGATGACCAGCTGGACAGGCCTGGTGATTAGTTTTCTTTCTGGCGTAGACAGGACAACTGTTCATATGAAGCCATCTCTTCCGGTGTTCAACTGATGAATTCTTGCCATTTTCCAAACGTGACGTGGACGTACATCTTCCTGGAGAAGAACAATATCCCCCACCTTTAATTCTGCCGATTTTCTTTATGTGATTTCCTATTTTGTGGAAACGTTTAAACTGCAACAGGTACTCCACATTCCACCATTTCCAAAAGTGATCTTCCAACTGCTGCTCCAATCTAAATTGCTGTAACGGCGCGCGTGTTGCGAGTTCTGGTCCAGAGGACAATGGTGTGAGTGGCCCTCCAAATAGGAAATGAGGCAGAGTAAATATGTCTCTGATTTCCTTGTCTTGTGTCAGGGGTTTGCTGTTAAGTGCGGCTTCAATGCTGGTCAGTACCATATGCAATCCCTCTCTGTCCATTATGGAGCATTCAGGCAAATTTTGCAGACAGCGTTTAGTGCAACCAACCATTCGTTCCCACAATCCTCCCCACCAAGCCGCATGTGGCGCAATAAATATCCACGTGGTTGCTTGCAGGGTGAGAGACTGGACGTCTTGTGGAGCTGCTGGATGTGATGAATACTTATTTCCACTTTCGATCCCTGTGATATTTACTGCTGCACTGGTCCATATCCCCCCGATGCTGAAGCGGAAAAGTCTGCGACTTCTTGGAACTGCCTGCATTGACTCAAACCCAGTAACAGATAGTTCTTTGTAATCAATCACATCTAACTTGAGCTGCCCCACCAGTTTCATACTGACGAAAGTCGACTGACTTCCGGCTTCGAATATACAGCGGGTACGCGCACAAAGTCCTGTTGGGCCAGTTATATGAACAGAAGCAGTCTGAAGATACGTGAACTGTGGTGATTCGACGTCGATTTTTCCCACTGTTACCTGCTGACTGTCACTGCAGATTGAGATGTGATGTGGCTTCTTGCACTTGGCACAAGCAACTTTGTTCCTTTTGCTGCAGTCCTTCATCCCGTATCCTCGATTGAGACACAAGAAACATCTATGTGCAGACTTCAGTTTCTCTAATCGTTCATTCACGTCAGAGATTTTTCTGCAATCTTGCACCCAGTGTCCTTGAGATTCACAAAAGACACAAACTGGCAATACTTTCTTCGGCCTTGTTCCTCTCCTTTCCTGCTTCGTGGCTACTTGAAGGGCAGCAGCTGTGGATGAAAGCATTACTAAGTTGTGATCCCCTCTTATCTTCTGTGTCGTCATAGCTCCCTCCACCTCTTCATTTAAAAATTCCATCAGTTTAGTGATGTGGCTTTCTGGAGTAGATGATCCAGCGTCTCACAATATCCACAGGGAACGCCCGTAAAATCTTTGGAGCCAACATTCTCCCGTAGTCATCAACCTTTTCGCCCAAGGCTCGCAACGCTTGAATGCTACGATTATATTCAATATATGTCATATTCAATGATTCAGAGGATATAATTAATACAGGCTTCAACCCTTCTAAGTAGTCAAGATGAGCTTGTATGATTCGAATTTTGTCCCCATAACGTGAAACAAGAAATCTCTTTGTCTCCTCATAGGCTTCTGCAGTTACTGGAATGCCTTCCACCAAGTTCTTAGGCTCTCCATCCAAGTATCCACGCAGGAAGACATGTTTGTGGACTGCAGAGACCGACGGGTTCGTGTCTATTGAGGATTGAAATTGTTCCCAGAATCTTGACCACGTCTCGACATCACCAGAGAATGGTTCCAGTCTAATGGCCGGTAGCATTATAGTGTGAGTTACTGGTTGAGCTGGAAAAGATAGAACAGGCGTCGCAGATAGGACAGGTGATTCGTTTAGTTTTTCTCCCATCACTCGTTTTGCCTTGAAGATCGCTCTCTTAGCGAGGTCCACGTATTCTTCGCATCGTATCGCATCCTCGTTGTATTCATCGTCGGACAAATAGTTATGAATTTTATCATCAAGGATGACAATGTCTCTCAACGCTTCAAGTCTTGACAGATTGTATGCACAATCATCTTGGGAAGTCTCGTCTCTAATTGCAGTACTAAATTTCGTGATTAAGCTCCTTTCTGTCGCCCGTTTCCGCCTTAAAATGCGTAGCTGCTGTTCATCCTCGTCTGACATGTTTAACAGCTGCCGTTCTTTAGTCAGTCCTGATAGTTATACAGTTAGCCAAGAGATGGCGCTGGTAGCGACGTTGTTTTTATGCAAATTTACAAATAGCGTAAGCGTTGTATTACTTCACAGTGTATTATCGCAGGCTACGCGTATTTTAAAATAAAGCAATTGAAGTATGCGCTGCAAATAAATTACTGAATGCTTGTAATGCAGTAAGCTCGCTATAGCGTCTGGCACTTACGTGTCGTAGGTTCGGATAGAAGCTGTCGTTTAATTTACTTCCTGTCAAATATCTTCATAGCAAAGACAGCGTATGGAAGTCGTGCTTCAAGAAGCTTCTTATCCCGGGTTTCGGCACCAAAAATGTAGCGTATTAATTGCTATAAACAGACTTGCTTTAACTCTTTATTAATCTCTATGAGTACAACGAAAGTAACTATAAACAGAGTCCACAGATAACCGTAACTGCTAAGTCAAAGATAAAACATATAGCTCTTAATCTCCGACAAAATCAATGGAATATCAAACAAGCCTAGACGTTACAATTGGCCGATTTATCCAAGCAAACAATTGAATGAATTTACGTTAATCGGAAATTATCTAATGAAGTTAAATTATTAAAACATGACAAATATGCACAATATGAAGCTATAGTAAATGTCAGCAATTAAGAAATATCTACATGAATATGAAT
Organism: Vandiemenella viatica; assembly: GCA_031002005.1. Classification (NCBI taxonomy): domain Eukaryota; kingdom Metazoa; phylum Arthropoda; class Insecta; order Orthoptera; family Morabidae; genus Vandiemenella; species Vandiemenella viatica. The sequence goes on along the minus strand of CM061919.1, from coordinate 99,265,432 downwards.
CTCGGGTGCCGTTAAATTAAAGAAAACATTATTGAACTTGTGATTTGCAAGGGTCTCCACAACACATATCGTTCAACAAAAATGCCAGCTAGCTCAGAATTGGATCTGCTTGATGAGCATAGGTCTCCGTCTCAAATCACTTATGGGTCTGTTACAGTCTCAAAGAACACAATGATTCAAGACCTGGCAAGTGCATATTACCATCTCGTAGACAGCATCACTGGTGGTTGTCGCACAGCCTGTCTCAGTGCGATGTCGATGCAGCGACCAGACGAGGATCACCAGCTTGTGATCATAGGATGATTCCAGTCCGACGCATCCAGGGTCGAACCGTCGTGGACCGTTGCCAAGCCAGAAGTCTCTCCTGCGCTCTTGGGAAAGATGGCCTCCTCCTCCCGGCGAGGAAACATGCTGGGCAGAAAGAATAAGCCCTGATTTAACTTATGAAAACCCTGAGGATACTTTTCATTGGCAGGAAATCATGTGATGTCACAGCTCGCGGCAATTTTGCGAGCGTTCTCCCACTCGTTGGCTTGGAGGGGGGTTGTGACCTTCACAGCCACGCGTCCCAAAAATGGGGCGACGCTCTCAACCTTGGAAGGATCTTAATGGGACAGGGTAGCCTTTGTGCCTTGTGCTGTCCGGCGCCGTTCTGGCACATACAATTTGGGCTGCCCGAGATCAGTTTAATTAATCTAATCTAGGCCCTGAATAAAATTAATATTAAAATAATTTCAAACATATAAATTGTAGTATGGCATAATAACGCCCTGCTACAATATGAAATGCCAAGATGATAGAAATACTCTTTTGTGCTCAATAATGGAGTTTGGTTACTCTTTCTTGCTAACATTTTATAGAGGCTTTTTTTATGACTTGTATCTAATGTAGCATAGATGAGCTATATTAAAATGCTGAACAGTGTGCATCATATGGTAATTATTTTGGCTAAAAGTGAATTCCACACTAGCCCAACGTTCAGCCTATTTGTCAAGGGTGATAAATAGCCACCTGTTGTCAAGTGGCATTTCAGCAATGCGTAAAATTCCATTCAAATTTTTTTCCCCGCATGGATATTCCCATATGTAATGTAACCATTAATCCATTTGAAGTTAGATTCTGTACTGTCAGACGTAGAATAACTAAACCATGTATTATCTTGAAAAGATATTATATTAGATTAGACTATTATATCAAAATACCTAACTTAAAAAAGGGTTTTAAAGTAGTACACCCCTTAGTTTCTAAAAAGGCTCAGTAGTATGTCAATTTTGTTTGTGTATAACAGTCAGCACCTTGCTGACAGTGTTTTCATTACTTTACTGTATTTTAAAATTTGTGTGTTGGTTGAAGCAGTCTTGTAGAATTGGATCCTTTGTCATTTTTCCTTAAACAGCAAGTTGTTTCAAGATTAACAGCAGGTGCAACATGATATAGCATTTTGTAGTGATCCAGATTTATTTATTTATTTATTGTGTTCCTCTCAGTTCAATTCAGAGTGAGCCTATTTAGTTTGCAGTTTGTCTCATCCAGAAAGCCCGCACTCATTTCATTTCTTTTGGAAGGAGTTTGTATTCTGCTAAGTTCTTGATAAAAATTGGGAAAAGAGGTATGGAGTCAGATATCAGGGTAGCATATATAGTAGCAACTAGCTATGCATAACACTTCAATATGATTGTACCAAAAGATGCTGCATAATCATTGAGTGGAAGCTTGGCAAAGGCTGAAGTTAAATGTAATAACCCTCCATTGATTGTTCAGACAAGAAACAATTCCTCTCAAGCAGTTAGAGATCAAATAATACTTTCTGGTCCCTATATGGTTCATTGTCTGTGAACCTAAGAATATGCCCTGATGGAGAATATTCCAGAGTGATACTTCTGTCAGTATGCCTTCTGCATAGATTTTAGGCAATGATTTATTTAGAAACTTCTATATAAACAGATGCAACTGCTGTTGCCTTCACTGTATCATCTCTTTCAAAGGGTCTTGCCACTAATCAATAGACCATCAGGGTGAATGGTAATGAGCAGCTAATATAGTCCAAGTATCTAAATACTCCAGTTACAGCCCATGATAGTTTCCACAATGCCTCACAGTGAACAGTATCACAGTGTTTCCTGCAGTGACTATTTCCTCTGAAGCATGCAGTTTGGGAATTGGCTTATCAGCATATTCTAGACACAAGATGTAAATAACCAGGTCTGTGGTAAAACAATAACTTACTTTTAAATAAAATCTTTTATTCTTCTCCCTTCCACTCCCCACATAATTGCTTCATCTGCACATTAAAAAAAAATCCATACTTTGCAGTTCTGCCACTGGTGTTTTCATCACCTTTATTTGTCCATGAGGCAGCCATCTGTCGGTTGCCTAAGTTTGTAATTTTGTATTTGTATGCATGTTCTATCAAGATTAGTGTTTAACTTGAAATCTTGTAAATTTAAATACTTTTTGTATGTAATATCCTTTCTTTCTTTGATATCATGTGATGGGACTGCTTTCTCTGTCATTCTCATAGAACAAGATATATATAATGATCAATAGAGCCCCAATAATTTCATGGTCTTCTTTAATGCTGTAGAGTTATTACAAAATATAATAATATTTAGGATTTCCATGTTACACTTTTTTCTATAAATTTTATCTTTCATAAGTGTGTATATTTCTCTGTTTGATCACATGGACTGTGGTTTACTTTCACCATAACTCGGGAAGAATGATGTGCAACAGCTGGATTTCATGTTAATCTGCTTACATACAGAGAGAGCATTTGTGTGTGCCATATTTTACTGATTCAAATTTATATATATATATATATATATTCTGAATAGTTAATAGTCAAATGAAGATAAAATTCTCTTAAGAAACTAGCAGAGAGAGTCCATTGGTGAAATTCAATAGTCTTGCATACTGTAAAATATGTTTAGAACTTGTACAGAATTAAACATTGTATTTGATAGTGTCTTCCTATGAGTTTGATAATGATAATTTATTTTTATACTGTCTTCTGAATAATTTTAAATTATTATAGTTATTACATTGTAGCAACTATTTAATCATGCCCTTTTTCAGGCATAAGAAATCTCAAGATTGGAAACAATTTCCTAAGAACTACTTAATGTTCCAAAAAATTCATATTCATGACTTAGCTAAACGAATTCCCCCACTTCTTTTTGTCAAGACAGCAATGGCCTCAGGTGTGTAAAATATTGATGATAGGACTTTCAATACAGTCATTAGGATATGCGGTGCAGTTAAGAGCATGCTGTTTTGTTTTTTATTTTATAATTGAGTTTTTTTTCACTTATGAGAAACTGAAATATCTTCTTTTTTTTTTTAATTTCACTGCCATGTTAAAACCAAAGACTTTTGGTCACATTACTATTGTTTTTATTTAGGATTGTTTAAGTTTGGATGACACTGGGGGGGGGGGGGTTCATTTTGTTGGAGGACATTAATAAAACTACAAACATATTCATCGGTTAACCTTGGAGAAATTTAATCAGCAGGCAGATTGACCATATCAAGTTATCACACTACTTTCTGTCATTAAATGTAGATGAGATTAACAATGTTTGGATTCTTTGATGATTAGTCATATTAACTAATAAAGAAATTTTGCTGTAATACAGAAAATATAATTTCATGTTGCCTCAAAAATTACGTTTGATTGAGTGAATTGGAAAATTTGAAAAATTTATGAGCAGATCTTCAGCTGCTATTTAATTTAGTAAGTTAAAACATTTCATTGAATTATGATTTGCAGTTTTATTTTATAAAATATTGTATTATTGCACCATTTTTTAATTAAAGCAATACAAGAGACTTTTCTTTTGTTGGTGCCTGTAGAAAAAGATATGTCAAATTTAAAAATTTACTATCATATGCAAATTTAATCAATTTTGTAAGGACATTCTTTTAGCTGTAGGTGTTGCAATAAACCAATGGAAGAGTTAAAAGTTTAAAACTAACATTATATAAGCAGCAAAAAAAAGGGTTAAGTGCATTTTAAAATTAATGGAACAGTATGCTAGTATTTAAATTTAAGAAGCAGAAACCATTATTTTATCCTAGAGGTTCATTTAGGAAACATCAGAGGTTACATTTAAGGAATACCATCAGAATTATCATTAATTACTGCTTGAATAATTGGGAAAATAATGTCTTTATTGTGTGGTGCATGTCATAAGGTTATGGTGAATATAGTTAATTAAGGAGTGTCCATAAACTATGTAGCTCCATTTTGGCCCTCCTCCCCATGTGGCATGCAACTTTTTTCCCTTATTGATTCCAGAAGACATTTTGCACTTTTTTCTCATAAATTACATACAGAGATAATTAAATGACGGGAAGTAATATTCACATGTTGTTGTGTGTTCTGTACCTCAAGACAAATGAAAAGCTATGTGGCCTAGCTCGGAACTCCCCCTCCCCCCATGTAGCCCAGCATAGCTTTCCAGCCAACCACTCCATCCCCCTAGACCGATCCACATAGTTCATGGACACTCCCTTACAGTGGGTGTGAGAGGAGAATATGCGAAAAATTTAAATTTCAAGTGCAATGGAATACTTCTTCCGCCAACCTATTAAGGTCGCAATGACCGGAGGGATAAGATTAGAGAAATAAGATGCCGTACTGATACTTATATATATTCCTTCTTTCCTCGCACTATTCGGGATTGGAATGCGCGGGTTTAGGATTGGTGCTTAGCACCCTCTGCCACCCACACTGTTTGTGATTTGCAGAGTATGGACGTAGATGTAGAGGAGATTGTAGCGTTGATGGAATAGAGAATGTTAATGGGGGTTTCCATGTTTTTGATTTGTCTAAGGGGTAGGAAAGTTTCAAGGTTAGAAGAAATGAACAGGGAGAAAATTTATATGATTAGAGCCACTCTCTCAGAGGCTGAAAAGAAAGATTGTAAGTAAAATGGGGAAAGAAAATGAGGGTTGTAAGCTGTCAACAGGTTGTATGGAAGAAAAGGTTAATAGGATAAATCTATCAGATTCTTTTCGCATTGTTGAGAAAAATAGGTTTGATCTGTTGCTAGAGTTGGGAAAGGAGAGAATAGCCTCATAAAGATGAAGGAGTAGGTTAGGTACAGTAGGCCTTTAAAAATCAAGGTGTGAACGTAACAAAAAGGAAGAAAATGGTTCTGCTAGGCTGCAGTCATCGGAAAAGTGCAGTTCTACTCCTGCACGACTAGATAGAGGCACGCTACCAGGTCACAACATTAACAGCCTACGAAGTTGGAGGCAATTGACAGACCTATGCTTCTTCTATAAAGTTATCAATGGACTTATTGATTCACCAGAAATGCTCAAGCAATTCTGATTTAATTGCTGTAGGGCAAATATTTGAACAAGAAGACTGCTGGATGCTGTAAAACCCAACAGAAACTATGTTGCTTTTGGACCATGCCATAGAATAGTAAGTCAGGTCAACTTATATGCAACCAACATCAACTTCTTTGGAGGATCTCATGCTGGACGAACCTCTGACATTAAAAACACTTTTATGACTTATATAATGATATACAATACCTAATATGTTATTGTTAAGTATTATTTCTTTATGTACAAAGACAATTGGCATATTAATAAATAAATAATGCTGAGATGATAGTAATAATAGTAGATTAAATATAAAAATAGGGTTGGATGTGATAGGAGAAGTAGGTGAATTCAGCTACTTAGGAAGTAAAATTATAACCAATCGCCGAAGCAGGAATGATGTTAAAATCAGAATAGCACTAGCAATAAGAGCCTTCATGAAAAAAGAAATCTTTTAGTTTCAATTATTAATCTAGGACTCAGAACTTTTTAAAACTCTTATGCTTGGAGCACCGTAGTGAAGTATGGACTTTAGAAATACCAGAAAGAAGGAAAATTGAAGCATTTGAAATGTTGTGCTTTAGAAGGATGCTGAAAATTAAGTGGTTCAATAAAGTTTGAAATGAACACGTTTTCGAAATGATGGTTGAGGAAAGAAGTTTGTTGAAGAGCTTTAACAGAAAGAAGGGGTAGAATGGTGAAACAATTTGTTTAATTTCTTAGTGGAGGGCAGATGTACGAAGCAGATTTTGATGTGCTCCCCAGGAGGTACTTGTAAGTTTCCGGATGATGTTGTTCCGGGCGGATACTTTGAGTTTCAGATCCTCACAATGGGTTTTGAAGGTAAGAGATAACTCAGCTAGGTAAGAGATCAATCAAGCTTTACTCCTAGATATTTTGGAGTATTGCAGTGTAGTAGTTGTTGCCCCCTCCAGTTGATGTTCAACTTCCTTCTGGCTTCTCTGTTTCTCAGATGGAATGCACATACCTGTGTTTTTCCAGGGTTGGGCTTCAAGTGATTAGCATCATAATACTTGGCCATATCTTCAAGAGCTGTTGTCAGCTTCACCTCCACCACCTCAAAGGTTGTGCCTTGAGCTGCAACTGCTGTGTCATCAGCATAAATGAATGCTCTTGTTCCATGAATAATTGGTTGATCATTTTATATATGTTGTACAAGAACGGGGCCAGCACACTACCCTGAGGGAGGCCATTCTTCTGAGTTCTCCATCGACTCTTCTTATTGTGGAGGGTGACGTAAAACCATCTGTTTTGTAGTAAACACTGGATGACTTGTGTAAGATGGTAGTCTTTTGTCATGGAGTAAATAATAGTGAACAGCTGAAAGGGGATCTGGACCGGATAGGTCATTTTGAAATGAAGAAAAATGCAAAAAAAAAAAAAAACTTAGCAGGTGCACATGGAAAAATAAAGGTGGAATGGGAATTACTTGTTGATGATAAGAAGAGGAACTGTAATCTTTTGACACATAGTTGGAAGAGGTTTCAAAATCTTATATTTGATGGAACATGTGATGATATATAACAGGAAAATGAGAGAATTGGGATTCGAAAACATTTCATGACCACTGAGTACAGTGTGATAGTATGGGACATACATTGTGGCTGTGAAATACAGTAATTGGAAGGGATGCAAAATGAATGCAGCTGTTTGTAGAAATTATCACAACTGGTAACCGATATAATAAGGGATGTGCATGGGTAATAACTGGAAGAAAGGAGATAGTTGAAGAGAGTTCTGGGAGGTTTAATGCATATAATGGTGATGAGGTCTGTGTTGGCAGTGGAAGAATAATTAGAAGTAGTACATGGAAGAGAAGAGATGACCATGAACACTGCTTAGCACCTAACCTCTGGTGTAAGAATTTAAGAATTGAGAAATTTTTCATTTGTAGGTCTAGTATTGGAATAAATTGTCATAAGAAATTGGTAAACAATTTACCTGAAACAGTGTAACGGACTAGTTGAGTGGTCTAGCTCCTCTTCTGTGGGCGTTATTTGGAGTCGGCGGAGAGTGTCTAGAAACTCAGGTACTAACCTTTATGGAGTTGCTGCTGCTGACCTCCGGCGTCCTCGGCTCCACTCTCCAGCTCAGCTGTAAGGCTATTTACTAATATCAGGTTCTGACACCACTGTGGATTAAGGCCACGGACCTATGTGGTTGTTATTATGGCTTCACCAACTTAGGCTTACTATGGCAAACAGCAGGATCTCTTATATTCTACCAGTGAGAACACGGCCTAACTGCTGTACGATACTGTTTATTGCTTGTCCTTGACTGAATACACATCATCCGTTTTGACGCCGTCTGCGAGGCTATCCCCGTAGGCTTCTATTGGATTTACATCTTCTGAAGTACTACTAGATGATGGAACAATTTCTTACATACATGTAGAATGGCTATCGGAGGATTCCGCCAAGTGTTTGCAGCATTGTCAACACTAACGCGAGACCAGGCTATTTGAGAGAGAGAGAGAGACTATTTTCTATCCGCTAACTGTCAATCTGTCACTGAGAAGACCGAACACATGTCCTGCGCTCCTTATATGCCCGTATCGAACATTCTAGACTTCTTTCGGCAATTGACCGGCCAGTGTCCCTGGCTGTGGTATGCACTGATCGTTTTCGTCAGCAAAACCTGACTCATTACTCTCATGTGCGGACGGCAAGCGACTCTGGCGTACTGTTATGACTCGTTTAATTCTAAATCACACAACTAAATCTTTTGCACCAAAACTTGGCCCGTTACATATTCCCCTCCTTCTACGAAGTCGAGCTTCCATGCGAGACATTATCTAAACTATTGATACAGTCAACGTGTTGCTTAGCCTATTATTTCTTAGTGTTGAATTTTTACTGTTTTATTAATTTTTCATCTAACTGTTCTTTTTTATATGGACTTTTCATTGTTCCATCATTTCCTTGCAATCATTGATAATAGGCAAGGAGTTGACAAGTTAATAATGTTTCAAGGTTACGGGAATACCCTCGCAGCTGCTTACAATGCGATAGTTTTTTTTTTTCAACATGGCACCACCGCGAAACTAATTAACAATCCATTGGTTTGAAACATATCTGAGAACTTGATAAGAAATTGTACATCATTAACGTGGTTGACTAACAGAACATGATCCCTATCGTATATTCAAGTGTAGAGAACATCTGATTTGCTAAACAATTGGGAAATGATATTGCAAGAAATTTCTCAAAAATAATGGTCAGTTACAATAAATAGATTATATTACAAGTGATACGAGTTGGATTAAATTCAGTTACTAACGTCTTGAATTATCTAATCCAATGTTGACCGTTTACTAAAAGTCTCTTTGTGGTCTACTTGGAATTTGTCTTACACATGACACTTAACACGTTAATTGATATTTCATGGATTTTACAAATGGTTTGTAATCATTCAACACACAGATGATTTTAGTTCACGCAAATTGTAAGGTTCATACAACACGACATCAAACACTGAAATTGTTTATAAAGTTGAAAATAACATAGTCTTTGGTAATTAACATCAAGTGTGTTGCTGGTAGCGCCGTCGACGAGCTGAGTTGCGAGGTTCTGCGTCAATTGGCTCATATGACTTCCGACCTTCCTCCTCTGCCTGCTAGAACAATACACTTTGGGCCACTACTAGTTCCAAACAATCATTTATAAACGTGAATTTTGGAGTGTTTCACAGTTTGGCATGAGAAATTTTTGCAAAAGAATTTTAGTTCAAATTGGTTTAAAATTTAGAATAAATGCTTTTTACTTATTTTTTCATAATCTAACGATATACAAATGCAAAAGAAACAATTCTGACGATTAATTCAGAAAAATCGATGAAATTACCTTCACTGAGCTATGAAACAATGCGTATGTCAGTTATTGTTTGTTTACTAGGAGTCTGATATGCGGCCTCTGCTCTCCAGCTTCAATCCAGCCAAAACCCATTAGACAGTTATCTGTTGCTAACTTTCCGGATGTGCTTATATTTCAGTCAAGGTTTACCTTCTGTAATTACTAACTCTATCTAATCGTTACTCCTATTCGTCCTTCACAGGGTGTTACATTATACTTACAAATATCTGTTCCAGCAACGGAAATATCATCAAAATGTTAATGCCACCTGATGCATCCCATTCGGTTTCCAGTTCTCTGGTTGTGTTTGTACTTCAAGACAGGCTTGTGATTTAAATAGTTTGTGCTATCACTTCCAACAATCACCTTCTTAAGTTCCATTCCTATACCTTCATTTACAAAAATTCTTTCCTTTTCCAACCTCAAAGCTGCTTAACCGAATGAAACAACAGAGAAATTAATTAACAATGTAACTAATCTTTCCCTAAATATGGAATTGTTTAGAATTTGAAGCCTTGTCGCTCCTGCTATACGAAACCTATATATTCTAACTTTTGATGACTATTACTACCCTTCATTCACGTAAAGCCACAACGTGACGTTAATTTTTGCGTTTTTTTCCTTTTTTTACACTTTTTTTTTGGTCTGTTTGGTCCCTAGCTAGCTAATTATTCCAACATTCAGGTCTTCTTTCATCCTACTATTAAACATTACATTCTTACATTAAATTTTGCTTCCCTGTGCCTTTTGTTTTCTTCCGATTGCGCTGGCTTATTATCTCCAGGTCATCAGCTGTTACAGTGTACTGAGCTTTACATTTCGCGCTTGTTTACATTCCACGCTGGAATACTATCTGCTTACGTGCGGTTTCTTCCGCTATTCTTGCATTCACTACAGACTTGTTTTGCCGACTGATATTTTTCCTTGTAGGTCACTGTACTCATACAAGTTTAATGCATACGAATTATCCCAACAGTTTTAGTTACAGTCTTGCTGATTTACTTTAATATCTCGATCCCTAATTAATTAAGATAGCTGATGCAAGAAGAGAAAAAATGAAATTGAAGTGTGAATGTTTATTTTTTTATTTTTTTTTCGGAAGAAAAATATTATTTAAGACTTTACCACACTTTTCTTAGTAATTTCAGCTATGATACTATGTCACTTAAAGTAACACTGTCCTACCTCTCAATTCTATCCACAGGTTTATTTTACTTTCCCTAGGGCAACCTACTATAGGACCCGTCACTTCATAGGAACAGCCGTATTTCTAGTGTTGACTGACCTATTACCGATCATCACCTCTCACTTAAACAAATCTGTCATCACATGACATCGTACAATTTATCTTTCAAACCTAAGGTTGATATCCAATCTCCTTTAGAATCAATAGAATTTAATCTTCAAAATTCAATTTAAAAGTAATGCAGTGTTGGAGACGGAAATGCGTATACTCTTTTAATAGGAAAGTTATAAAAGATATATGTTAAACACTCCTAAAAAGATGCAAAATGTTTTAAAGTTATTTCTTTCAGAATTACAAAACCTTGTATCCTCTAGAGATTGCGTAACTGATAGCATGTTTACGTTACAGTATTACTTCCGACTTCATTTCATTAGTTCTTACGATTTCACTACTCGGTGGGTTATGTTTACTATCGTGCTTGATCAGTTATGTATTCTTTACCGTGGCTCACATTCTGCTTCCAGTTATCACTATCTGACTCATCATTCTACTTCATCTGTGTGGCGTGCTCGCACTTTCACGTTGAACCACTTATCTGGTGCTTAGGCTCGTGGAATTAGATTATACGATACTAAATCATCTGGATGATTAGTCCTGATCTCCCATTTCCGCCCTTTTCGCATTTTACACAACGTTTTTCGGCATGGAGGATTATGTGTCTAACTCATTTTGAAATTTTTTGTTGAGCGTGGAAGTAGCTAGGGGATTATGACGTAGTAGCTCGTTTTGAAAAGTAAGCGTCCCCACTATTCTGAGCACTAGTCTCCCGAGTTTGGCGTAAGCGTTCCCGTTTGAGCAATCTTAGACGCCTCGCTCCTACTCCGCCCATCTGACCAAAAAACAAAAAATCATTCTAGTAGCATTAAGCATACTTTTTCACTTCCACAACTATTAAACTCCATTCTAAGCTTAGTGATTTCCTGAGACGCTCAACCACTGTTGCATAGCACGTTGTCAATAATATATGTTTTACTATTTTCCTTTATTCCCCCTACTGCAGCTTTATGGGACCCATATTTCACTCATTTTTCACGATAATAGCACCAGTTCAGTAACATGTATACCCATCACTCACAATATTAAACAACAAATATTCTTCATTAGTTTCTTTATGCATGCATGCTTCACCCAACAAACATTTAATTTCATTGATACAAAATTCTTCGCCACCATCATTGCCTAAACAATGAAGTATGTACCTTTGTATCGTTGCTACTGTATTTTAACTTTTAAATTTATTGGGTTACCAGACTGTCACATAAAATCCCGATTCTTACAGCGTAGTACACTAATCCTCTGTGACTAGGCTTGACCTTAAATGGGTCGTATAGCCGAACGCACAATTCCGATTTCACATACTAGTGTATTTATTAGGCAGTTTGGATCCGTCTTGCAGTAATTATTGTAGGCGTGCACTTCCCAAATAATCACCTGAACCCTTGAGAGGCCTTTATAATGATCACGAAGTATTCACTTGCGTGATGTCACTCAGCAACCGTTAATACACCAAGTATGGATGCTCAAACAGTCAGAAATTCCACGCATTCAAATTCTGCCCTTCAAATTTTAAAAGCCACATTTAGATAAATATCTGCCACGTTTAAATAGCCAATATTCTTTACGGAGAAACTTAGCCAACTTTTATGTTTCCTTTTACACGTTAAATGATTTTAACTGCAAATTATTCTTATTACATAATTACATTACTATATTAGATCTGAAAGTTCATTATTACCTACAACGTCTTACTTGAACTGCTTCCGTTCAATTTTCAAGACTCGCGTCAAAATTACTAATGTACATATACCAAACTTAAACATTTTACGCTTCCGTTGTCAGTTAATGTAATTGATCAGACACTACTCATTGCCAATGATATTTTACACCATTTTCGCGAAACTTCAACTCAAGATAAAAACTTTTCATTACACCCAAACAGAAAGCATTGTGGTATAATTCATACACATTTTAGACCTATTACCAATTACGGACGCGCATACAGATTAACATGCTAATGATTAGAAAAAGTTATTCCAAAATGTAAGATTATTATTTTAATTACATAACAATGGAACATAGATGGAGTATTAATTTAACATAAAAAAATGAGAACTGCTTCCACAAAATTCTGCTTCAGTTTACCAAAGTTATTAGCTCAAGGCCATTTATTTATATTGCAAAACAATTTTACTCGAACTGAATAATAGATCTTCGGCCAATGATTTTTCGCCGAATGCGAAAGCCCAACCAGACATGCATTTTATAAAGAGTGCATCTTTATTTTCCGAGCTCAATGAATAGCAATTTCTTACTGCAAAAGAGAAATCTTAAGCAAAAAATTATGTTACATAGATAGCTCACATTAAAATTTGAAATGAACTTCGTGTAGACTATGAAATCTCGACTAAATCTGTACACACTACTCATTTTGATCTTGCAGCTCTAATAGTTCCCAATTTAGTTTTAAAAAGAAAATTTTTCAATTTAGTTAAATTTCTTCTTAAACATGCAGGATTTTTTTGTAAGTTATTTCATGCCAAATACTGTGACTGTTCCAAAACTCACCGGATTTTTCCGCTTGAAAACCGATGTGTTGCCGCTGTTGAACCGTGGTGCACTGTACTGCCGCATGATACGTGACTCTGCTGACTGGCGAATCCTGACGCTGTTGTTCTTCTAAGACTTTAACTTTTGACTCCTAGCTAAGGATTAACATAAGCTAACTCTCTCTCCTGCCCGTCTGCTGTTAGTTCGTTTCTGCCATTCTGCGCTTTTCTCTTCCCACTTATTTCCTTCCGGTGTTTTCCGTACCTCAAGTAATTGCCATCGACTCTCGCCGATGGATTTGATCATCTCCACTCTGATCACCAAATTTGTAACGGACTAGTCGAGTGGTCTAGCTCCTCTTCTATGGGCGTTATTTGGAATCGGCGGAGAGTGTCTAGAAACTCAGGTACTAACCTTTATGGAGTTGCTGCTGTTGACCTCCGGCGACCTCGGCTCCACTCTCCAGCTCAGCTGTAAGGCTATTTACTAATATCAGGTTCTGACACCACTGTGGATTAAGGCCACAGACCTGTGTGGTTGTTAGTATGGCTTCGCCAACTTAGGCTTACTATGGCAAACAGCAGGATCTCTATATTCTACCAGTGAGAACACGGCATAACTGCTGTACGATACTGTTTATTGCTCGTCCTTGACTGAATACACATCATCCGTTTTGACGCTGTCTGCGAGGCTATCCCCGTAGGCTTCTATTGGATTTACATCTTCTGAAGTACTACTAGATGATGGAACAATTACTTACATACATGTAGAATGGCTATCGGAGGATTCCGCCAAGTGTTGCAGCATTGTCGACACTAACGCGAGACCAGGCTATTTGAGAGAGAGAGAGAGACTATTTTCTATCCGCTAACTGTCATAGTGATGTGCCTACTGTCAATCTGTTACTGAGAAGACCGAACGCATGTCCTGCGCTCCTTATATTGCCCATAGCGAACATTCTAGACTTCTTTCGGCAATTGACCGGCCAGTGTCCCAGGCTGTGGTATGCGCTGATCGTTTTCGTCAGCAAAACCTGACTCATTACTCTCGTGTGCGGACGGCACGTGACTCTTGCGTACTGTCACGACTCGTTTAATTCTAAATCACACAACTAAATCTTTTGCACCAAAACTTGGCCCATTACAACAGTGAAAGAATTAAAGATAAAAATCCATAAAATTTGAAAATTGTTATGTTGGGAGATTTTCACTGGTATTTTTTTTTTCTCTATCACAATTAAATTAAGTAAAATAATTACTTGATGCATTCTGTTTCTTTAACTATCTGACACGATAAAAATATTGCTATCATAATTTTTTAAATTAACATCTACTAAACTTTCATTCTTGTTTTCAGTTTATTTGAGTTAATACTTAGCAACCACGGGTAAGATAGAGAGAGTGTGGTTGGGGTGAATGGTTATTTTAAGAAGCAAAACATTTTTGAAGCATCAGAATGGTCAATATTTTTGACTGTGACACGGTCTTTAAAGTATTGCCTAATTACGGTATGTGTAAGACAGAGGGTATATTTAATATTGGACGTTACCCAGGGTGATTCAGGAGGACTGGGAAATACTGAAGGAGGTGGTGGGTATGAACAACATTGAGTAAAAAAGTTCATATAAACACGTGTCCGATTTCCATTCATCTTGGGGATACATGTGCTGGAATGTTATGCATAAAATAAGCCTCAGAAAATGATCAAGAGCTTATAATAGCTTATTGAAGTGCTTTCTTCATGCAAAACCATGTACATATTTTTACAAGTAGTCTGTTGTTTCAGCCTCGTAACGTAGCAACTACAGTCTCTCTTTTTCTGAGATGCACGCGCATTGGAACTATACGAGTTGACTTCAAGTATCAATAAAGTGCTTCATTTTGTGTATTGAAGTGGATGGTGGGATTTCAGACATTTAATTTAAACTGTTGTAAAATATGTGTTTTTGGATGAATAAAGTAATTCAATAAGTTATTTGTGTGCTCTTGATCATTTTCTGAGGTTTATTCTATGCAGAACATTCCAACATCCATATCTCCAAAATGAACAGAAATCGGAAACTTGTTTATACGAACTTTCTAACTTAATACTTCAATATTTACCATTCCTCCTGAATCACTCTGTATATTCAGTGGGTTTGAAATAATTATGACAGGTTCATTCAGACCTGTAGGTCAAAATGGTTCAAGACATAAGGGGATATACCTCCCCTCCCCCCCTCCCCACTAAATTGTAAACTAGTTGTTTGATAGTCCTGACTCAGCCACAACCAGCAGAAATCATTGTTGCACTCAGATAGAGGAAAAAAGATAAATACCACAAACAGATATGATAACTGAAACATCTTTAATTTTTCTGACACACACCACTGAAGTAATTAAAAGTGGGTATTATGAGCACAGCTATCCTGTGTGAAAATTTCACAAACAAAATTCAATGAACTGGAATACAAATAAGCTGAACAAAACATACAGTATATCCACCTCTCTGTGATACGTGGTGCTGCTATCAAGTGGTATGTGATAAATCCTTATTGACAGCGGCTTGGCTCTGAACTGTCTCATACATGTGACCTTGATAGTTAAAACTTTTGTCCTTTATGGTTTGAATTGTGATAAGCTCCTTTTTATAGTTTTACCAAAGCAATGACTTTGATCTTTAAAATGATACACAATCTATCTATTTCAGTTTGGAATGAAGAGAGAGATGTGGCTCTTCACAAAAAATTTACATCTTAGAAAATGATACTTTTGCCCTTTAATGCCATACTAGAGATCGCCCAGTGGTCGAAATTCGACCATAATTCATTAAGTTAATTAGTATTTTTTGTTTGTAACACAGTAATAATTATTGCAAATAGTTTCTTGAATTTGTTCTATTGCGTTTGAAAAATTGTCCTATCGGTATCAAGTTTAGTACATACATTCCAACGTAAGCTTCGAATGCGTGAAAATGAGGAAAAATCACTTCAAATGTGAGTAGATGCACACATGTTATTAAGCAAGAAATACACGTTATTACATGTCGATATTATTTCTGTGTGTTTCTTACTCTTAATTTTTGGTCCAGGCTGCATTTCAACCTAACCACAACTGCTATTAGTTACGGTAGACGCCATATATCTTAGCACTGAAAAACAATATGTCATCCGGCACAGAGAAATCGTAACTGTTACATGATTTTCTATTTGCATGTGGAAAGCAGTTTTTATTCAATACTGTAGAATTAAAAACATGTGGAATAAATGTCAACAGCTATGAACGTGTATTTCTTGCGTAATAACATGTGTGCATCTACCCACATTTTTCCTTATTTCAACATATTCGAAGCTTACGATATACACTTTACCTAAATCAAATATTATCGCCTAAGGAATGTGTGTACCAAATTTTAGACCGACAGGACAATATTTGTAGGTTCCGACGTAATGCTAAACTCAGTATATAAAGACTTTGCTGCCATTCATGCAATCACTTTTTTTTTAAACTACCAGATTTCGTTCAAATGGTGGCTCACCATCATATTACAGCTACATCAATTTGAACTTCATCATTGTAACATCGTATATCTAAATCACGATTTAATGAATTCCGAATATACTCCGTTTCGAAATGTTGCTTCTATGTAAATTCAGAGATTAAGCTCGACTCTTTGGTTTCACCAAAGACCACAGAGTATCTCAATGCTGGAAATACACGTCATATAGTTGGCTCCGATCCGATTTCACTCACACACACGTTCCCGAATTTATTTTTCATTTAATAATGTATCTGTAACATGTTTTAACTATGCTTATAATTTTTTATTTTTTTACTGTTGACCAAAGATCACAGACATTGCTTAGTGTGGTTGCCTCTTAAAAACAATTGAATGTATACAACGAATGATTTATTTTATTAATTTAATGTATTTTTTAACACATATTATATGTACATTTTTGCTTTATGCACTTCTTCCCCATATAAACTTTAACTATGCCAAATCTCACATTTCTCCGTGCGCGCAATATTCTGAAAAATGTTTCCAAAGTTTTCACTTAGCGTATTAATATATAGATTACAAAAATTCCTTTTTTTAGTTTATGCAGAGACCTTAATATTTAAAATGATTCCTCATTTATTAATTACGATTAGGTAAGAATGAAGGCAAGTGGCTGATCAAGAGAAATATTTGCTAAAAATAATTGTTATAAAAACTTGCTTTGTTTATATCATTATTATTAACACAATTTTTCATTTTTAATACCTTTAATGAGGCATGTATGCTTTCCTGTTGCTTCACTATTTTTTCTTGTTGTCGCTGGGCAGGATAAAATCTGTACGATTTTAAAAGTATCTTATCTTAGTAATCTCTCTTCTTTTCCAGATCTTTTTTCCAGAGTGTTTGCGTGCTTGGTTATTGCTTACTTCCTACAACAATTGCTCTTATCATATGTAGAATAATTCTGCTGGCCAACCAAACAACATTTTTATTCATAGTAAGATTTGCAATCACAGTCATAGGATTTGCTTGGGCTACGTTTGGTAAGTATAGAACAGCATATATTTGCTGTTGTGCATAATGTACTTTAAAACTTAAAAATTAAAGTATGACAGTGTTGCTGACCCTATATGTATAGGATCGTGCTATGACTATTAATTAGGTGTGCCAGGATGACTGACACGTGGGTTCTAAGGGGTTAACCTACGGTGCCCTATGACTGTGCCGACTTTCTTCATATCTTCTGCTCTTGAATTCTTCTCTCTTGAACCTATCCTCTTCTTCTCTTGCGCTAGCAAATAAACATGAGCATCAAGGGTAACTTGTAATTAGGAGAGGGAGTGGACAGCTACGAGCTATTTGAAATGAAACAATGTTTCTGGAAACCCGTTTAATCATCTACAGTCGATGTCGTACAAGATTGAAGGTATTCCGTAACCCGTACTACTGACCCTAGGGATGAAACTTAGCCCTACAGTTCACAACTAACAGAGGATGGTAAGGTTGGTGGAACGAATATCTGTCTCTGAGGCCTAGATGTTATCTTGTAGATCGTCAGTCAAGAAATGAATGCTCAATGATTACTGCATATAAAAAAATAAATAAAAATATTTGGCAGTATGGGGATTTGAACCCGGGTTCGCAAAATGGGAAGTATGTGCCTTACCGCATACACCACGCTGAAACTTTAAACATGTGTAAAATTATAATAATTAAAAGATATTCACATATGTTTGTGCATTAATTTCTCGATACCTAGGGCTCATTTTGAAGAAATAATGTAACACAGACATATGGAGTAAATACCCTTCAACATATACTCGGGGGATCGAAATCTGTTCTGAACAGGTCTGATGGTTCCCAAGTTAGTCATTTGTGAGAACCAAGGCCTATGCACTGGGGTGGATGCAAAACCTTCAGTCTCAGCTATGACCGTGGATAATTTTCAGCTCTGGCTTTGTTAAAGTACTTGGTTGCCACTTGGCTTGTTAAACCCCAAACTAAGAAAGGTAGTTAAAATAAAAGCCACAAACTGAAATGGCATCAGAAAAATTTTCTGAAGATATATTTGCAAGTTCGATTAACCGGTTCGAGCCAGACCACACCCCATAGTTCAAAGTACAAATAATAATCACATGAAAGTATATAAAAGTTTGTCACACACTTCTATTTGCCCACCAACTAGCTACACTTAAGTTATGCCAATGCACCACATGCCAAAAATACTGTTTCAAAGATACATAGTGACGCCCTAACTGTACTTGGCTGACTGTGGGAGGCTACATTGTGCCAACACGGGAGCACAGTAGTGCTCGAAAATAAACTTGCTGCCAACTGCAGGAGGATAAGGGAAATTCTGGGCTAATATTTATCGAATCTGATCGTGGGAACGCTGGACTTCCTGATCTCTCATGAGAATATGCTGGAAAACTGATCAGATTCGTATCTCACTCCCGAAGGCTTGCGGCAGATATCTTGACCTTGAGAACTAATGTAACCCTATCATTTTGAAATTTTGAGAATCACTAGATATTGTGAAAATGTCAACTTTAGTCCTTATGAAAAATTCTGTAACTTTGATAGTTTCGTCATAAAAAATTGTTTTGATGTGATTCCTAACACCTGTTAATAACTTTCATAATTTTGGTTGTTACTAAACTGAAATAAATTTTATTTTACTCATAAAAGGCTACTCTTTCATTTACTATCAAGCAAAGCATGTTTACTATTATCAGAAGGTGAAATAAAAATCGTAATCTAATAACAGAATCTAACTAATTAATATTTCAGAAGTTATTGAAGTTACCAATTTGAAAGTAGCTTTAATCAAATCTAAATTTCAAAAATGGTTACTATTGCTTTCTTCGATTTATTATGAATTTTTGTTGTAAATATCACTCCTCCAGGTGAATGCTTAAGGCTGAGGCAACAGAAAATACTATCTTAAAACGGTGAAGACCTGATTTCTAGCTTGAATTAACATAGTAACTGACTCTAAAAATGATATGCAATTCTATTCAATCTAACTCATGGTTCTAATAGCAAATTTTGTTACACAGTTACAAAATTTATAAAATACCTGACACATTGCTTCTGGCATCCATTGATGATATAAATGTTAGTCATGCAACAAAGATTATACTTACACTTACTTTCAGTTCTTCACTATAAATAATATATATCATGGTACAGTTTTGTTGAGCCTCAGTTTTCTGAAAATAATGTGCGTGAATAAACCTAAAAAATATTTACCTTTCTAGCAGAAATGGAAAAAATAACATTTTTAGTTACATTTAGTTCAATTGTTTCATCAATATATGTATAATAGAGATATTGTTGACTACATAGTGGAAAGACAATTCGGCTGCTAATTTATCACATAACTCATACCAAATGTAATATATCAATTACGATAATTTTAAACTGACAAAAAAGACCATGAGCTTCTTTGATTTAGGTGAACAGTCACACCTAAAAAGTAGTGGTTAATATGTTGTTAAGATTTCCCTTGTTTATATAATTAATACACCATTTAAAGGCCACAAAAAAATGGTTGAAACACTAAACTTCATATTCAAAATTTATTATTATTTATTGTGAAAAAATTAGGACAATGTAGGTGCAGGGCCGTATTTAGGCACAGGCTACCTAGGCTGTAGACTAGGGGCCCACACCACATGCAAAAAATAATATAATAATAATACTAGTCGCTGTCATCCTGTTGACTATGCATTGTGAATAAACAATATTGTGTTTTGCATCTTTCTCTGTTGCGTGCTTTTGCTGAGGGTGTCTGATTGGAACAACAGCACTAAAATAGGCAACACCTTATCTATCGGTCATAAGTCAACAAATTGAATTTACAGGCATCACTTTGTGAGAAACAAACTGTTCACTGGGGGGTTATGCTCAACTTTAACCGTGTGTAACCTTAGAGTCCAGTTACGACTATGCTATAATATGCAGGTTGCCACTTAGCTTGCTTTCTACCTTCACCTAAGGAAAAGGTATGGGTAAATAATGTTTTAAATTAGTTGTTGTTGAACTCATTATATTCTAGAAATTTTACACAGTCACTAACTGAATAGGTGATCAGACAAAAATCACTGAAGAAAGTTTACAAATTCGACTAACCATTTGGGTGAGACCAACTTCACGAACCCTCTGCTACTTAGATACTTGAGGTATTGATCTTCCTTTCACCCATGATTTCAAAAGTTACACATATCCGCAAAAGTTTGTTATACCCTAAATACGGCCCTGCCTAGATGTACAAAATTTTCAAGTTTTCTTCACAAAGGTGAATTGGATTTTCTTGGTGTTCTCCTAGTTTCATCTACTTTTCACACTGTTTTGCGTTAAGTACAGTAGAAACAATGGCACTGAATGATAATATGAATAAAGATTTCATTAAGTAAAATCCTAGCTGAGGTACAGATTCATTCAAGCCAATACGATGACACAGGAGAAGCTACTTTTGGACAATGGGTTAGTTGGGCAGTCTGTCAATAGAAAATGTTTCTATCATTTATCAGAAACAGCCAGTCCAAATCTAGTTTGAAAAACTTCAAGAATGTATATTTCAGCAATTGGAAGTGTGTTCTACACGATAAGAAGAATGTTTTGTTTCATTTAAATTTATTTTCTGTGATAACTATAGAACAGGATTTACTTTCAAATATGTTCAATCAAGTAGATTGGAAAAACTAAGTTTGATTATATTATTTACAGCTTCAATGGTATTTCTTGGAGATAGTCAACCATCTGGAAGAAAGGCTTTAGCTGTTTATCCAATGTTTTTGTTTTACTTCGTCATCTCGTGGCTTATTATTTCTCATACAACAACATGAATAAAATATCAGAACATTACATCTTCTGAAGAGTGTAAGAATGCTAAAGTTACTTTCAATCACTGTATGTGGTGCCATTTATATGCTTAAATATAACAATGCATTTATGTATTATATTGTTTGAAAATGATAATAAATTTTTGTCAATTATGGTTCTTCCTGTGCACAAATAGTACATAGTTACAAACACTATAGTGGTTATTTAACAAGTGTTGTTTGTTGTTGCCTTTCTCTGCAGATGATAAAACTGAACTCAAAATTTTACTGCCCAATATTGATAGGTTTTCATGGTGCTTAAGTTTGGATGAAACATTATGGTGGCAACAGTATAAAGACAAAAGCAGCATACATAAAAATTCCTCCAGAATTCCTTTGTTGTCCATACAGGATTTAATAAACATACTGCCCAGCAGGCTCAATCATAAGCCACACCTTCAGCCTTTTAAGGAGTTTAGTAACATCTAAAGTAATTTATTTTATCAACTAAATTATTTTTTAAATAACCCCTACATCAACATCATTAAGTCCACTGCTGACAAAAATTTTATTTTATATGTAAATACCTTTCATTATATAACAGCAAAAAAATAATAATAATAAGACTCAATGCTCCACTGTCATTACTGTTTTGTCAATTTTAAAGTAGGTGGGGCAGTTCAATTTTCTCACCCCCCCCCCTTTAACACACAAAAAGTTATGCAAACTATGACTATACTGATAGTCCCCAACTTTAAAACCATTATTCCAAATTGGAAGTCTGAAAGTCTTTTTGATTTAGAAACCTTTTACAGGGAAATTTAACATGTGTGCCAATGTAGCTACACATTAAACTGAAATCTATGACTGCTAATTCAATATCAGATTCACAGTTTTTCGGAACTGTGAATTGTTAAGATTTTTTTATATGGATTTTGAATTAATGTTGTGCTTAATTAAGCTTCATGAAGAAATGCCATCGAAAGACAAGTTTGTTAGAACACACAACACATTAGATGCACTGTACATTTAAATTCATTATCCTTTTCTGTCTGTATTATCTTCTAAAATCAATATCATGCATGTGTTACAAAGAAAACTATATATTCCCAGATACTCTTCCTATGCATAAGAAAATGGTCCATTTTATAATATATATATAGACAGAGAGAGCTGTGGTTACAAAACAGTTGAGAATCTTTTAATTAACACAGCTTCTTATTTCATAAATTGGGCCAATGCAGATATAAATGATTGTTTTTTCCAGCTGTTGTTAGCAATGGCAGGATTATTATCATATTTTATTAATATGACAGCTATTAACTTGTAACTAGAAAAATAACACCTTTTCCATTTATGTTAGGTACCTCTCAGGTCAACACATAAGTTTATTAATGATATATATGGTCTCATCTTTGTATCTGCAATAACTGATGCATGGAACAATTAAATGAATAGTAAAAATTCATGTTTTAGAAACACATTTTACATGCCAACTGAAATGGACCTACTTCTTTAGTATAGTTATTTAATTAAGGTATTAAAAAAATTCTTCTTGATATAAATGATCTTAATGCCACTTTCTTATAATAATAGGAGTTGGAGATGTTAATGTACAATGTGAGCGTATAAAATGACATTTTATGTTAACTGACTGTAAATAGTTTTTATTTATATATTAAAGTGAACAAGTACAAAAAATGTATTTTACATGTTTAAATTTTTCACAGCCTCCTGTGCTTTTTCCAGTGATGACAAAAGGACCTTAAGATCATTTCTATTCAACTCGATATTTAAAGTCTCTACTCTTTTGTCAGCTGTCTCAAGTTTTTTATGAGAAAGATGGAAATCCAACTGTAGAAGAGGCTCCCGCAATGATGACAGTTTGCTGCTTCCCATTACATACTGCAAACAACCGAGAGTTATTATTATTTTTACAAATATAGTAGTATTTCTGCAACATTATGTGAATTGCAGATATCTAGAATGTGTTGGTGATAAGAAGTACAGCGTTTATGAAATTACCATCATCAAAAGTACATCCTACTTGAAGTAAATTTACTATTACTTTGACAACACTATTTTGAATTCGATGATAAAAGAATTGATTGTTCATGCAAATGTTTGTTAGCAGACAAAAACATCTATGCAAACTTTCAACTCTTCATTATACTTATCATAGTGGTTTCCAAGGTTTTCTTACCATGACCCCCTCCCCTAATTTTATTACTAAAGTATAATTAAAAAAAAAAATAACAACAACTTAAAATAACCCACACACACACACAGTTGAACTTATTGGGTGCCTTGGAAATTTTTTTGAATTACACTAAAAAAAATATTTGCTGAAAAAATTATCTTAGTTATTTTGTGAAAACCATAAACTCCAAAAAAAATTGCTTATATTTTTCCTGTAAAATTAGCAATTTAATCACAGTTAATTCAGAATTTTTTATTATCAGTAACTTTCCGGAATAAATGGGATTAGATTTATTTTTATGGTTTTTTCAACAAAAGATTCCATAAATTGTGGAATATAGAGGGAAAATCAAACACTTTGAAAGTTGGTGTGGTGCACAGGTTTCATTTGATATATAGGAAGTTTATTTTATTTTTCGGCTTCCCACTAAACTCCAATTTTTATCACAACATTCCCCCCCCCCCCTAGTTTTCAGAATTATATGTTAAAGTTAATAGTAATCAAAGTAGTACACAGTTACAAATTTCAAAGATAAAAGGACAGAAGCTACTGACAGATGAACAAATTTATAAGTGTTATATTTTTCACTCACAATACGGATTTTCCCTAAATTATAGAGGCCTGAATCACCCCTCAGTGGTAAAACTGTGGATAAGTGTGTGGTAAGGTGTACTCTCAAGAAAATCAACTGCAAAGTTCTCAAAGATCTGACTTGTGTTTATATAATGACAAGCAGTTACCCACGATTTTGTCTGCTTGGATGTGTATTATAATATAAGAGTAATTGTATCTATTCAAAGCACGATAACCAGAAAAATTTATCCTCAGAAAATAGACATCTTGAGCAGATTCTGATATCATTGTAGTCAAAATTTGGCATGGCAGCCATTTTCTTCGCTCCAAATCTACTGTGTACCAAGGAATATTAGTAGTCATTATGGTCCAGGCAGCATTTCAACCAAACCACAAACTTGGTTAGTACGGCTCCTTGAAAATCATCACTTTTTCACATATATTATGAATGGAATTACGATGTGACACCTGAGGTGTCATTAAATTTCAAGCCTACAAATGAAGACATTTCCTTGTGAATTTACCAACAGTACGAATTTAATTTTTTTTAAGTCTAAGAACAATCTATATATCTTTTGATACAAAGTTGGTATAATGCAATACATGACATCACTAAATTGGCACTCATGAAAGCAGCTTAAATAACTTAAGTTTCAGTTGTCATTCTGGTCCAGGCTGCATTTGAACCAAGTCACAAACTCTGCTAACATTGTCATCAGAAAATTGAAGCTTCTATCACTCACACATTAATAGATTCAATATACTGCATGTTAGTGACGTCGTGAATGGCGATATAAACTTGACCCACAATTTCAGATCATGATACCAAAACAACCACTAAAACCCTGATTAATGACGCTGCTGATAAGGCTCTCCTAAAACCAAGTAAATTAAATACTTGAATACACATGAACTAAGGCACCAGCATCATGACAATTATTAATGCAACGTTAATTAAAAATGTATACTAAAATGATCGCAACTTGCACTGTACAATGGAAAGTACAGATTTCATTATAACTCTTAACAGAACTTATGCTCATATTGCGGGTCAAGTTTAGATTGTTATACAATGACTGTGTTATTGTGCATGATTTAGTCCAGTTGTGGTTCATACTGAAAGTGTATAATTAAATTAATTGTGATAATTTATGACACACTAATTAGGAATCCTGATATAGAAGATGTTGCTATTATTCAAAATGTAGTTTTTTTTACTTATGGCTTTACACCTCCAAGGTCATTAAAGGTGGGATGGGACTGGGTACAAGGAATGGGAAGGAATCCGGCCATGACCTTTTTGAAGGAAGCATCCCGGCATTCGCCTGAAGTGATTTGGGGGAAACCATGGAAAACCCAAATCTGGATGACCGGACGGCGATTCGAATTGCCGTCCTCCTGAATGTGAGGCCAAAGCATTAACCACTCACCCATCATGCTCAGTAAACGTAGTTGTGATGCATTTAATGTATTAAGGTGTTTCCGTATTGTTTGATTTTGTAGAGGCAATATTAGCAGAGATAGTGGTTAGGGGTGAAATGCTTTCTAGATCAGAATGATGGATGAATTTAGTTATTATTAGTAATAAATAAGCTGCCTGCATAACCGCTGTGTTAGTGACGATGTGTATCACGATGTAAACTACACCCAATATTGTTTCTTGAAACAAAAACTTATTATTACCTTAGGCCACTGAATACATTCGTTTTAAGTGAAGAATCTAATAGCTATTTGCAGAATATTGAACAGTAAATGAAAAGCGCTGTTTTAGTAATCATAGGCTACTGTTTGTACTGATTTATACAAAAAATTTGAAGAAAAAAGCGGGAATAGTTATCTTTGGTGAAGTTTTAAATTTTGGTAAGCATAATTTGTAATGTTGCAGAGAGTGTATGGTAGCAAAAAAGAAGATACTTAGGAAATAAACTGAACTGAGGTGGAATCAAAACCATTACATATTTGTCATGAAGATACAAATACAATGACATTTCATGCTTGACCATTTAGGCACTTTTAGTGAACCAAGTTTTGTGCTGGTATGCTTTCAGCATTTTACAATTTTTACATATATTGTGAACACCGTTACAATGTGATACCCGAGGTGTCATAGTATTTCATGCATACAACTGAAGAAATCCTTTTGTGAACTTACGATTTAAATAAAAAAATTTAAGGTTAACTACATATTTATATTGTCAGCTCCTAAATTATTATTTGTCAAATGCACCATTTTTAGCACTAAACACACACAGGCATATATCAGAAGGTTCTTGCTTTTATTTCTGAAAAGCAGTGTTTGCAACTCGTAAGTAAAAAGCAAAGAGCAAACGCGGCACTGCCGTTTACGAAGTTTATTAATTTATTTCGTATCAGAAACATACTGTTACACAATCACAATCATCAAATTATAATCGACCACAACTTGGCCACTTCCAGTGCATTTTCTGATGCATCATACAGTTCAGCTGCCGAGCAGGATGCTGGACACAGTTGACACTGGAGCATGTGCTGCACAGTCTGGTCTTCACCGCAAACGCACTTGATATCATTGATCTCAGCATAGCCCCATCTTGCTAAATTCACTTTGCATCTGCCCACTCCTGATTTCAGCCTATTCAAAGATTTCCACGTCAACCATCCCTTGTCATAACCAGGTGGCAAAGATTCAGACACTCTTCCCCAGCCATGCGGAAGGGGAGCCTTAGCTTCCCATAGTTGTAACCTGGCTTCTTCAGTTGTCGTTGTAAGTTCCTGAGATATTCTTAGGAAACTTTTCCTGGACTTCAGTCTTTGCCTGTGAGGGATATGCCCATATATTGGATGAGGTTTTTCATGGTTCACTTTCCTCCTTTCCTTGTTCACTGCTATTTCCCTTCGAACAGAAGGTGGCGCTATTCCTGCGAGACGGTGGAGCCATTTGACTGGAGTTGGTTTTAAGCAGCCTGTTATGATTCTGCACGTGTCATTAAGTGCAATGTCTACTTGTTAGGCATGGGTTGAACTGTGCCATACGGGACAGGCGTACTCTGCAGCCGAATAACATAGTGCTAAGGCAGAAGTTCTAATTGTTTCAGGTTGGCTGCCCCACTGCGATCCAGCCAGTTTTCTTATGAGATTGTTCCTACTGGAAACTTTCAGCTTGGAGTTCATGCAATGTTTCCTGAATGTAAGTGATCTGTCAAGGGTCACTCCTAGATATTTTGGAGTATCACAGTGTTCTAGTTCGACCCCCGACCATGTTACCTTTAACCTACGATTTGCTTCTTTATTCCTTAGATGAAAAGCACATACTTGCATCTTCGTAGGATTTGGTTTAAGCTGATTCATGCTATAATACCTTGACAAATCTTCCAGAGCGTTGGTAAGGGTGCTCTCCACTGATTCAAAGTCTTTGCTCTGTGAGACCAGAGCAAGATCATCAGCATCCACGAAACTCCTGCATTTGCGTGGTATAGGCCGATCATTGTTTACGAAGTAAGAAACTCTTTGGTGTTTTTGAATTGATAATTAAAATTTCTAAAAGAGCTATTGGCTTTTGTTGAATAAAATCTATCCTATGTCACTATGCACACAGTTTACTAACCAAATTTCATTTTAATCTGTTGAGCAATTAAGGCGTGACTGAGGCAGATAGTACATCCAAACATATGTACAAACTTTTTCATTTATATAGATACTAGCTGACCCGGTCACGCATTGCTGTGACTCAGTAGTTATATTATGTTGGACGAATGTTATTCTAAACTCCCTAATGTTGTCAAACTAATATTCAAGAATAAAGACAAAACAATTTTGTCGATTTGAAAATTCAAAAGTAATTGGTAAAGACTTTCGGAGAGTTGAAATTAAGGACAAACAAACATAATTTTTTTAATTTACATTTATTACAATTTACTTAATGTAAAATATCCCCCGAGGGATCAATATAACATAAAAAAGTACTTCCACACGTGTCTAATAGTAGGAACTATAATAATAATTTTATGTGGTCGTAATGACCTGGTGACAGGGTTTCTAGATCTACCTGCAGCAGTGATCATAAGCAAAGAAAAGCTTCTGATGAATTTCTGCACTGAAATGGGCTAAGGACAAGAAATCTCTATCAAGTCATCAGCTTTGTGACAGAGTGTATAGCAAAAATAGTGAAGACAATCAATATCATTCTTAAATCAATATCTAAATTTATTAAAAATCATTTCATATTTTCCATGTGCTTCCATTCACCACTGCACTATCTGAGCAAGGTTTCAGTGAGCTTAACAACACGAAAACTGAAAAACGAAATTGTTTGAATACCTTAAATTTAGATGACTTAGTTATTACACATCAAAGTGAACGGACCTCCCAATCCAGCTGTGGCTTACTGGTAGATAAACACACAGAACCCTCACAAACCAGAATACCTTGATAAGAAGCGACATACAGCACTTTACGTAAGGCCCTAAGGCATTTTCTCTGATTTTTTAAAGTGGGGAATCATTGAATCTACTCTTCAGCTATGGTACATTAAATAAACTGAATGTTTTTGTTTCAACAATCTTGCTGATAAATTGTATCCCAAACCTGTGAAATATTCTTAGAATTTGTACATTAAGGAAAATATTTTACAAGTAATACAATAAAATCAATAATTGTATTAACCTATTTCACAATTTTGGTCTATAATATATTGGCCCCAGCAAACCATATTTTTTACCAGTGTAAGCCCGTGACCGTTTCTTGCGTATCGTCACGGGTCTAGAATGGTTCTGGTTTCTAAGATGAAATATTATGACAGATTGACCTGATTTGACCAAATGTAAACTTGACCAGTGTTTCAGGGTGAATAAAATCTGTTGAGCTTGAAGAACTCTGAAGCATTAATAGAGATAGGTATTAAACACGAACAGGGATGATAGCACATCGTATAATTTCTTAAACAGAAACTTACTTGTATTTGACCCTTAAAGTTCACTCTGCAAAATTTAAAAAATTCCCGTTTGCTTCAAAAGCATCACGTTGTTTTTTATTGAGACTGGGCAGACACTCATAAAGTAATCATTGGTCATAGTATCTATAAAGGCCAGAGAACTTAATACACATTCCATATTATTAAACAGTTGAGCAACTCTGAAGAAATGAATTTCCATAATACTCTTTCCAGTAACATATTTTGTCTGATGTTCACTTAAAATAACCTAATAACTCACGTACAGCGAACATGAACAAAAGCCATTAACGAAAGTAGTCAGTAAAATCCCTTAAATTGAAATTTTTCCAAGCTTAACAATTGTCATTCGTGGTTACAGCAGAGACCATGAGCAACTTTTTGAAAGTTGCTATCGTTAACAACATGTTACTGAAAAGCAGATCCACTTTTTTCCAGCCACAAAATTTATCAATATTTTTAAAACTATGAAACATTACAAAAAAAAAAAAAAAAAAAAAAAAAAAAAAAAAAAAAAAAAAAAAAAAAAAACTTAAATACTGTATTATGGCTATTCATTTGGTAGTAGTTGCTTAGCTATCAAATTGAGGACATAACCATGAAGTTCTTATAATGGTATCTCTAGTCCCTGTTTTGTGAGTGAAGGCTGGCCCATGACATAATCATTTTCCAGCCAATAGCTATCGAGGTGAGTGAGTGATCTTACAAAATTGTATAGTAGATAGACCTATTTACAGTGTTAAATTATGTTGGAATAGGTTGTAAGCTATAAAATCTGTATTTTCATAATTATAATATAATTACACCTGAACATTTTCATTTTACACCTGAGTCTAAAAGTTAGGAGTAACAAATATTCCTGGCTTTATTAACAAATTTCTAGCACTGCTTGCCATACTCTGGTGTTACAACATCAAGGGTTGGAACAATTCTGGCAAAAAATATCATTAAGATAATTTTCCCACCACCACTAAAACTGAAGAACATTTTGAACTCTCCCAAGGATGGCCATGCTCTTCATACACTGTGTGTTTATAGCATTCCTTGTAAATATGGGAAAAAGTATATCAGCCAGATAATATGGTATATTAAACAACAATTAAAAGATATAAGTTCACTTTGTAGGAGTTTAACTAAGGACGATAGTGTAGTGATAGTGGGAGCTGCAGGGAATAGTACTGATAGAAATGTGAGTTACAGTATAGAGAGTGACCTGAGAAAGATCGTGAAGTAGATGCAGCACGTCAGGGTTAAACACATGCAGGTCCTAAGTGCCATGACTGACCACGCTGTGAGATGGTTAAGTGTGGAAGTTGGGCAAAGGCATTAGTTCAGTCTTGGTGGTTGTTCCTGTGGACACCATTGGTAGATGGCATATCACTAAGCATTATCTACATCTAAATAGACAGGACAAGGGGATACTTTCTGAGTTGTTAGCTCAGGCTGTTGATGGGGCCAAGGGGTCAGGTTAGGGGCTGCTGGTGAGATAATACAGATAGATGATCAAAGGAACACTGACTGTAGATGGGAAAACTCATGAATGCCAAAGAAATAGATGAAGCTGCTGAAACAATACCTGACAGGAAAAATTGGGAAGGAGAAGATTAATGCTGAAAATATCTCAAAACCAGTAATAAGAGTGCTATTCGTGAACTGTACAAAAATATAATGAACAAAGTAACAGAATTTGGAAACTTATTAGAAATACACAAACCATAAGTAATTAGAGGGATAGAGTCTTGGTTAAGAGAAGACGTTTTAGACAATGAGGTTTTTTCCCAATTGTTACAGAGTGTATCACAGAGATAGAGGAGCGATTGATAGAGGATTTTTCATACTCGTTAGCAATGACTACTGCAGTTCACTGGTGTTTATAGATCATGAGCATGAATAGATTTCTAGGGTAATAAAAAACAAAAAAAAATCAAGGTGTCAGGAGAATGAATGATGAAGATAAGACTCTTGGGGAGAAATTAAATTCATACTAGAGTTCTGAAGTGAGAGTATAATGGTCATTATTGGAGGAGATTTAAACTTACCAGGTGACAGCTGGGTAACAAATAAGATAAATAAAACAAGGGAACAGCTAATTTCAAATTTTCTTAATAAGGGAATGTGGATTTACACGAGTGGCAAAGCTGAATACAAGGGGATGAAATGTGTTGGATATCTTTCTAATAAACCTTGTGGAGTGTCATATAGCTGAAGGAATAAGTGATCATGAAGCAGTTCTGATGGATATTAGTGGATTCAGTAAACCAGTGGCCAAAATTGAAGAGGAAATAGGTACAGTTCTAAAAAGGTACAGATTTCAAAATTTAAGAGTAATTTCAAGGAAACTTCAGCAAATGGAAGGATGGCACAATTACAGTGGAGTGGAAGTGGGAAGAGTTTAAGGAGGTGATAATAAATGATGATCAGACAGACGCATCTAGAAACTTCTACGGCTATGTTAGAAAACTGAGGGGTAGGAAGGGTGTGAAACTATTATAGATAAGGATGGAGAAGAAGCTACTAAGGACTTGAAAAAGGCAGAAATTTTAAGTAACAGGGAATGAGCTTATCCCCACAATTAGAAATGAGCAGACCAAACAATTTGAAATTCGTCCTGAGGATATCATGAAGGAACTAAGAAAGTTGAAAAAGCATATAGGCTCTGGACTGGATAATATTATTACAGATGTCTTAAAGATAGCAGGATGTGAAATGGTACCTTACTTGAAATGTTATTTAAATTGAGTCTGAATACTTGCTGCTTAACAGAAGGCTGCAAAAAGTGTGGTAATAGTACCGGTACATAAAGGAGGGGGCAACAAATATGGTATAAAATTATAAGCCAATCAGTTTCGCATCAGTGGCATGTAAATAAATTGAGATTGGTATGCAGAAATATATGTGAGGAATGTAAGTGGTGTCGACAATGTGGCTTTAGACAAGGATACCTCACTTAGTAGGAAATAATCAAGATATTGTGGATGAAATGGACAGGGAAGTTCTAATGTGTAGTGTAGCACTAGATCTTTCAAAGGCTTTTGATAAAGTGAGTCACAGAATGGTGATAAATAAGGTAAAAACCATTGGAGTGGATGAAAAAGTGGTATCCTGGGTAGAAGAATTATTAAAAGGTAGAAAGCAAAAAGTCAGGGTAGAAAATGCTGTATCAAAAAAAGTGAAAATGGGAGTGCCACAGGGTAGTGTATTGGGACCACTGCTGTTCGTTATTCTAATGAATGACTGTATTGATGGTTTACTGTCAGAAGTTAGATTGTTTGCATATTATATATAATATACTGTATATAATAGGATCAAAATGGTAGAAGCAGCTGTAGGGTGATCTGGACATGATATTTAGTTGGGTAGGTCAACATGAGATGAAGATAAATGCAAAGTAGAATAAGCTTATTAGGTACACAGATAAAAAAACAAACTAAGGGCTGATTATGATTATAATATGGGGAAAGATTTGCTTGTTGAAGACTTGAAATTTAAATACCTTGGCATATTTGATAGCAAACATAACTGGGCAGTATACATTGGAGAGGTAGTAGGATAAGGTTTCAAAATCTTTCACTTGTTGGAAAGAGTGATGAGGGGATATACCAGGGAAGGAAGGGAATTGGGTTACAAAATGTTGGTCAGATCATTGCTTGAATATGGTGGTGTAGTATGGGACTCACATATTAGATATCAAATACAGGAGGTGGAAGGGCTGTACTGAAGAGCTGGTAGATTTATCTCTGGAAATTACCGCAAAACACAATAGGTAACTGATTTGACAAAGGAGCTAAAATGGGATTCATTGGTAGACGGGAAGAGGGCAAAGAGAGTCGGGAGTGGACAAGGTTTATATTGGTAATGAGGTGTGGAAAGATATTGGTGTAAGAAATAGGAGTAGTGCTTGGAAGGAAAAAGATGACCTTGACCACAAGCTGGCACTCAATTTTAGGCACAATGGTGTGGGAAGATTTTCCTTTGTAAGTTAAGGGTATCAGAGATTTGCATAAGTTACCAAGAGAAATTATGAACAAATTACCAAAAACTCTGAAAGAATCTACAGTTGAAATTTGTAGAGGGAAAAAGTAGGCAGGTACAGGAAAGGGGAAGAATGGGCGTGTAAAGAAATTGCCACCGGATAGTGCACACCACCACAGTTAAATTAAATTGTTTGGAATATGCCTGTCGTTTTTGCCTGGGACAGAAGGACAAATCTGTAGTGGCAGAACATAGTCTTGAACTAGGACATGGTTTCAACTTCAAATTGACAAGGGTGCTGGCACATACCAGAAGCTTTTTGGACAGCATTATTATACCAGCAGTTCAAATTTGCTCCGTATCTGATCTTGTACACCAGGAATGTGGTTTCCAACTGAGTGATGCTTAGGTACCAATTATTGAGGCCACTTATCATTAATGTTCTGTGGTGTACTCCGTGGGGTGCTGATGCAAGGCAATGTAACAACGTCCACCACTGCCACGTCAGTCAGTCAGTCAACTATGCACTCTTGACAAGCTATAAACTTCAACATTTCCAGATTTTTCAAATTTCTTCTGAAGATGATAACAGAGTTACACGGTTAGTTCCCCCTGAAGAATATATCAAAGAAATACCTTTATCCACATGGTAGGTTTAACCATGTTTTCCATTTTCATTCTGACATGATTAAGGGATCATGTTGGTTCTGTATTGTCATTATCTGTGCAACCCACTTGTCTTAAAGTTTGGTAAGTAACGGGTTTAGTTTTTCATCATTTTATTTCAGTGTAAAATACTGTTAGAATACCTTTAATTTCCAATCAAAATCTCTTAACACTGGTCCCGATATTCCAACTGAGTCAGCTATTAAAGCTTCTTTGAGCTCATCCTTGCGACTATTTAAACAATCCAATATGCACTGCTGATGATCTGCATCAAGCTCCGACAGACATGAAAGTATCTGAAAATTAAGTTTCAAAACTATGTTAATACATGTTTGCATTCAATTACAATATGCACCCAGCTTGCTTCATCTAGGGCAATTATATCACTCTATGATTTCTAATTATTGCCTATAATATTTTTTGTAACAAAGATGACAATAATAAAAAATGATGAAAATAATGGTGGAAACACTGCGCTTATTAAAATTCTTGGGATGAAGGGAATATGTAATTTTGCTACTGATTGTAAATCAAATCTGGCAGTTGAAAAAAATCAAACATATATTAAAATAAAAAATAAACATTGCAGTACACTGACTGATTGGTCTATGGCTATTAGTGGAATCTTGAAATTATTTCTCTCAGGGTTCTGCAATATACCTATAATCTCACCAAAATCAGCAAAAGGGGGTCTATCCCATACCTTTTATACAGTAAATAACACTTATAAGCATAATAAATCAACTTTCAACTCGAAAATAAACTATCAAAAAGAACCGTAAAATTTAGAAAGTTAAAATTGAAAGTTGTTCCCTTCCATTGCAGTCATTTCCACTGATAGGGCTTAAAATTACGATTAGTTTGATGTGTAATTTGTATAGTCTAAAAATTTTATTTAAAGAGATAAATCAATTTTAATGGTTATTGCACCACATGCATTGACACGGTAACTGTGAGACAGTCTCGTATAACACCAACCCTCCATAATGTTCTCCTGTTGACAAAGGGCAAAGACCAGAAAATTACTATGTCATTTGTGTTCTTTTTTGGTATGTTTACACCATGCTACCATTATCTAAGGTAAGTGGTGGTTCTTTTTGTTATTCTAATATATCAATATAATGGCAAGAGAGAGTGGTATATGGACTGCTAATTATCACCCGTGATTTATACATTAGATTTCACCTAACACAGACAGTGAAGAAAAAAAATGATATTATTTACATAATTCTAAGTACACACATAATGAAACCTTCAACGTGATACTTTTCTTATTAAAAATATTTAACTTCCACATTTACAAATTGTTACCAATGTGATTTAACTTTGTAAAAACAAACAATCAATAGCATGCATCATATCAGTAACTTTTCCTAAATGGAGAATTAGGAATAATTTTTTTCCAAACTGTAAAACACGTAAATACAATAAAATGTAATTTAAGTCAATATTTATCTTACACAAAAAATATGAACTGCAAAACACCTCCTAAATCCAGAAACATATGAATTTACATTTTTTTCTTTCTCAGTTCAGAAGTTGAATTCTTGTTCTTATCATTTAAAGAGTATTGATACACATTTTGTTTTCATTGAGGCAATATTTAATGTTAACATGTTTCTCTTGAATGTAAGTCATCTTTGATATCATATAATGCAGTATGATATGATAAAAGCCTCAGCTCTACTTTGCATCATTATTCCATATTACTACAACATCAAAATGGAAGCAATTTTCAATGCCTTTGAACTTTTTGCCCAGAGCATAGTCCTCGGCTAACAAGATAAAAGAACAGTAACATTCATCAACAAATTTGAATTAATCTTTCACTATTTATGTACACTAATGTTTATTAGTCACTAAGGAAAAATTAGAAACATTAAGATGCAAAAACTGACAAATCTATGAAACATGCAAAAATCTGAATATAATCTCACTGGCAAACGATCTGAATGGATCAAGAATAATTCTTGATAACACAGGTTTAATCTCACAGATTCTTCAACAATACTTTGAATAACTCTGAATCTTACAAATTTTAATTCACAGGTCATTTATATTTTAAAAGCAAAATCGGCTGCTGTGTAAAGTACGGCCAGTAGAAAAAAACCGTTATTTTGGGATGAAAATATAATTAACACATTGCATAGGCATTACTATTCAATAAAAAGTGTATGCAAAGCTGACAAAACAGGTAAGACAGGAGTAATACAATGCAAATCCTTGGGTTACATGCAGTATTAGCCAATATGTAGCAGGCATCTTTACCATGAATGTGCTCTTCTGCATGCAGTAAAAATGTTGATTTTCAGGGAGCTATATTAGCAGAGGGTGTGGCTAGGTTGAAATGGAGCCTGGACCAAAATGAAGTCTATTTTTCCATAGTGTATAGTGGATTTTGAGTGAAGAAGGTTGCTGCCATGCTGAATTGTGGCTAAAATTACTTCAGAGTATCGCGCGACTGGTTATAATTATAAATAACTCAGTTCTTTCGCTTTCAACAGATTTACATTTATTGTTCACAACTCATATTCCTCTAGGAACTACATCGGACTTAAACCTTGCATCCAGTGATACTCTTTCCTCTGTTCCTAGTAGAATTTTTTACAAAACATTCTCTTCTTAATACTAACAACATAATGAAATGAACTAAAAAAAACATGTGCGAAAATTCACATAAATGCAAGTCCTGTCACGGTCGCCATATCGTGCGACTGTTTATAATTATAAATAACTCAGTTCTTTCGCTTTCAACAGATTTACATTTATTGTTCACAACTCACATTCCTCTAGGAACTACATCGGACTTATATTATTCGAAGAATGCAAGGTTCTTCAGCAGTGAAATGGTTTCAAAGCAACCGTTCGGCCTTTACGTCGCTAACCTCCAGCTAACTCTTGATTTACTTATCCCCATGGCAACTTACATTTCCTTGCTATAGGAGTAAATATATCGATTTTTGTTTAATTTCATGGCACAAAAATATGGTTTTCTTATGAAATGTTTCTGTTCTGTCACAAGAGACAGCTTGAGACGCCTATTGTCACTAATCAGTAATATGTGTAACCGTGTTGTGTTTAGGTTGAATGCCAACCTGGACCAAAATGACTACTAATATCCCATGGTGCTTAGTGGATTTTTAATGAATTAGATAGCAGCCATGCCTAATTCTGACTATTCACAGGCAGCACGAGACGTCTGTCAACACAAAGTCAGTGATGTGTGTTCCTGCATGAATTACACCTTTGTTACACATTTTATGACTTTTGGGTACACTTTTTCTTGAAGAGTAAGTACCAAGGAAGCAGTTAACTGTATTTTCAACATGAATTAACATTTTTTCTACTGGCCGTACTTTACACAGTAACCGCAAAATCTTTATACGAGGGGGTACCCAAAAATAACTGGAATAGCATTACTGTGGGTGGAGCTTGTGTAGTATGCATTTCTGTAGGTGTTTATAGCACAACTCATTGTCAGTTCAATGCTGCCTGTGTTGTCTACCTGGCTTGTTCTGTTAATCTGGAGTGATTGTTCTTGCTAGTGCTGTTTTGTTATCGTTTTGTTTTCAATGATGGCAAGTGAACAACATTCAGCTGTGAAATTTTGTTTTCTACGCAGTAAAAATGCTGCTGAAACTGTTTTAATGTTGAAAACAGCTTACAAAGATGGCACTATGGGGAAAACTCAAATGTACAAGTGGTTTGCTCGGTTTAAAAATGGTGACATGTTGACTGATGACAAACCTCATTCTGGACATCCATCAACCGCTCGAATCGACGAAAATAATGAAAAAATTTGAGAGTTTGTGCTCTCAGGCTGTCGACAAACAATTGATCAACTAATATGTGAGTATACAACACTGATGCATAGAGCGAAAGAAATCTCTGTTGCTGACAGTCTGCCAACGGAACTGGGACATCTCCGTATTACGTTCAGGATAAATGGATATTGTAACCAACAAATAGAAAGGGCACTACAAAAAAAGCCAAACAAACAGGCAATGGAACCTAAAGAACAGCATAAAGATCTTTCATTTATCCCATTTGAAGGTAACATATGCGGAAGAATAGACAGGATACTTGGTCGACATGGTATTAAGAGCATATTTCGCCCTACTGCCAAAATATGTGACCTGTTACGTTCTTTGAAGGATGACTTGAGGCTGAAGATGCCGGGGGTGTATAGTATACAGTGTGAATATGGGAAATCTTACATTGGACAGACCATACACACAATCAAGGCCCGTGTGGTGGAACATCAACGCTACATCTGGCATTTTCAGATGGAGAAATCTGCTGTTGCCCAACATGCAATTGAAAATGGCCACAAAATGGACTTTGATAACATGAAGGTGCTGACAAAGTGTCCATTCTTTTGGGAATCGGTGGTTAAAGAAGCAATAGAAATATGGTTACATGACAACCTGCTTAACCGTGACATGGGTTATTTGCTAAGTAACGCTAGGAAACCAGGGTTATCTATACTGTGCGGACCACATACCCTGGTTGATGGCAATTCAGTGTAGTGTGGACAGACAAGTGAGGAGGAGAAAATCGACCAATCAAGGTGCGGTCTTGACAACTTAGGCACTGGCAGTTAAGCAACACACCGTCGTGGTGGTGTAATGGCTAGCGTTCTGGCCTCGCATTCGGGAGGACGGCGGTTCGAATCCCCATCCGGGCATCCAGATTTGGGTTTTCCATGGTTTCCCCAAATAACTCCAGGTTAAGTTAAGCAACATGGAGCATGGTGAACACTTGGATGGGTGACTGCTGCCTACCCCGGCCTACCCCAGGAGCGACCGAACACAGCTAGGCTCTGGCAATTAAGCAATGCGGAGCGTGGTTAACACTTGGATGGGTGACCGCCGCCTATGACAAATCACAGTGAAGCGAATCTGCGAGCGTCGTGAGGTTGCTAAGCGACACCAGTAAATGCCTGGTATTCATAACAAGATCGCCGTACATAATTGACCTGATGATGGCTGCTGAGCTAGTTGCCAAAAGCTTGTCGCTTTTTAAGAAAATCTGGCTGCAAACCCGAGAAGATTTGTTGTCAATTGATCAACTGTCAGAGATTAGTGGGTTATTGTGGAGCTCAGTTCAGCGAATTTTAACTGAAGATTTAGGAATGAAAAGGGTTGCTGCCAAGTTTGTTTCTCGCGCTCTGACTGAAAATAAAAAAGAATGTCGAGTGGAAACGTGTCGTGCTTTGAAACAACAGCTTGAAATTGATACAGATTTTCTGTCAAAGGTCATTTACTGGTGATTAGTCATGGTGCTATTGCTACAACCCAGAAACAAAGCAACAGTCAAGCCAATGGAAGATGACATTGTGACCCCGTCCATAAAAATGTCGTTAAATCAAACATCAAAACAATGCTCATTTGCTTTTTTGATGCCAAGGGTATGGTTCATTCAGAGTTTGTTCCCCTACATCAGACCATCAATCAAACCTTTTATTTGGAAGGTTTAAGAAGATGCCGCAACAGTGTTTGTCAACAAAGATTCGATTTGTGGCAGACAGGAGACTGGTTCTTCCACCAAGACAATGCATCTGAACACACAGCTCTCTCTGTTAGGCAGTTTTTGGGCAAAACTGGCATGGTTCTGCTGCCCCATACACCTTACTCACCAGACCTGGCTCCATGTGACTTTGTCTTATTGTCACGCATGAAAAGGGGCGTGAAGGGACACCGATTTAACAACACTGAAGAGGTCAATAAAAAAAAGAGGGAGGAGCTGTCAGCAATTTTTAAAGATGACTACAGAAAATGTTTCGAACAGTGGAAACACCGGTGGAACAAAGATATTAGTTGTAAAGGAGAATATTTTTAAGGGAATAAGGTTGTTCTGTAAAAAAATTGAAAATTTATAGCTTTTAAATAATAATTCCAGTTTTTTTTTGGTACCCCTCATATTTGCAACATGATATATGCTTTATTACTGTGCAAATATCAATATTAAAAATCAATGACAATTTTTATATCACCTCCTCTTTCCTGTTATAATTTTACAGTTTATTGCGTCACAGATGGATGATTTAAGAACTATAATGTACAAGGAAGGAAACTACAAATGGTGGGGAGGGTTTGAACTTGGTTTCTTTTAAATGAAGACATACAAATTACAGTGATCTCCAAAATTTTCTATTAACTGATCTGTTATATATCAAATCAACATATAACATGAACAAGATGTGGTAGTTCCTTAACTAAAGATGTAATCACAAAAAAAAATATAATATGGAGGCAGCCTGAAGAACATGCAGAATTTGTATTTAAGAGTATTATTCTAAAATATAATTATGGAAAGAGAGATATCTTCGCATATCACAGGTGACAGTTGGTAGGTGCAGTAACACAAAACCAGAAAATGGAACAACTTATGATTTTTTTTTTTATGGTTGTACCCCTTATCCGTCAGGAAGACATTAACTGCACATAATGTGTGTCAGAGATACTACAAAACTTAATGCTCAGGCACTGTTAATTGTGTAGCAAAGTTCAGTAGATTTTTCTAGTCATTTGGATTTGGGCCCCACTTCTCTTCTATTAAGACTTCTTTTTTTCTTCTTGTTTTCTCTCATGATCTTGGACAGCTACCAGCCTCTGACTGGCAACAA
Organism: Vandiemenella viatica; assembly: GCA_031002005.1. Classification (NCBI taxonomy): domain Eukaryota; kingdom Metazoa; phylum Arthropoda; class Insecta; order Orthoptera; family Morabidae; genus Vandiemenella; species Vandiemenella viatica. The sequence goes on along the minus strand of CM061919.1, from coordinate 99,225,158 downwards.
AGATCTCTCCAGTGTCTTGTTCCTTTTCATAACTTCTCCTCTTCCACTACTGTTTCTTTTTTTCTCTCTCTTTTTTTTTACTTCTGGTTTCACAACTTGTCAACATCAAGGTCATTAGAGGCGGGAAAGGACTGGAGGCAAGGAACAGAAGAAATTTGACCATGGGAATGTACAGGGCATATGTTGGGATGGAACTTGGTCAAAGAATTAGGAATAGTGCATGGAAGGGGAAAGGCGAACATGACCACAAGCTTGCTCTCAATTTCATGCATAAGGGAATGGGAAAATTTTCTATCGTCGGAAAGGGTATCAGGGATTGGAAGAAATTACCAAGTGTAGTGATGAATAGCCTAATTTTCCAAAAACGCTTAAGGAATTTAGAATTAAAATTTGTAAATCGTAATAGTAAATGGGGGAGGAATTTAACATTTCAATTTTAAAAAAATATGTATTTAAGAAAGGGGAAATGTATGACCGGGGGAATTGCCAATGGAGTGTTAGCTCCATTGCAATAAAAAATTAATAAAATTATAATAAATAAAGCTTTTAATAGTCTGTGAGCTAGCTGATCTGGATCTTCATATGTCAATTTTGTTAAATATAAGACAAGACATAAATGACAAAACATGCTGTGCTGCAGGAGGATAACAACATCCATTGTCTCTACCACTATGTACTAAGGAATATCCTAGCCTTTTCTTTGTTCTGACAACTGGCTTAATGCAACAACTAGAAGTCAACATGGCAAAGAGCTGAGCTGCCCAGCTTAAAAGATGTCCAAAGGCTTTTGGCAGAACACTACCAGACTAACACAGCTCAGCACCTGAATCCATGAGGTAGGGGGGGAACCACATGCTTACTAAGGCCCAAGTATATAACTTTAGTATTCTCAAATGACCAATTCTAATAATCATAGACAAATAAAACTATAATTTACTTGTGTATTTTTGCTATATTCTATTTTAACATGCAACTAATTATTTTATCATCTGGTAGCACTACCTGATGGTCCTCCAAAGCAACACCAACTGCTGCATGCAATAACTGCTTTATTTCCTCACAAAGAGCAGCATACTCTTGTACTGTAAAGTTGCATGAAGTTTTCATGTCATCATGTTTGATTCCACTCCTACCACATATCACGTCTGCACATGAATGAAGAATCTGTAAAGATGGTTTTATTGCACAAATATTTTGGAACAAACTGCTGCAGCGATCAGCTGAAATATTTTTCTCATACGGTATTCTAAAAGGAAGATTTATACGGGTCAACCAGGGTAAATACGATACAAAAATTCAAACGTTTGACTTTAATATCTTAATCAGTTGTAACAAACTCAAATAAAAAATACAGAGAGATAAACTTTAAATATTTAAAACATTTAAGATGCTTAAGAAAATATAATTTATATAATAAAATTCAACACTTTATCAAAGTTTATACTATTTCAACCATTATTTGTCCATTTCTGTGTGTTGTTATTATGTACGATTAAGCCTATTGCATTCAACTATGTATAGTTTCTATGTGCATATATTGATGGTGTCCTGTTATGCATGATTATTGAAAGTTATAACTGTAAAAAGATGAATGAAAAATCAAGCCCCTTTGTCCTGGATCAGGCTCAGATAATTTTTCTAACACATTGTCTCTGTCAATGGAAGAAACATCGGGATTACTGGAGATCGTGATTCCGCCAGGAGTTGTCATCATAATACTTCAGTGGCCAAACGCAAGACTCCACTATAAATTCTTACCTAAGTACATTTAACGGTTTAAAGCTGGTCCAGGCTGTATTACAACCTAATTTGTGCTTGAAAATAATGGCCCAGGCTGTATTACAATGGAATTACTGCTTGAGAATAATACGTCTTGTGACTGACTACAGCAGTATTCCAACGATATTACTACATGTTGTTGTAGTGTAATCGTGATCTCAAGTAGACCCGAAACATCATCTTGCTCCTTCCAGCCAAAAACTGTGCAGTTTCCAAATCTTTCTTTCATTCTTGTGAATTTGACTTCTAGATCACCAGCTATGATATTAATGATTTATCCAACAAAATGAGGAACACTCATCTTGGTTTCAATTGTGCTACAATCCAGTCATTACCGGTAATCTTGGATTTGTACCTTATTTGACCAGGTTCAGTCTCATCATAGTTTCCAATTAGTAATTCAAATTCCAGGTTTTGTGTCATTTACCCAGATTGACCCTAAGTTAATAGAACGTGGAGAAAATATAATTATCATGGACTGCTGGAGTTCAGCAGCAAATAAAAGGAACAAATATTTTTTTAATAAAAAAAAGAGAGAGCAAAGGTAACAATTTAATACTCACAAATGAAATTTATGTTGAAAAAGATTATGGTACAGATAGTGGATATGTGAAAAGTAATACTGATATAAATGTTAGTTCATTGTAGATAATGACCTGAGGAGGGTGATGAAGGATGCACAGCAAACCAGGGTGGAACTGATGCAGACTTGGAGATGCCATGATTTGTCACAGTTCAACCAAGCTGTGAGAAAGATAAAAGTGGAGATGGTGAAACTACTCGGTGGTGGTAAAATAAGAATGTGGTAAGAAGGTGTTGTGCTACAAACTTTAAATTTGTCATACATGTTCCTCTGATCATACCTTTTGAGAAAAAGCAAAATGCAGTGTACCTAAGTTGTGAAGCCACATGAAAGTTACAATACAGTAGAGCATTAACGGTACAGAAAACCACCATTTCCAATCAATTTATTCACGCCAAAGATAGTATTTGTAATGCCACCTGGAACCGACTGAGAAACACGCAATTTGTTACAGAACAAATGTATTACACTTGTTCTTTTATTTTTTTACTTATTGCTTTACACCTCGTCGAAGGCTAAAGTCAGTAGAGGTGGGATGGGACTGGGGACAAGGAACGGGAAGGAATTTGGCCATGGCCTTTTTGAAGGAATCATCCCGGCATTCGCCTGGAGTGATTTGGGGAAACCATTGAAAAACCAAATCTGGATGCCCAGATGGGGAATCGAACCCACATCCTCCCAAATGCGAGGCCAGAACGTTAACCGTTCACCCACCACGCTCGGTTTACGTTTGTTATAACGCTGTAGCAGTGTAGTCAGATTTTGTCATGGAAAGTTGCCAGCAAATTTAGTTTTGTTGCTGCAGAGTGAAGCTGGTAACTTTGGCGAGGAACAATGTGATCAGAAATAATGGTTATGCACACAGTTAATGCCATACTGTATTCTAACTTACATGTGGTATTCGTCTAAGGTACACGTCAGTAGACACCACAGATGTGTGGGATTTAACGATTAATGGCCTACAACTAGAGAGAATGATTTGTAAACTAAAGCTTTAATGAAACCTACTTCCAGTTATGATGGGGTTAAGACAGTATCTTTTTTTAGGTTAGACGTTGCTGTTGTGAGAATAACAATAAGTGGCCAAAACGACACTAATTAAATGAACACAGGGGAATAAATCATAAATACTGGAGAAATAAGCTAATGAAGCAATAAAAGGGGGTATTGCAATATGGATGTTACAAAGTAATGATAAAGTTATGTCTAAACAAGTTATAAGGCTGTGAAAGTAAGGAAGGACAGGAAAATTGAATAGTGATATCTTGTAGCCCTATTGAGACATTTAATTGCATTTACTTTTCTTAAGTTTACATATAACTGTACAGTTAGCACTTGAAAATCCTGCAGTTGCTTGCTTGATTAGAATTTTAACAACTGTATCAGAAAAAACATATCCTCTAATTCTAATCTGTTTGAAATTAACGGTAAAAAATAAAAGAGTTATAATAAAATTGACCTGCATAAGTATGACGGTGTTTAAAGACAAGGTGAACATTCGGGAATGAATATTTGGTTATTTTCGAGTTGGCGATACCGCTGCCTCGCGACTGTTAACGTGTCGTCATCGTGACGTCACGTTCACGTATAGTCAATTTTTGTGGCTATTGTGCCCTCGCAACGCTCGGTCACAATAATTTAAAGCTGTACAATATCAACATAAACTGATATCCCGAAGGTGCATCAGATGCAGGCGGCCGCTGGTAAGCGGCCGCAGATGTCCGATAACACAACCAGATGTTCAATGTTTGAGGTGAAGCATTTCATCATAGAAATATTAGAAAATAGCCACAAAAATTGACTGTACGTGAACGTGACGTCACGATGACGACACGTTAACAGTCGGGAGGCAGCGGTATCGCCAACTCGAAAATAACCTAAAATTTTACACCAAAATCATGATATCCTAAGCACTTTCAACCATCCGTTCCATTGGAAACGCGATTCCGGTACATCAACATTAAATAACATACTTGTAATACTTGTACACACGAATTATCATCAAAGAATAATTACTTTATAATAAACCCTAAACCATTTTTTCCGACTGCAAAATTACGCACGAATAAAACGTACACCAATACAAAACAGATAAATCTACTTCGTAAATAATTACTAAATAAATCTTCCGTTAGACCATTATAAAATAATAATGCCAAATCCTAGAACAATTAAGATGTCCAATAATACCAAACTTTCTTCCGCCAGAAAAATTAAAAATTCGCGAAAACGTTGTCGCAAGAAACGAACGAGAAAAAATTACCAATTCACTAAACAAAAAACGTATTAACTTTTACAAACACATGAACACTTACCGTATCAGTAGCCAACTAACCTTACTAATTAAAAAACAAAAAAGCAACTACAACACATAACCCACAATGTCTCATTAACCACCGAAACTTATATCAAAACACTCACCAACATAAAATACCCCACAATCCACCACTAAAAGTTCCCACAAACACAAGAACGAAAACACACCAATAACTATAAAGAACCAACTACATACATACACTTTCACTACATTCATCCTAAATACACAAACAATGTCTCTTCAATCACATAACGGAAACCCATTTGCAAAATCTTCAACACCAATACCATCGATTCACAATTCTACCACCCAACACAAGTCACGACACAACACTCCATCATAACATAAACACATCCGCAATCCGACCAAACACTGACCGCCTATAAATACCCACAATATGTATCGACATCCAATATATATCGAAAATCTCAGATCGAATTCCTCCGCGCACACACAATGTTATTGTACCGGAATCGCGATCTCCAGTACACCCACAACAACAACAACAGGAAAAGCCGTTCAAACCTGCGCGCTGAATACTTACGTGACGTATAGCTAGCTGTGACGTCAGTACTCCGCGCACACACAATGTTATTGTACCGGAATCGCGATCTCCAGTACACCCGGAGGCGCGAGGTCCCTTGAAGGCGCGCGAGGCCCGTAGCATTTGCTACCTCCTGCTACGTGGTTAATCCGGTACTGGATTAGTGTACAAATAATTCTAAATTCGTGTCGCCCTACATCCTACCGGTTTCCTTTCTCTCAGTGGGGTCCATGGAATGACAGAAAACTAAAAGAGACGCCTTAGTAACGCTATTAAAACAGTGAAGAGGCATTGCTTAAAGACATTAACTTCTTTTTAAAAATATTACCTCAGCAAATAACGGACAAGTTATTTTCTGTATTTTCTTCTGACAATCCGAGGTCAACATTACAATCTCAAATACATCAACTACAATAACAGAGACAACACAAATTCGGATGAAACCAGAGACAATATACCAAATAACATTACAGAGACGCTATTTAAATGTAGCTATCAACAATTTTCATGTGTCTCCATTTCATAATATCTGAGAAACAGGAGTCATGGCAACTTAAAAATTCAGGTTGTTCATAAGATACTTTTTAAAATTTAATTCTTTAATATCAACAACTATACTTCACAAATTCAAAATGAGTTATGAACTATTATAGTTTACTATATAATATGTATACCTTGTATATCTTTGATGTTTAGATTGTAATTTAGAAGCGGTGCCGGGTGCGGATAGCCGCCAGTCATGTGTTACATTCCCGGTTCATAAGAAATATAATGCCTTTTCCAAAAAACGTTATTTTGAATTTGTATAAAACTTTGTTACGTGAAGCTAGTAACTTCGAAACTTACAATTATAGGTATGTCAATTTATTCAGTACAATCCATTGTTATTTAATTTAAAATTTTGATTCTAATGACCTAAAAATGTTTCAGGGAATATGCCTTGAGAAGAGTTAGGGATGCATTTAAAGAAAACAAGTCGCTGTGTGATGACTCAAAAATTGATGAAGCTGTTACATATGCAAAGCAGAATCTAGAAATAATTAGAAAGCAGGTTTGTGAGTTTTCTGAAGTACCCGCAGTAAAAGTAATTTTAAAGCGAACATGATACTACCGTAATACTATAGTCTTTCATAAATCTAAAACTACCTCACGTTCACTTTAACTGTGTTGCAAGTAGTTGCCAGCAAATGTATAGTGATGAGAGTGGAAAACATGTTGCAGTTACAAAATGGGTGATGAGAAATGAAGGGGGCCGCGCTCGCGAAGTAATTTAGGAAATATTGTGATACGGCCATCCTACTGAAGATATTAGGTACACTAGTAATGTGGTGCACAATGAGCAATGTGTATCAAAAATAAGTTGTGAAATTCTTGTACCTTATGATGTGTTGCAAAATCTCATCTATTTTGGTCCAGGATGCATAGGTTATGATTTATTTGGAGCAGTTTTCATCTATCTGAAGTAATTACATCAGGTGTGTTGTGATTATGAAAGCAATATAAGTTATAAATATACACCAATACCTTCATGTCTTTAGTTATACAATGGAATATCAGTTGTTATTTGGGAGCAGGCTACATCAACATATCTACTAATACTGCTGTTTGGAACCAAAAATTTTTCTGCATGTTCAGAAATACATTCAATTTATTGCTATCTAAAGTAGAATCGAAATCCATTCCTAAATATTTTTTTAGTTTAGATTATTTTGTTAATTTACAGATTTCTGTTTTTGTGCAGTTAGTAGCTACCATTGATTAATGTTTTGTCTGTTTTTGGTGCTTCTGTGTGTGCTTAGTAAAATCTGGGTGGTTACACATCTCAGTATTGGGCTATTCAGATGGGTCTTTTGGAGATCACGATTCCACTCGGTGAGAAAACTGGAATTCTTCAAATATTGCAGATCTGGCTCTCCAAAAACACCTTATGGAGCTTTTCCCTGTAATAGACCCTGCTGCAAAACCTGCAGCATGCATCCTCCCACTACTACATTTTCCAACCCTTTCACAGGGGAAACCTTTCCCATCACCGGACATGCCACATGCTCCACTACGCACATCATATACCAGCTAACTTGTCGCCATTGCACGAGTTCTTACATAGGCCTGACTACACAACACTCGACCAGAATGAATGGCAACAGACACCCACAATTTATATCTTCCTATACCAGAACATGCTAACTACCACAACTCCAACAACTTCAATGACTGTTTCACTGTGAGAGCAAGCAGAGTTTTCCCTGAAACTACTGCCGCCTCAGAACTTCACAGATGGGAACTTGCTTACCAAAACATTCTAGATACCACAGATAAAATTCCTTTCCTTGATGCATCACTCATTATTAGTAGGATTAGTAGTAGCATTATTGTCATTTAACTAATTACCTTGTTTTATTTTTCAAAAATTATCTGTCCATATTTATTTACTTTATTCCCCCCCCCCCTTTTTTTCTAGTATTAGTTGTACCACGATCTGCAATTTATATACAAATATCTCAGTCCCACCGCCATATTGATAATCCACCTAGTCACGTAGCAACCCTTGGCGTGTGCACACCTCCCGAGCCTCACGACTCATTTTCTCCGCCATGAATAAGGTTTAATAACCGAAATATTGTGTGTTCTTAATATATGTTCTTCTCTCGTCGCTGCCTTCAACTTTGGTGAGTGATGAGAGTCATTTTCCCTTTCCTTGCAATTATATTGTCAAATATTGCAGAGTGAACTTTAAGGGTCAAATACAAGTCAGCAATATTGCTGTCATTATGTTTGACTGTAAAATTGGAATTATTCTAGACCCTTGAAAATACGTAAAAAACAGTCACAGTGTTTAATACATCTGTAGTAATATTATCTACACCAGACCCTTTACGTGACTTTGGCTTTCTGAGTTCCTTCACAATTTCTTGAGAATCTATTTCAAATTTTGTTTTTTCTTCGTTTATACTTTTAGGGAGACTCCTCTGATTTAATCCTTCCCATCACAGGATGATAGTCCCAATTGGTCTCATTAAACCAGTCACTCAGTATCTCTGCCATTTTGTAATCCTCAGCATCTTCAACTCTGTTCTTATCTACAGTAGTCTGAATACCTTCCTGTCCCCTCAATTTCTAAAATAGCCATAGAAATTTCTTGATGCATCATCTGTGGTCCTCCTGCATCAATAATATTCTTCATAAACCCATCCTTTGCTTCTTATCTTATTAATAATTGTTTAGAAAATAAGATAGGATAGGGAAAATAAACAGTTACCCGTCACTTACCACAGATGAAGGCAGGAGGGCGAGACACGTAAAAACACAGAAACACACGAATTGCACAATATTTCGACCTTAGTCTTACTCATGTGGGAGGCGAGACATATGGCAGGGGGAAAGATGTGGTCACATCCCAACCCGCCATTCATGTGGCGGGTTGGGATGTGACCACATCTTTCCCCCTGCCATATGTCTCGCCTCCCACATGAGTAAGACTAAGGTCGAAATATTGTGCAATTCATGTGTTTCTGTGTTTTTACGTGTCTCACCCTCCTGCCTTCATCTGTGGTAAGTGACGGTTAACTGTTTATTTTCCCTATCCTATCTTATTTTCAGTGCCTCGCGGCAGTTTCTTTGTTTCCTTTATCCTAATAATTGTTTAGTTGTTTTAAGTATTACCTACTGCCTTCCTGTCTCTTAACCTTAACCTTGTCATGTTCCCGTCTCACTAGCCTCTTTGGCCTTCTCACCTCAATGGTACTGTACTTCTCTTTATTTTCTGCTTTGGAATCAACATTTTCTTGCTCTCTTTTATTATCTCCTTATACTCATCCCACTTCATCTCCATCATACTTGTGCCATCATTCCATTTTCTGAACCTTTCCCTGAAATATCTCTTCAATTCTAAAGCGTGTACCTTTTTATAACTATACCTACCTATCGCCCCCCCCCCTTTATTTTGACCACTGGTTTACTGAATCCCCTAATATCCATCGGAACTGCATTGTGGTCACTTATTCCTTCAGTTACTTGAAACCCTACAAGATTTTCATCAATTTTTATTAGAAAGATATCCAACATGTTTGGTTCCCTGGTACTTTGCTCTGCAAATCTCCTTCCCTTACTAAGGTATTTGCAAATCTCTGTTCCCGTATGTTGTTAATCTTATTTCCTACCCAGTTGACACTTCCAATAATGATCATTCTACACTCAACTATGAATGTAAATGTAATTTCTCTCCAAGAATCTTATCTTCATCACTCATTTTTCCACTATGATAAGCAGTCAATACCATGAATTTTTCTTTTTTATCACCCCAAAAATCTATCACTATTAACTCATGGTCATGATCTATGAAAAATAGAGAACTATAGTACTCTTTTTTTAAGCACCCTCTTCCACCAATTACTCCTCTGTCTCTGTGGTGCTCTCTGTAACCTTCAGGGAATGCCTCATTGTCTAGTATGTCTTCCTTTAACCTAGATTATACCCTTATAATCACTTGTAGTTCTTGTATCTCTATTAAATTTGCAAATTCTATTACTTTGTTTATTATACTTCTACAGTTCACCAGCAATACTTTATTTTGGCTTTGTGGTATTTTAAGCATTAACCTTTGTCTTTCCAGTTGAACCTAATTGTTATTATTTTAATAGTTTCATCTATTTCGTTAGCAATTGTGTTTTTTCCCATAGTGCATCTGCAATCAGTATCCCTTTGATCATTTATTTTTATCCCTCACCAGCAGCCCCTAACCAAAAAACGGCACAGTCCTGACCCCCATTGTAATTGGAAGTGAGCTCCCTGACAACTTTAGCTAACAACTCAAAAGTACTACATTTCTATTTAGGTGTAGGCCGTACTAATAAAACCCCACACAGTCCAAAAACGGGACTAATGCCTCTTCCAAATAGCATCTCTGTTTCCATGTTTACCTGCCTCACAGTGTGGTTCAACTGTGGCCGATGATGGTGACTTAGAACCTGCACGTGTTCCACCCTGGTATGCTGCGCTGCCTCCACCACCTTCCTTAGGTCACTTTCTATCGTATGATTTATATTCATATCAATACTATTATCCACACCTCCCTATGTCACTACTCTATTATCCTTAGTGAAATCCCTACAAAGTGATCCTATATCCTCTATTACCTGCCCTAATGTTGCTTTCGAAAAACTTGTGGTCTGGTAGCCTATACCTAATTGATCCTGCAGAAGAGAACCTACACACCTCCCAGGGCTACTACCTAGCAGAAGAACCTTTTTCTTATTTTTTCTTTCTACACCTATATTCCCATAGACCTGCTGCACCTTACCTACTCCTTCATCTACATGAGGCTCTTCACCATCTGATTCTGGTAACAGGCCAAACCTACACAAGACTGGAGATTTTCTCGGCGTTGTAAACGAATAAAATTTTCTCGAGTAACTATCCGAGTTAGTCCATCGTTTAACCACAATGTTTCGGCGGTCACAAACTCTGCCGCCATTGTCAAGTGACTGCTGCCGATAGGTTATTGAGCCGCTTATATATCACGTGAAGTCCGCGCTACGTCATTCTTTTTTATTGGGATAGTATTTTCTCGGAAGCTATCAAAATTTGTATCTCGAAAGACCTTGTTAACAGAGATACTGGATTTCAGTTAAGTAAGGCCTGGAGCCCAGCAATCCAGAAAATGAGAATGCAGCAGGACTTCTGGGAAACGTGCACCTCTCTTGTGCACCAGTAATCAGCGGTAACTGCCAGCATCTAATGGCTTCCGCCAATAGGAAAGCTTCCCGCTAGTGGCCAACGTTTCCCGTCACTAGTGATTGGATGACCGGAAAAAAGAATGAAGTAGCGCGAACTTCGCGTGATATATAAGCGCCACAATAACCTACCGGCAGCAGTCACTTGACAATGGCGGCAGAGATTGAGACCACCGAAACATCGTGGTTAAATGATGGACTAACTGGGCTATATACCCCAGATAATTTTATTCATTTACAATGCCGAGAAAATCTCCAGTCTTATAAAGTTAACCTCTATGGGGAGGATATCTTCCACAGTGTCCGGCTGTTGGAAAAACTCCGAAAGAAGAAGGATAAGCTGCTTTCCACGCTGGCCTTTCTTCAGCACTGCCGGGACAAAGATGTCGTGCCAAATTTTACAGAGATACGTCACCCAATATCATCAGCTGCGGTCATGAGGATTCTTCGGGGAGCATGCTCCACCATCGTTAGGGAAAGGGTTCATTTCACGAGGTTCAATCTGGACAAAATTTTCAAGGTTTTTCTCCAGTGCCATCTGCGCCTTTCTGGAATACTGTCCCGTGACGCTTGGGAATGGGTTGACGGTGCTACTATAGCCAGCAGCCAAATACACCAACGACAAACGAAGGCGTGCCAATGCACTAAATATGAAAAACTTCCAGGGAGCCAACGTTCTCAGTCTTTGCCTGAACTCAGAACTATAGTGAATTTCTCTGGAAATAATCTTAACTACGCAATGATATCAGAGTTATCCAAAGGACTAAACTTCGTACCAGTTCCAAGAGAGATTCCCACAAGGGAAATCATTAGCGGCGTTGAGCAAGCCATCAGGGGTCTTCCATGCGATGCTGCTGAGGAAATTAGGAGGGAAGCTTGTAGGATATTATGCAGGGCTAAACCTCCAAAGGCAAATATTTCAACATCTGAACGCAAGGCTCTTTAAACACTCCGAGAGGATATGGACATCATTATCCTCCCTGCAGACAGAGGAAATTTGACCGGCATCCTCAACTCGGATGAATACAAGCAGAAGTTGTCGCAGATGTTAAATGATGTAGCCTATAGGAGACTTCCTAAGGATCCGACCCCTGTATTAAAGAGGAAAACTATAAAGCTGTTGAAAGAATCAGGAATAGATGCCGAAATTAGCAAACGCCTCCAGCCACGAGCACCGGTTCCACTTGTAATGGCTGCCAAAGATACATAAGGATGGTACTCCCTTATGCCCGATAGTGAGTGCTATAGGCTCAGCTACTTACCAACTAACAAAACATCTGACAAGTAGACTGTTGCCACTCGTGGACAAATGTCCCCACCATGTGAGGAACTCTGGTGAGTTTATAAACGTATTGAAAGATCTTCGACTTGGGACAGATGACGACATAGTCAGTTTCGATGTCGTGTCACTTTTTACGAGGGTGCTACTAGCAGACACATTGGCATTGCTGGCGAAACACATTTCTTCCAAGGAAGTGGAACTGATCCTTCATGTGCTCCAGTCCACCTACTTTCAATTCGATGAGGAGTATTATGAGCAGGTTGATGGGGTTACTATGGGCTCACCGTTGTCTCCAGCAATTGCCAATTTTTATATGGAACATTTCGAAGAACATGCTTTGAGTGAAAAGAAAGCTGATGGCACCGTAAGTCATTCTGTGTATAGGAATCTCAACGTGCGCATCCACCACCACCCGGCCCAACGCAGATCAGTACTGAAAAACCTTGGTGCCCAGGGCGTGAACTCTATGTGACCAAGATAGTTTGCAGGTGGAAATGTTTTATTTACAGGAAACTTTCCGCAAGAACGGTTACAGTGAGGTGTTAATAAACTTGGTTTGCAGACGAGCAGGAAGGAGGAAAATACAACAACAGGAAGACCTGAGCTACTTCGCCTTCCTACCTTAGGTGGGAATGACAACATCTATGATTGGAAGAATTTTAAGTAAATGTGGCATTAAAACCAGCCAAAATTAGGAATATGCTGCGGTCACCCAAGGACGATATAGCCTTACGAACACCTGGCGTATATCGCATTCCTTGCGAATGCGGGAAGGCTTACATGGGACAAACAACAAGATGTGTTAACCAAAGGTGCACCGAACATGTGTGCAACATCTGCTTTGGCCAGATCAACAAGTCAGCGGTTGCTGAACACACTATCGAAATGGGACATGGCTTTAATTTCAAAGCAACTAGAATTCTTGCAGGTACGAGAGGTTATTGGGATAGTATTTTCTTGGAAGCTATCGAAATTCGTATCTCGAAGAACCTCGTTAACAGAGATACAGGCCAGGTACAGGGTTGGCGAACCCGCGATGCCCGAGCTGGAAACTTGTGAGCGCCGCAAGTTTCCCACACCGTAAACTCCTACCATGCTTCAACGACCACCGTAGGGCGTGGCGGTGGAACGTTGTGTGCCTAGGAGAACGGGGATCTTGGCTTCATCACCCGGATTTCGAGGATGGTACAAACCTCTATAAAAAAAAACCTCAACCTCAAGGTCGGACACGTGTCGAGGAGGTGCATGGGTGAGAGGCAGATCACTCACTAATGTGCAACCTCAGGGGCACCTGCACACCCCTGTTGTTTTAGCGCTTCTTTTTAAACTGGTTTTACTCATGGGACCAAAACGAAGTCTTCCAATAAAACCACAAAACCCTGTGGTACGGGTGTGCCGCTGGCTAATATAAATACACCCAGTTCTAAAGTATTAGCTGGTCATTGTTAGGGCGCTAATGACCTCGCTGTCGACGTGCCCTAAAGCCACAAAAACAACAACAACAACAGAGATACTGGATTTCAGTTAAGTAAGGCTTGGAGCCCAGCAATCCAGAAAATGAGAGTGCAGCAGGACTTCTGGGAAACACGCACCTCTCTTGTGCGCCAGCAATCTGCGGTACCTGCCAGCAGCTAATGGCTTCCGCCAATAGGAAAGCTTCCTGCTAGTGGCCAACGTTTCCCGTCACTAGCGATTGAATGACCGGAAAAAAGAATGACATAGCGTGGACTTCGCTTGATATATAAGCGGCTCAATATCCTTGCAGCAGTCACTTGACAATGGTGGCAGAGATGGTGACTGCCGAAACATCGTGGTTAAACGATGGACTAACTCGGCTAGATACCCGAGAAAATTTTATTCAGGTCAAACCTATTTCTCCCCATGATTTATGGAGTTTCTAGTTTCTTCATTTTGTTAACCATATTTCCCCTATGACCTGCTATAAGTTCCCATCCATACATCTCACCCTCCTAACTAAACCCACCATCTCTTCTTTCTTCCTCCTCAGGCTCAGCATCCACAGTCTGAGCCCTGGCATGCTGAGCCTCCACTGGCCAAGCCTCAAGGACCTGACCCTTTCACGCAATACCCTGGTCATTTCGCCCACCTCCCTGATCATTTCGTCCTGCTCTGAAAGTTTCCTATCCTTAAAACAGAGTGGACAATACCAATGAAGAGCCTCATTCAGTTCCCTTTTTGTCGTACATTCCCAATGAAACCACTTTTTACACCCATTGTAATCCGAACCATTCACCACATGTCTGCGACAGGCACCACACTTTCCAGGCATGTCCTCCCTCCCCCCCCCCCCCCCCCCCCACTCAAAATATACCTACTGTTACCTTTTAAATGAACCTTAAGGATTAAATTATGAAATTCTTTATATCTTAAATTTAATTGATAAAAATACTAATCTGCAGCAAACTGATTTCTTGGATTGAAGTTTTACTTTTAAATCACTTTGTTATAAATAATAACTATGTGAAAGATACTTAAAAGCCAATAAAATAAAATTTAGACTTGTAAACTTCATTGTACCATTATTTTCAAGTAGAAATCAGTTTGAAATATGCTACCGAGCTTGGCGGTGTAACGGTTAGCATTCTCGCCTCGCATTCGGGAGGACGGCGGTTCGAATCCCCATCCGGGCATCCATATTTGGGTTTTCCATGGTTTCCCAAATCACTCCATTCAAATGCCGGGATGCTTCCTTCAAAAGGCCATGGCCAAATTCCTTCCCATTCCTTGCCCCCATCCTTGCCTCACATTCTTTCCCGTCTCTAAAGACCTCGCTGTTGAGAGACGTAAAGCAGTTAAAAGAAAAGAAAAAAATATGCCCTGGGCCAGCATGACACTGCTAAATGTACTTCAGAAAGTATTTTTCATGGTGCCTTGCGTTTGACTACTTATTCGCAATTTCCGGTTATCCAGTTTCCGACAAAAATTGGCTTAACACCTGAACTAAAATAAATAATTTATGATGGTAATGCAGGGCTTGCTCTTCAGTCTAATGTTTTTGGTAAGGATACGATATTTGCTGTGCACTGAAATTTTTCCATTGTATGATTTCCTTAAACCTGATATCTTGCATTTTAAAACACTAATCATTATTACCTCCAAATTTCTAAAAAAAACTGAACTTTTATGCCGCCTTCAAAATATTCTTGGATATTAGTTGAATGAAAATGTGATGAAAAGAATTTTTGTGGGACGAAATAAATAAATTTCTTTTAGTGGAAGTTGTGAAATTTGTAGTGCATTGTTCATATATCAGGGCTATGATAAATACCAATTCTTTGTAGAATGCGTTATGGTGTTACTATCTCTCATTGTATCTACTGAACAGGTTACTGTATTAAGCTCCTCCATCTTTTTCCCTTGTGGTTTATTTCCTATTTAATTCTGCCTTACATTTGTCCACTTTATGCCTCCTAGACAGATCCTTGTATCTCATCTGTAGCCATCCTTTGTTTTTCCAGTTACTTTTTCTACATTTTTGTCAATATTTATGCAGTATTTCAATTTTAACCAAATCCCTCACTTTCCTATAATGCAGTTGGCTCTTTCCTATATTACTTTGCCAGACAGAATTGTCTCTGTTGAGCGAATCCCTTTTCACATCTTTCTTCTGCCTGGTAAAATTTTGTATGTAATAACTTTAGTAGATGATTTGTCTGCACTTAAGCATGATTTTGTTATTCCAAATAAGTACTTTCATTACTAAACATATCCTCCAGCTTAGATTCCTTCCTTCCAATCTGATAGAACTTAAGGACTATCTAGTTATTGGCATAACCATTTCCTCACTATTTTCCTAAAGTAATGTGAGACCCTTCCACTATTTTTGCCCAGGCATTAATATGGTCGTGTATCTTTGTTTATGAGCTTTCCCATACAAGGATGACATCGGCAAATATCACAGCTTTTACTTTGTCCTTGTTAACAACATAATAACTCATCGGTTTAGGTAGCTCTTTGAGTATTGCAATGGAGAAATGTGACAGAACACCAACCTTCCTTAAACCGGTTTCTTTTTCAGACACTTTTGTCATTCCTGCTATATTTTAGTAAGGGTTGTGATGCCTTGGTAAATGTTTTTCTCTTCAATGTAATTATTCATAAATAAAAACCAAACTTGTGTAAATATGATGAATCAATTTTTTTTTTTTTTATGTCTGGGAAGGTAATTCGTAGATCCTTTCTATATCAATAGTATTTCTGTTACCTTATGTAGACCAGACATGTGAACAGTAGGTTTCCCTTTTAAAAGCAAGAATTTTTTTTCCAAATATTCAAATGCATACCTTCTAATTCTTTTCAAATCACTGTAGCTTTCTTAAATAAGAAGTTTTATCCTCCTGTGATGACATCAAGCCGTGCCGAGTAGACCCAAAAGTTTACAAAAATTCTTATTTTAACTATTGCTTGATATGTGACTGTATCATTAAAATTTTATATAATTCTAGGTTAACAATGAACTTCAGACAACAAAAAATAATACTTCATTATTTAGTAAGACAGAAGTATTAAAATAATGAGGGTTATTTTGTTTTTATTATCTTTCTTACGGAGCGGGTACAATTTTCGTTGTTTTGCATGAAAATTGTTTCCGTTCTACATCAGCTGTAATTAAACCATGTAACTCCTACATTTTACAGCTCTTTCAGACAAA
Source organism: Vandiemenella viatica (assembly GCA_031002005.1). NCBI lineage: Eukaryota > Metazoa > Arthropoda > Insecta > Orthoptera > Morabidae > Vandiemenella > Vandiemenella viatica. The sequence continues at coordinate 99,208,252 of CM061919.1, read as the reverse complement.
AGACCTTTCTTTTAACCGAAACAAAAACCACAGTTTTTTTCCAACGAAGAAACTCTTTCCTAAAGAACACTGATTTAAATTTCCAATCGAGAAAACAAATGTTTGCCCTTAATGCATACGAATTAATCGTGGTTTTTCCTAAACAAAATACTGGTAAGCATTCATCAAGCTACAAAAGATACAAAATAATGTACATACATACAAGACAGTTAATTTTATATACCATACAAAATAGTGCCGGACATTTCTGCCATCAATGAGGTGTATCTTTCTACAAAGTCAGATGTACTCTCCCTTTCTAAATTACGTACCATTTTGTGTTCCTCGCTCAATTTAAGTCGAAAACTTAGGAAACCTGCCTTGAGTGAATAAATGGTTCTTCCCAATTATCATGCTTGATGCACTGCAAAAGGATTCCTTATTTTCAGTTCTTTGCCACTATTTCCACCCAAAAATATAACTCAATAGCTCAATCATCTCTCAAGAATGATTTTTGTTTTAATTCAGCCAAATAGAAATGTAACAACTCAATTTGTGTCATTGAAACTTTTTTTTCTGAGTGCTTGTATCAATTTGATTCCGTTGTGCAAAAAGTAATAACTTTATTTTGAACATTTGCTCTAGAAGTGCCCAGGCACCATTGAAATGACCATTGTTAGATTCAATTGGATTGTGCTCATTATCTGCACTTTATCACTTACTCAGATCATTCAGAACAACTTCCACTTGGTATTTATCAAAAGAAGTTATTCCCTATTACGAAATATAATTATGAAACAGATTGGCAATTCTTATTTGGAACTTGTTATGCCCAGACCAGGCAACAGCTTGCCATTCCACTGAATGGTCATGACTGAATTTTATAATCTGTTATAGCTTCGGCTCATTCCTCCCCCATTTGTGTCCTCATTGGAAGACTTGTTTAAATGCTAAGTCCAAGTGCCTCTACGATAATTTGAAAGAATGCAAACTGAATCTCTTACACTTAACTGGCATCTATCCAAGGCAGCTATTAATTTATGAGTAATGATATTTTTTTTCTTCTGCACTTTGCAACAGTTTTTGATTGAATTATTTCCGTGGGTTTGTTAAATGCTCTTCTCCAGAACTAGAAAATGTGTTGTTAAGTTCTTCAGATAGCAGGAACAAATCATAGTATGCTGAAGTGCTTGACTGTCTGCAGGACCACATATATTTAAATATTTTTCTCTTCATATATTTTCATTTGTTTTAACATTTCTTCTTTTTCATCTATTTTTATATACACACACATCAATCAACCTGGTCTCCCTTTCTCTGTCACTGCAAGAAGATTTTTACCCTCCTTTGTTTACATCCTTTTGAGGGTGTAAGCTGGTGCAATACCTTAAACAATATCCAATTTGCGTTGCAAACCTCTTCCCTTCGCTTATAAACATCCAGAGATTTGCTTGCATTCTTTTTCAACTGTCTCCTTAATATTCTCCAAAATATAACACACTCATGTACAGCGACATTAGGTCTTTCACTTATAGTTAGTTTGTCTTAGCGGAAAATAAAAAATAAAACATAGAACTCCTGAAATTTGATAGTTTGCTTCTCGTAATGAATATATGCTCTTTCTAGCACTTTGTAATCCTAAAACCTTCTGTTAGAACAAAACAATACGTGATACCTATTCAAGAACCGTAACAGTTAACGAAGGCGCGCGCCTCTACTCTTGGGTAGCTTACGTAAAGATGAATCGATGCAAGTCGGCACCGGTTACAGTTATCCGAATGGTGTAAACATTTATTTCTATGTGTTTTAGTGTTAAATGGAAGAAATAGGACCTAAGCATTACAAAATTTTGACTTTGAAAAATATGGGACACCCTAGTGAACAGGTATTTATTTTCCTGACAAAATAATGTTCTTCAACTAGATTTGCTTTGTGATCAGAGTTTCCTTTCTGTGAATCTTTGATGCTGTTTGCCCCATTGAAATATTACAGTGATGACTGTAGTTGGAACGTTTCTTCCTACCACATTTCTTTTGAAAAATGGAATTGTTATTATTACTTCCTTCCTGTCTTTTTTAACCACCAAGCATGGTGGGTGAACGGTTAACTTTCTGGCCTTGCATTCGGGAGGACGCGGGTTCGAATCCCCGTCCGGACATCCAGATTTGGGTTTTCCATGGTTTACCCAAATCACTTCAAGTAAAAGCTGGGACGCTTCCTTCAAAAAGGCCATGGCTGAATTATTTCCCTTTCCTTGCCCCAGTCCCATCCTGTCTCTAAAGACCTTATCCATCAACAAGGCTTAAAGCCATAAGTAAAAAAAAAAAAAAACTTAAAAAAAAAAAAAATTTCAACCTCCAGTTCTCATTCCTGACATTGTGGCTGTAGAGAATAATTTCTGTATAATTTTTATGAATAATTAATACCGCACCAATGAAATTCAATTGCATAATTATTTGTACAAATTGATTCTACCTCAACTGAGAAAATGGTCCACAACATCCAGAAGTATATGTTACTTTTCATGCTGTCAAATATTACATTAATGACACAAAACTTGTGATCTCAATCAAAATGGAATTGGTAAAGCTTTTTTAAAGGAGGTGAGTATTGTTGTCTGCTTGATTTTACTACTGTTCGTTGTTTTGTGTTTGAAATGTGAAATTATAAAGTAGAATAATCCCAATATTTGGTTATGAAAAGTTACACACACATATTTCCAATAGTTGAAAGTTACTTCCAGTGTTAAAACTGCAGCAGTTTGCTGTTAGTCCATTCCTTGAAAGGAGGAGTTGTTGATTTTCATTCATACAGGTATCTGCTATTTCAGAGATGGACTGATAAGTTTATCTCATCAGTGTTTGCACTTAGTTTAAACTTATCTGCGATGAACTACAATCTGTTTTTAGCTATTAATGTTTCATGATGTGGCTGGTATATTATTTCCTTTTTGTATGGGATGTAGATGTTTGAGTATATATACATATTTCTAATAGGAACTTTACAAGTAAAAATATTTAAGTTTATTTATTAGTACTTATGTAAGTATACATGAGAGATAAATACTAAATGAAGGAAATTATTTTTTTCTGATTTTGGATTAATGTTTTCAATGGGGTATTTGTTCAGCTAGAATGGGAGGAATGTAGGGAGCCACACATAATTTCCAGTTATATGAAGTTTTTATTAACATTGGGGTTATTTTTTTTCTACCAGCAATAAATAAATAGTCCGGTAATATTTGTGAATATTATACCACTTTAACTGGGATGAACATATTTGTAATTCCATATGACAGCCAACTCAGTAAATAAAAGAAACTAGGCATTATTCTCATCCCTATTTTGTTGCATAACAATAAGGGTCCAGGTATTATACCAACATATCATCTGTTCAATTAACTAGCACACCTTTTTATGTAATTTGTGTATTTTGACGTACATTTACAGACCGGCTGGAAAAGTAGTTTATAGTTTAACACCCACAGTAATATGATTTCTTTTCATCTATGACATTGGTTGTGGCAGCATTGAGTTGCAAATATCATTTTTTTCCCCCAGTCCTAGTGGTATCTGCCCTCCAGTAGAAGCCATTGTCCTCCATGCAAGATTTTGCTCTACCTCATCATCATCATCATCAAAATCTTCATCCGTCTCCAGTTTGCCAGGTGCAGTGTAAGAGCCCTTGCCACCTTCATCTGTCCAAGTATGTTTCCTCTTCTTGGGCTCTATACCATGATAGACCTTTCTCCTGTAGGTCAAGTTTAATGAGATCGAACAATCTCCTCCTCCTAGGCCTGTCTCTTGATTGTTTTCCATTCAGTTCTTTTTCCAGCGATATGTTCGCTGTTCTTGTTAGGTTCATCTGCTTGACATGTTCCAGCCATCCCAATTCTTGCTTTGGCAATTTTTTCATGAAGGATTACATTTGACTGGGATCTCTTTACAGGTCACTTCATTCGTGATTTTGTCTTTTCTGGTTTTTTGTACCATTATTCCCAGGAACTTCATCTCTGCCACCTGGAGTCTGCTTTTATTTCAGCTGGTAGTGTACATACTTGCAGGTTGTATGTTGTAAAGGGTAAGAAGTATGCTTTATACAGTGACAGTTCAACTGTAATTGGAATATGCTTTTCCCACAGAAGCTGTCTAACTTGATGACAGAACTCCTATTTATACCCTGTTGGTAACTACATTCTAGGATCAACTGTCAAAAGTCAGTTTACTGTCTAGATACTGAAAGCTATATACCCGATTCAATTTTTCACCATCCAGATAAATATTAGGCGTCATATTCTGTCTGCATACAGCCGTTACCGCTGTTTTTGTGTAGCTTTAAACCAAATTCCTTAAAATGCTTATTCCAAATGTTCATTTTCTGTTGTACTACTTCTTCTGTATATCCTCAAAACACATCATCTGCAAATGCAAATGATTTAAAATCATCAGGGTTGAGCTGCTGTTTTACTCTCTTCATAATTTCATCCATTACATTGATGAACAACAGTGGCGATTGTGCATGACCTTGCTGAACACCTTTGTTAGTCACAATCCAGTCTGAATAGCAGTCTCCAATTTGTATGGAGTCCTGGCAGTTCTCATAAAGCAAGTTTGTTGGTACCTTTCGTGTGGCTAGTGTATGGGTACCTTCCCTACAGTGACATGATTTGACTTTTTGCATCATATTAATTCATAATTATCAACTTGATATGGATTAATAATTAAGAGTGTTGAATTGTATGGTACTCTAAAACTATTATTCTGCAAGAATTTTGATTTTAGCAGAATTGCAGGTGAATTGTCACAATGGAACATTTATTGGTTGTCGCTGGCGATTACATGCTTGGGTGTATTTAACTTTAGAGTTAACATCAAAACATTCAACATAGCAATGCAACGCCCACAGCTACAATTAGCCATTTATCAAAGCAAACAAATAATGTATTTCTACATTATGAAAAAAATTAAATAATCAATGTCAAAAGCTCAAGGACAGATAATATTCAGGATACATTATAATAAACTTGTGATAACAGCATCATATTCAGTTTAATTTATGATATAAACCAGGGCACCAAAATGGTTCGTAGATACCATTTACAAATTGTACAAAGCGTACTATTAGAATTTTTCGATGATGTACAACCTGTGGCTTCGATAGTTAACACATTACCATTGAAGATGTGCGACGACAGCGGCGTGGTCTGGAGATGGCTTGCGGCATGTCAGATACTCTCTCGCATTCGGAAACTGAATGCTTTTGCCTGCCAGATATTACTGCTCAGCCTTGGCTGAAGTCAGGAATAGTGTCCAGAACCAGTGTGCAGAACCAGAGTCCAGGACAGAATGAGCTCTCGCCATGTCTTCCGCTCGCAGCTAAACTCTCGCCCCGCCCTCCAGCATCTCGGGAGACATGCGGAACACAAAAATTCCAGTGTTTAGATGTAAGAACTGCAGAGATTGGTCCACGGGATTCAAATCCGAAGTCACATGGCCTACGCAACGTTTGGTTTCTTGACTCTTCCCATATACGGGGCTCGTGGGTGACAAGGTGTGGGAGAGCAGTTTTACATTAAGGTCCAACGGCTACCTGCGCGGCGCTGAACAGCCTACATTCCCTAAAGAAAACACTTTGGCAAATCCAGCCTTTTGTCAGCGTACACCAAACTGACGCCGTGGAGATAACAGACTGTTTTATCCCACAAAGGACGGCTCGAAATAGCAACATTTGCACAATTCTTACTTCCACAGTGCCCGATATCCACTCATTTTAATTCATACTTCTTTTGCATATTGAATGGAAAAAAAGAAACCTTTTAATACAGCACTTGAATTTGAAGCCTGAGGTTTATCAAATTTACTCTAATATTAATAAAATTCGAACTTGAAGTGTGGCGGTAATCGCCATACTACAATAGATATTCACAAAGTATTGCTCTACCTATTTTATTTAATTACTAATTACAGAGGAACATATGATTGACTGTCAAACTTATAAAATTTTCACTTTAAATCCTCTCAGTAAGTAAATTCTTAATTTATTACACTCCCATACCCACCAATGAATGCCTGCCTTTTTTTTTTTTTTGTGGCATGTATCTTTATCCCATGTTAACTTTGTTAGATATTTTGCTGAGATCCCTCTGTTATTGCTCACAGTCCTGTACTTTAATTCTATTAAACAGAATAACCATTCACAAATAATCTTTCTTCTGACTTCAAACCAACAGCAGAATCATTTACTAGAATAATGAACAGCAGCAGTCCTAGCATACTACCTTGCAACACTTCCATTTTCACTTCTATCTATCCTAATACTCGTGTGCCTATCTCTTATGAATTCCACCATCCAGCATGTCACTTTTTGATTTACCACAATGGTCTTAAACTCAGCTCATTCTTTGGCTTTTCTTGACAAATGCTTTGGAGAAATCCAGTGCCACGTTATCAACTATTCCATTTCATCTGAATTTTCTTTCATATAAAGCTTTGAGAGCCACATGAATAATCCCTCCTAACCCGTGTAGTTCATTTGCAGAGCTCGTTCTTTCCGCATACATTCCTGATTCCACTGAGATCAAACTGATCATTTTGTTAGTCTCAGCTGTATTTGTTTCTGCTACTTAATTACTTACTGATACATTTTTTTCAATTTAGTAGTATGCAATCTCTCTTCCGACTCAGTCCAAATAATACTTATAGGTATGGTACTGACACATCTACTTATCTACAATAAATCAGTAGTAATATTGTTCATCCCAGTCATTTTTATTTTAACTTTCCTAATTCTCTCACAATATCATCTGCAGCTATCTTTTGTTCCCAGGTTTCCTCGTTTCTATTTGTATGATAAAGCTCTTATCATCTTGTTTCTACTTTATCCTTTACAAATAGTTCCTTATGGTCTCATCAAAACAGTTGCATAATGTTCCTTTCTTTTTATTATCTTATCACTTCTTTTATTCTCCAGTTTTATTTATATTTTCTAGTTGCATTATTCTGACTTCAGCCATAATATTTTCCACAAATCTAGCTCTTCCTTTAAAATAAGTGCCATACTAATTATTCATGAGTGCAGATGGATTTTTGTGTGCTTTTTACATGATAAAGGATAGCAAATAATTTTTGGTATTCGGAAATATAGTTGTGTTAGAAAAGTTCATTAACAAACTTAAGTGAAGCCATGACCTCGTTGACATGTTACTGTAGTGAATGTGATGAAAATAAATCGCATTATAAGGTACAAATCAAAGATTCATAAAAATCCACAAAATTCTCAGATTTCATTATGGATTGACTAGGATTTATTTGAATGGAATTCTTCAGATAGAATGTGGGTGCTTGCGTTATGTTACATTGTAAAACAACAGCTTGTTGAGTTCTGACAAGAAGACTGCTGCTTTTCCAATTCATTATGTGCCATTTTTGGAGAGACAGTTTTGAGTCATGTATATTATTTGTTAAGCTTAAAGTTGACACAAAGCATTGTTAAGCGCGAGGCAAAAAGTAATTGAGTTAGTCTGCAATGGGTCGCTGAAGAAGTTGGTTGCGAGTTTGGCCGCTGCAGTAGTTTGTATTATGTTAGCTGCATGCCCTGTATTATGGTAGAACAGACGTAAAAGTAACAAAATGTTATATGCAAATCACTAAAAGAAAGTGCTTCGTGACGACTGACAAGCTGAGAGGAGTTGTGATGCAGTATATAGAGTAAGTGAATGAAAGCATGGTCAGAACCTGCAATTTGAAGAGATGAAGTGCTGTATAGCCTTTATCCTCGGTAAAAATAAATAAGTAGACTTATTGGTAGTGGTTGATGTGTGTATATACAAGTTTGTTAAATAAATTTGAAGTGAATTTAAAGGCGACCTTATGATTCAGTAGAAATCGAACCTGTACTCTAGAAACAATCAAACCCATTATTACCCACCCAACACACATGCTTGCTATCATTTGCCAACACATGTGATGGTGAGTGCAAGCTCATTAAATCGCCACACCTTGCACCATCAAGAAAATAAATATAAGATTGTAATATGATCTCTTTACAGTTTAGATTTCACTACACCACAATTAATTGTTGTCTTTATAGGCAATGTTTCTGGCTTCATTATTCCGTTTGAATAAAGAAACTTGTTGAATGTTAAAATATCTGGGACCAACTGCAGAAGGATGGTTTGTGGATGCTTAAGTGACAAAACAAGGCCTTAGGAGGGGCAAAACGTGTCATACGGTATGAAATGACCGGATCACACAGCATTTGCAATTGACGTATGTGGGTGCACACTGATACTGAAATAGAAGCTAACTATTCAAGGTTCTAATTTCATTTAAATTTACAAATATTTATCGGATTAATGCTCAGGAATGATTGGATAAAGTTTCATTTTCACAAATGTTTGTTAAAACAAAATTACAGTCTGTTGTTTATTGCTGTGTTAATGTTGAGTGTAAATGGAATTAACATGAAACACAAGAAATTCCCAGAATTACCCCTGACAAAATATTTAAATAATCATTTAGTTCAGTATGCAAAAATTGGGAACTAGTGCAGTGTAGAGGGAATGGAAACAGTGCACAGAGACAAAAGCTGATGGGAGAAGAAAAAAATGGTTGGTTTGGATATTTGCTGTCTACCAGAGGACCAGAAATGTGGCATGTCAGTACTGATTTGTGAAGGAGCAGACAGTTATGGTTGAGTGTGTGGATCAATTAGTTTGACCACGGTAGTAGACAAGATGATGATGAGATTGACATGCAACAACTTCATAAATATCTCTGAGGAAGAAAATTAATTTGTGTGTACAATAGATTATTCATTTGAATCTTATTGGATTATGTGCTAATATACTCCAGACGAAATGAACAAAGAAGGCAGAGTTGTTAGTGTAGCACTTGATTTTAATATTGTTAAAATAATTTGGGAGAGTCAGGTTGTGACTTGATAGATAGTAAGGTTAAGAAATGTGGCGTAAGAGGAGATGGAAATGAGAGTAGGGTAACAATAGAAGAGTGTATGTATAGTCCAGTAATGGGGTAGTTTTATGGTGCATTATATCATGTACCAGATTTTTTCTTATGTTGTATATATTGGTGAGAGTAGGCAGAAAGTTTTCGACCTCTGACTCCCTTATCACAATTTTCTGTGGCCAAAAAACATCAAAATTTTGATACTTTTTCAGTTTTTCGTCTATAATTACTTCCTGATGAGTCCTAGCAAGAAATACTTTATTTCCAGTTTGAAAGAGGTCAAATTTCCTACAACTTTTGTAGTACAGGGTGACTTGTGGGAACCGGCCGAATTTGGATCAGCTGTTGCATTGTTGTTACACATGATGGTGAGATTGAGGTTATATCATTGTTTTGAGTGTGTCCTACCATTTTAGTCATAATCGATCAGTTGTCAGTACAGCATCGTGTTATTGCATACGACACTTTTGTTAAAAATGGTGAATCTATTTTCAAAACAAAGCGTATCTTTTGACGCCACTTTAATATCGGTTGGAATGACACAGTTCCAAGCCGAAACACAATGTGAAGATGGGTTTACATGTTCAGAATAGCAAGGACAGTAACAAAGAAAAAGCCACCGGGTCCTGCATGAACAGTGAGAACGTCCGATAACATCGCCATAGTGAGAACTGCTTTAATCGGGAGTCCGAGTCGATCTGCACGCAGACATGCACGAAAGCTAAACATGAGCCGCGATTCTGTGAGGAAGATTTTAGGATTAGACTTGAAATATCATTCCTACAAAATGCAGGTTGTGCAGCAACTCAAAGAGAGGGACTATGAACAAAGAGAAGACTTCTCAGTGTGTATGTAATACTGTTAATGAGCGACGAAGCTCATTTCTACTTAAACAGCTCAGTTAACTACAAAATTTTCGATATTAGGCGACTGAAAATCCATGTAGAATTCATGAAGAACCTCCCCACTCTCTAGAGGTAACAGTCTGGTGTGCGACAGCCCACTTTGGAATAATTGGGCTGTACTTTTTCGAGGAAAATGCGGTCACATGTTGGAAACTCTTTTCAGACCAGAACTTCGGAGGCGAGGAATAGACAAGAAACATGTTTACTTCCAACAGGATGGGGCCACAGCGCATACTTCCCACGCATCGATGCGAGTTGTGAACAAGATGTTCCCTGGCAAGCTAATTTTGCGTTTTGGTGAGGTGCCGTGGCCGCGAAGGTCACCAGATATGTCTCCCTGTAACTATTTCATATAGGGATATTTGAAAGCTCGTGCCTAATCTCACAAACCATGTACTTTATTAGAGCTAAAAGATGCAATTACAGAAGAGGTGAATTTGATTGGAGAAGATATGTTGACCCGAGTTTTTGATGATTTTTGGCAGAGGATGGAATCTGCATTCAAGTGGATGGCCAACACATGCATGTCATCATATTCAAGAAATGAACACAATGAACACACTTAATGTTTCATACAATATATGTTTTATGAAATGGTAATGTTTTCACCATTATATCTATAACAGTTAAATAATATTACTAAGTAAATTAACTTTGTACTGCTCATTTGAAAAACGTCTGGTTCCCACAAGTCACCTGTACAAAGTTTTTTCTTAACTCCAAACTAAGCGAGCTACAGTTCTTCGAAAATCAGTAAAATTTCACACTTTTCCGAAAAGTTGGGTTTTTACCTACTTTGTCGCTCAAAATAACCTGTAACCCCTGTATATGTAATATAATTGATATATATGTATTTCTGTATGACATAGTATATATATTTATGTGCTGAACTATGATTATTGATGGTCAATTTAATAATCATATGGCATTGTTTGTCAGGAGATCCCGAAGGATTGTTCGGCTGCCAGATAACAGTGTTTTCAATTTGCTGTACAATGCGCCCCTTTGTGGCTATCTAACATAACCAGGCAATAGTACCGGCTATAGGGAACCTACAGCTTAATATGTAATCCGAACCACAGAAGCGTTTTGGCCTACTGCATATTACACAGCAAGCTATGGCAGAGCTGAAGGTCAGTTTAATGGCCTTTCAAAATCGCAGATGATTTCAATCTCCAGTCAGACGCCTTAACCAATGAGCTACCAGACTTCTCTATTCCTGATGTTAATAGAGCAGAAATGAATGCATAAAATTATTTCACAAAGTTATTAAGTCGTAATAAATTCATAATGAGGTAAAAATTAGTCATAATCAATTTATTTTACATTTGTATTGTCCTAGCTTATCAATGTCCTCACTTAGAATTGTCTCATTCATCCATTGCATCAGGAGCAACTTCCTCGAGGTCGAAGAATGCTTACTCTTCTTCATCTATTTAAGGAATGCTTTTATGAGACGTAACAGTGCAGATTTTGCAAGCAGCTGAACAATGCAGTCCTGATTTGTGACAGCTGCATGTTGGAGTACAAGGTTCCTTTCAGGATCATGATAAAGCCTTCGGAGTAAACTCAGGTGCAGCATCTTTTAATATTGTAACTGTAATAAGGCTGGATGAGCCCTTCCTTCATCCCCATGGCAATGGGTAAGTTTCTCGATCCAGCCATGCTGGCACTTTGTAGTACCTGCATATTGAGCGAAACATTGCTGCATCTGGTGTTGGTGGCAACCGTGCTAGCTTGAATGCATTTTTTGGCAGATTTCGTATCTGAGCCCTCCAATGTTCTACAAACAATTAGTCCGTATCGTTCCATGACGAGCTGTTGACTTACATGTTCTACAGTTGCTAGTCTCTGGAGGCTAGGAATTCTGAGAAATTAGCATGAATGTTACTTTCAGGTTTGGTTGGTACTGAATGGGACAGCAGGCTTTTTCTTTCCCATAGCCGAAAATGCTGACGTTGTATCACATCCTGTAAATGCATGGATAAAGAGGATAAGTGTGGGTTAACAGTTGACGCTCTGGCCTCGCATTTGGGAGGATGCTGGTTCGAATCCCCGTCTGGGCATCCAGATTTGGGTTTTCCATGGTTTCCCCAAATCACTCCAGGCGAATGTCGGGATGCTTCCTTCAAAAATACCGTGGTTGAATTCCTTCCCATTCCTTGTCCCCAGTCCCATCCCGCCTCTCTAATAACCTTGACGTCGACAAGGCGTAAAAGCATAAGAAAAAAAAACTATCAATCCAGCTTCATCTTCTTTTGTCTGTTGAGCTTGAATGCCACCTTTTTCAATTTTTGCATTATTTACACAGTTCTTGCTGCTCTCATTTGTTGCCTCACTGCGGCAATTGTTTCCTCACTGGAAATGATGTCTGCTGAAGTATCTGATGTTTTCATATGACGATACCTTTCAGATGACTTTATTCCTCTCTGTGCAGAGTCACTTCGGTATCCGTCAAATATAACTCTGATGTTGGATCTATAATGCATTCTCAACTAGGTTTCATATTTTCCACAGATGGAGTCAAGGTTTCTACTACGATGCAACATAACCTTATGTAGGAGGCATCCTATATCCACAACAAAACATTTGATGTGTGAGTGGAGACTTTCCCGGCGTATCGATGCAACCAAATCTTCTCGGGTGTCCCACCGGATGGTGGTGTACAAACACGACATTTCGACAGCTGACTCTGCTGTCTTCATCAGGGATCTGGCAGTTGTTCTCAGCTGACCGTCTCTGCCTTGACTGGCTTGGCTGCCCATCGAACCTCCTTTATACCTTCAGCTGGAAGGCCCACTCGCTCTGGTTTTGTTGAGAGCGTTGGTTTATACGTGGTCCGCTGCGGCCACGGCCAATCAGATGTGGCCACAACAGCATCTCGGACCGCCAGCACATCCTGGCGGGAAGGAGCAAGTGGCGCCAGTGGTGGCCACAGCGGGACGCATATAAACCAACGCTCTCGACCAACCAGAGCGAGTGGGCCTTCCAGCTGAAGGTATAAAGGAGGTTCGATGGGCGGCCAAGCCAGTCAAGGCAGAGACAGTCAGCTGAGAACAACTGCCAGATCCATGATGAAGACAGCAGAGTCAGATGTCGAAACATCATGTTTGTACACCACCATCTGGCGGGACACCCGAGAAGATTTTGTTGCAAATCTTTTTATGTTGGATGTTCGTCTTGAAGAGATGTAAATGCGTCATATAGATACAATTTTATACCCTTGATGACTTACGTAACAATTTCAAACCATTCAAATGGAAAATAAGTTGGTTCATGACTAATTTTTTACTTATTATGACTTTGTTTTTACTGTGTAAATAAACTTTGTGTCATAACATTATGCTTTCAGTTTTGCAAATCCGTTTTTCAAACTGGTACAAATACCATCTGTAATAGAGCGGTCTGGTAGATCAGTGGTTAAGGCGTCTGACAGGAGATCGATGTCCCAATCTCAGCTATGATTTTCAAATGCCATTAAACTGACCTTCAGCTCTGCCACAGTTTGCTGTGTAATATGAAGTAAGCCAGAATATTTCTGTGGTTCAGATTCCTTGTTAGGCTGTAGGTTTCCTATACCCGGTACTATTACCTGGTTAGTACACACGCATTGGACTGAGTGTGGTGGGTGAGCAGTTAATGCTCTGACCTTGCATGCGGGAGGATGGCGGTTCAAATCCCTGTCCTGGAATCTAGATTTGGGTTTTTCTTGGTTTCCCCAAATCAATCCAGGCGAATGCCAGGAAGCTTCCTTCAAAAGGCCATGTCCAAATTTCTTCCTGTTCCTTGTCCCCAGTCCCATCCCACTTGTAATGAATGACCATGATGTTGACGAGGTGTAAAGCCATAAGTAAAAAAAAAAAAAAAAACATACGCATTGCGCGGCGAATTGAAAACTGTCACGTGGGGGCTGAAAAAACCTTCGGAATCTCCCCGCCAACAATGGCATATGATTATTGAACTGACCATCAGTAATCAAAGTATAGTACATATACATACAGGGGTTCCAGTTCATTTTGAGCGAGAAAGTAGATAAAAACCCAACATTTTTGGAAAAATGTGAAATTTTGCTGATTATCGAGAAACTGTAGCTCACTTATTTTTTAGTATAGAAAAAACTTTGTACAACAAAAGTTGTAGGAAATTTTGTCATATTTCAAACTGGAAAGAAAGTATCTATTGCTAGGACTCATCAGGAATGAGTTATTGATGAAAAACTGAAAAAGTACCAAAATTTTTACATTTTTCTGGCCACAAAAGATTGTGCCGAGGGCGTCGTAGGTCGAAAACTTGGTGTCTGCATACTCTCACCAATATAAACAAGATAAGAAAAAAAAAATCATCTACGTGATATAGTGTATTTGAGGTCCCCTTTTTACGACCCTGTTACTGGACTAGGACACTATTAAAATGGTTTTTATAATTCCATTCAATATGATGTGTTGTTAGGTTCCTGGCCATCACTGAGTTAATCATGGGAGTGTGGGGAGGAGTGAGGAATTTAGTTCCTGCTCGAAATCTAATCTGTCCTATTAAGCGTAGCATACTTAATCTATTGGAAGAAAGTCTGGCATTGCCATCTATTTGCAAAATGTGTAATTTTGTGTATTCTACTTGATAAGTGTATTTCTTTGTTTGTGAAATGTGTAATTTATGAGGCGGAGATTTTGGACTGTTGCAGCATGTGCCTAGATGATTGTGGGGAAACTGTCCAAAAACCACAATCAGGACAGCCAGTATGTGGGGGCCTGGGCTCATGACCCATTGTTCTTCTCCAATCCTGTGCCTCAGCACACTGAGCCACACGGGTGGGTTCTTTTAGTAGGTATTATAAATACACAATATTAAAAAAAAAAAAAAAAAAAAAATTAGCCAGAACCAATACATACTGTCTACAAAATAAATTAATATTATTGTACTTTGACTGGTTGTTGCAGAGATTATACATTCCAACAATTGTTGGTGAATTCCCCCCACCCTCAACCCCATCTTTGTATTACATGGAGAGGAGATTCTTAGATGCTATAGAGGTGTCAGTATAAAATGATGACAATTTCTGAAATATGTTAGATTATTAGACATACTGACAAGAAAATGAAAGCATTATATGATTATGCAGTAGAAGAGTAACTGCTGGCGGTACCATGTCTTGCCTTGTCATTTGATTATAAGCACAGTTGAGCAGAGTACATTATGGAGGTGGTAATGTGTTACCCACATAGGGACCAGAAACAGTATTGCACTTACAGCTCTGTATGGAAATTACCATAGAAAATTTACAGTAACTGATATGGCAAAGGAATTAGATTGGGATTACAGTAGATCATCGATAATCTGAACATCAGTTATCTGAACATTTTTAAATTTATTTAATTTTTTTACAAACTGTGTACTATTTTACAGAAGTTTCAACTTTGTTTCTATTTACAGTAGACTCGTTTTTTTTTTTTTTTTTTTTTTTTTTTTTTTTTTCTTAAATTCCAACGGTCAATGAGTTTTCCATCTTGTCTTTGTTATTTTATTATTACTGCAATATCCTCGTGACCAACTGCACACTGGCTTTGATGTTGAATGTTTGTTGTAACTATGACACGACAACAATTCTTCCATTGTGCCAGCAGTTTTGAGTTTCTTTTAAAAAACTGAAACCCGCCATGTTCATCCTTAGCCTTTGTTAATGACTTGCTGTGTTGGTGACTTAAGTATCTCGTAACATATTATACACATACTAGCTTCGAGCCCGTCAAAAATGACGGTTTGAACGCCATATTCTGGCAGTTCCTTTTTTTGCAGTTGGTTAATTACACGGAATTGTCATTAAAAAATGCTAATTTATTTGATTTTGTAATGTTCTAAATATTTGATTTGCTGTTCACATAGCAATACTGCAGTAACTTCTACTGAATTAATGACGACGGAAGTATAGAGCCAATATAATTAAATACAATTAAAAACAAATTAGGATTCCCGAAAACTTTTGCTGTCCATGTATTATCAGTTTTATTCCTGGTCCAGGCACAATTCAGCACGATAGGTATGGAACTACTTTCACCCGCATTAATTAATACGTTCAGTAACATGGTGCTTATGAAAGCAGTTTAAATGGTTTGTAAAACTGATTTCAGAGCGAATTATGCTGCAACAAAATGTGTCAGTTACCATTCTGGTCTACTTAGCCACAACCTCCACAACGTTACATTCGAAAATCATAGCTTTTATTACCCTCATATGAATAACGACAGGCAGCACCTATGGTGGATTTATTCTGGAAAAACTTGTATGGAAAAGCGAATTTTTAATTATATTTTCGTGATAAGAGTACCATACTGTGGTTAGATTATCGGGGTATTTTACTATGATTTATTTAAATAAATTCATTTTACTTTAATTTTACTATAATATCAAAAATGGTTAACGGTCATTTATCTGGGTGGATACATTCCGCGATTCGTATATTTCTCTGAGTTTTGAATTAACTTAATTGTTTCTCATCATCTAACTGATACAGGTAATATAATGTAAACATAGAATAAATACCCTTCTCCTTACATTAATTTTAATTTTTGCATTTGGCTGTCGTAGATAAATAAAAAGCAATATGTAAATTTAAACGAACTTGTAACTTTGTGACATATAATTGCCTCGCATTAAGTTTTTTCCCCTGCTCTCTGTATTTCTAATATCTCTGCTCACTGCTATTTTGCGGCAATAATATCGTTGTTGAATTGCGAGTGTCACATGGCTTATACAGTTGATGATTTAAATCTAATAAAAAGGTTATCTTAAATCTCATTTAATAGATAACACATGTATCAAATACTAAGGGTATCATCTGTAATGGTAGTAGGAATTTATTCAGGAAAAGCTTGTAAAATAATCATTTTTAATTATATGTTTCATTATATGAATATGTTACTCTGGTTAGATTATCAGAGTATTTGGTTAATATTTTAAAATAAATAAATGCATTTCACTTCATATGACGGGGACTATAATTTCGAAAACGGATAACTGTTATTTATTTGACTAATACAATTCGCATTACGTACGTTTCTCCTAGTTTTTAATAAACTTCGTTGATTCATACCGTCTGCCTAAAAAATTCTTAGGTTATGGTATAACCTAGTCCTTATCACTGATACAGATAAAATAGCGTAAATATTGAATCCCCTTCTCTTTACCGGAATTTCTGCGTCTAACTGATACAGGCAAAATAGCTTAAATATTGAATCTTCTTCTCCTTATATGAGTTTCTGCTTCTAGCTGTAGTAAATAAACAAAATACAACATGAAGGAAAGAATGTAATATGAAGGCTGTTGATTGGCGAGTGACGGCTGTCACGTGACCGTTCTGTAGCCAATACGTGTAGCCGCTATAGACGACGCACGCAGACGCACGCAGACGCCACGTTAGCGTTTTATATAATAGGATAA
Source organism: Vandiemenella viatica (assembly GCA_031002005.1). Classification (NCBI taxonomy): domain Eukaryota; kingdom Metazoa; phylum Arthropoda; class Insecta; order Orthoptera; family Morabidae; genus Vandiemenella; species Vandiemenella viatica. Next base: position 99,190,968 of record CM061919.1, on the reverse strand, counting down.
TTGCTTCGTGTACATCTTCTAAAAGAAAGCACAAGTGTCTCCAAATTTAAGCAAAAGAAAATAAGATACTTCATTTGGTTGGTGTGTGTAAAATTTGACTGTACTAAATTTTATTTTAAAGGCAAAATAAAAACTATACAAATCGGAATTATACAAACCAAAAATCCAAACAAATTGATAATCTGAACCACCCTCAGTCCGAATTGGTTCGGATTATCAATGCTCTACTGAAGTCGCAAAATGGCTGGTCGGTAAAAGGAGTGTGGATTTGCATAGCGCATTTATTGTATGTTCGAATTGGGTGCATATTGAGCATAAAGTTGGGGCTAGTTGTGTAAGGAAAAAGAGGGCAGGCCAGCACCATGTATTACCACTTAAGGGGTGGAAGGTTTTAATTTTGTAGGTACGAATTTCTGGTATTGGATTGAAGACAAAGGAAGTGCTGTAAAGTAGAATTTAAAGAAAAAATGCAAACCACATATAAGTATTTGTGTAGGTTTTGTTGGTAATTTTGCTACACAATAGCTCAGTTAATAATAGTAATAATTACTTGTGTCTCAACTAAACATAATTTATCGTTATTAAATTACTTGTGATGTACATCGCCGATGACCATTTCTTTTAAATGCTATTTCTGTTGTTATCTATGGTGGGCTATTAATCAACAGTTTTCAGCTGTCTCCATAACAAAAGAATTGCTTTCTGTGATATCCTGATTTTTACGATTAGGACTCAGCATATGCATCTGAACTGTGAATGAAATTCCTACACAAGTTCTTTAAAATTGCTATGTGGTAAACCAAGGAAATGAGTATCTTTACAAACAATTCATAGTTATTTAATATTTAAATAGAAACTGTGGGATATAAAATTGCAAAATGGAAGTTATGTATTGTCATATGTAACCAGCACCACTGCCCACCCCCCTACCAGCTTGACGGCGTCTGTTACCCAATTTCTTACATTTGCTTCAGCACAAAACAGTTAACTATCAGGATGAATTGTCACAGACAAACAATTTACACCAAAAATTTAGACTATCCTGTTGTTTCCCATGCCTGTTTCCAAAATTCTTGTGACTATTATTTACTTAGATATAAATTATTCTTCCTTTGTAAATTTTTATTTTTAACTGTCAATTTATAAATGTTTTTTTGCCTGTTCCATTTCCACTGATAGTATTTTTGATTCCCCACACTGCATTGATCGAAACATTCAGCAATAATCTCTTCATTCTGGACTGACATGTGGAAAGACACTGGTTTAAATCTCCATCTAGGTTTCAATTTTCCATTGGTTCCCAAAATCGCTCTAGGTGAATACCAAAAGGCAAAGTCCAGATTTCTTCCCCATTTTCTCCTGCCTCTAATATCCTAGATTTTGAAGAGGCATAAAGTCTGGGAAAAAAAAAATAAACTCTTCATGTGGCTTGATTTATTGTGGGTGCCATTGCCAACCTAGCCATGTGATTTTTTCTGTTTATATGAGGAAGGCTTGAAACATTGTGTTTTTGTGTATGTGGTTTTTTTATAAGTGATTAGTATACTTTCGTTTTTCTTTCCATACTATCACCTCATTACATTCTTTTCCCTTCTTATTAATTTAAGATTATTATTAATATAATTATCATGCTCCAGGCTTTATTTGTCACTTATAATACCAAGAAGTTTGGGAGTCATTGTTCATTCTAATTTGTACAACATACACATGGTTTACACTTTAGGCAATTATTGCTGAGCTGTGGCTGGAAAATCTGCAGATTCTCAGCACCTAGCATCCCGCAGCTTCTCTCCTACTTAATTCCTCTCAAATTCCGGGTCCATTGTCCATCACCACCAAATATAATAGCACTTATCCTTGATGTCATAGCCTGTCATTGTTGTCACAATTCTCTGGAATTTTCTGAACACGTCAGATGTGAAAACCACTTTAAAATATAATGCCAAACATTACAGATGGCATGAGGAAGGATAGGGTAAATAAATCAAACACTTGCCAAAGATGAAGCTGGGAGGACAGTGACAAACACCTACTACAGTATTTCGGTAGTAAAACTTATTCATGTGTGTATACAAGTCACATGGCAAGAAATTTGGGCTTGAGCCCACCGGTGCTCATTGTAAATGACTCAAAAGATGACTGTGAAGGATAACATGGAAAAGTTTTATCACTGGAGGTGGGAGAACATACATAATGTAAAAAAAAAAAAAAAAGCCACCCCTTGTGGTACCCTACCACTTACTTACTTATTCACTTAAATTTAATATTATCATCCCCTGATTTTCTCTATGTATTTATTTATCTCTCTTATTCTTATTTTCACTACTTTTTTATTTACCGGTGATAATATTCTTCCACAATTTAAAAATTTATGTCGAACAAATGGGGCCACAATGAGGGATGTATTTTTAGAAAATTTCAGTAAAACATTCATCTTGGCCATATTGTAAATATGATAAGGAGATTTAACACAGAAATTTTCCATCACGTCAAGCTGTGAAGTCGAGCTTTTGGGAAGTGTTTAGTTATCCCTTTCGTGCCGGAATATTTTTTGTTGTTATAAAGTCAGGTTTTTTGCGTTTTTAACATGTTAATAAGTTTAGAAAACATAAAAAATTGTCTAAAAAATATTTTATTAAAAATTATTAATATAATAGATGTTACACATTTTTGTGGGTTCGGCTAAATTGTTGTTAAAATTGTATTCACCTACACGTTTGTGCCGGTTCGTATTTTCATTTTTCAGCATGTAATATGGTTAGAAAAGTACTTAAACGCATTTGATCTACAATATTTTTTATTCCCAGAAATTAATTAACGATTGTGAAAACAAAAAATGAGAAAATTAAGATTAAGTTCTATTGAAATGAATACAGGTACTCAAGTTTTACATATGGAATGTAAGAAAGCAATTTTTGTTTTTTGCAGGCACAGATAAACATTGCATTTTGTACATCTTACTCTAGAACGGGATTTACATTCATCAAGTTGGCACTGGCATGCAGTTGAAAGGTGCTGGAATTCATCCTTTTGTTTCGACGGCATCTTTGCAGCAGTGTTTGCAAATTTTGAGCGATGAGGGGTTGGGCACTCATTTTCAGTCTCTGAGTCTTCGCTGTTGCTCAAAATGGTCATTATTTTAGGCACTATGAGCATCAATTCATCAGCCAGTTCTAGTTTAAAATGTAGGTCGTCCCTCAAACCGCTTTTCGGTCCAAGTGACTTTTGGTATCGAAGTGAATTTTGTTTTCTTTGGAGGTTGCGGATCTGGATCTACTAGCTCTCTCTCACTATCACTGGTTTCACGGTCTTCATGTTCTTCATCAAATAAAGAAAAACTAGGGTCTTGGACGTCATCGTTGTTGTCTTCAATGTCACTAATTTCCTAAATGTCCTCCTCCAACAATTTAAGATCTCACTGTCAGTAAGGGGCCTTTGTGGCTTCATCTGGAATGAACAAAATACTAAGTTAACAACTGTTTTTGGAGGTTATTGTTCAAAGGCAGCGCCCACAATTCAAACAGAATATATGATTTAATTTTATTGCGATACTGTTTCAAATAATACAATTCATCGTCGATTTTAAACACGATAAAAAGTATGTTTTCTAGGCTACACAATTGTGTAGGCTACAAAATGAGGACCATGTGGTGCCTGAGCAACACAAATGGGTAGGCGACATGTTTAGGACCAAAAGGAATAGTTGATTACATCATAACCAAAAACAAAACAAAAAAGCTAAGATAAACGTTTGAAAAAACATATTTTATTGTTTTATTGTAGGAACAAAAAATTACGACAGTACTTACATTTGGTCTGCACAACAACAAACACAACAACACAGCCACACGCTTCTACTCAACTGTAAACATGAAACAGCGCGCTCAATACTGGCAGGAACGCAAACAATGACCTCTAACGTCACCTACACAATGAAGTGACTCCGTACTGAATGCAGTTGTTTGAGTAATACGGTGTTTTGCATTACAGTGCTTACCTACACAAATGTGTAGGATCGGCACGAAAGGGTTATCTTTAAATCTAAAGAAAATATTTTACGACCAGTACATTAGTCCAGTGCATTAGCTCTGTTACATGGGTGCTAAATGAATTTACAGAAGAAAAATTTAGAATAGGGCACACAGCTGTGTAAAGATCAATGCTATGTTTAACTACAAAAGACAAGAAGAGAGCAACAGACATTAGATCAATTACAAAGGTCACAAACATCTTGGAGAAGACTGCCTTTTTGAAGTAACAGTTGACTGGCCATGTTCCTTGGAGGCAAGATGTATGAAAACAGTGTTGGAATGTATCCAAAGAGATCATCATAAACCAAGAGGAAGACCATCAGACTGATGGAACAAGAATAAGCACAGCATCACTGGATTTAACTCTCAGAGAATTGCCTGAGACTATTCTACATGGATAAGTGTTATCAAGTTCTACCTGAAATCTAAGAGGCCACATTTTCTAATGAAGAAAATGACTGATGATGATAGACTGTGTAAGTGTTGGATGATACATCTCAGTATTCTTTGATACAATATGAAAATTCATTTTTAATTACTTGTATGATGTTAATGAGATTGAAAATGCTTTTAGACAATTATAATAAGAAGAAAAAGGAGAGTAAACTAATCTCTCTCTGCTGATGAAGGCAGGATGGCCACGATGAACACACAAACTCCAACAAGTGCTACAATATTTCAGTATAGGAATAAAATGCCCTCACTCCAGTATAACATGAGTCAAGCATATACATCTGATCCTTTTGTCGAATACCTTTTCAGAGAAACTAAAATGAAGCTATAAGAAAATTCTTCTAATAATTCATCTGTTTTTTGTGTCACAAGTTTTTATTATTATTATTATTATTTACAGGTGTGTGTAAAAATCAACATTATAGTTACTTGGTGCAACAGTCTAAACATGCTTGCTTAATTTGCTGTGTCTTGTTTCTAATAGCACATTTATTATGTTTTATTCCCTTATTTGTGTTACAAATTACATTCTTTTTTTATTTAATGTGCAGTTCTTAGCCTTCTATCATGTGTTATTCTAGGTTCTAGTACATAATCTCTACTCGACTGACAAAGTGGTGCTAGAAGCTAAACGACCTAAAAAGCCTTGCAGAAAATAGTGCTTATGCAATAGGCATTGACAGCTTCTTGTGTCATTAAAAATGTGAAATGCCCAAAATGCCTGCCTTTTTCTGAATGGATAAAAAGTAAGCAGTTTTTATTAAGATACAGGCTATAGTGATCCAATCATCAACATTGAAATAATGTCTACTCTTTTCCTATTATATTTATACTTTCATTTTGGATAGTGTTCCATGTGTATTTCAACAGTGGCATGTATTTCTTCTAAATATTTAAGTATGCTGAAGTCAAAATAAAAAAGTAATTTATTATATGAATAAAATTCTTATTCTTCTAAGAATATTAATATATATTTTTTATTTGTTCAGTATTTTGCTGTAGTAATGTGTAAAATTGTGAATAAATTTCATTGTTGCTATCTTTAAAAGTTAATGCTTTTTTACCTCTGAAACAAGCAAATATTTTCTTTTCTTTTATTTAAATATCTTGTCTGCAGAAATTAGTATTTTATGTTGACATTATTTTTTTCTTTACTAAAACACTTAGTTTAGGATGTTAGTACCTCTGGATTACATATGAAACTTTCTTTCGCAATTTTAACTGAATTAAAAATGACATAATAAAACTCTTTCATGTACTAAGAACAGTTATCTGAAATTTGATCAGGTTTGAATACTTCTTCAGTGGTAATAGTTTTATTTCAGAAAATATTAGTCATTTGGAGAGATAACTGTGAAACTTGTAACACTGACTGACCTATTACACAGACATAACTGATGAAAGAATGGGGAACTTGTTCGATTTTTTTTGTGCCTCCCTGCCAGTATTTGTAGTATGTGCTGATTCCTTGTAACTGAAATCAAAATGCAAAAACTTAATATTCTATCTCACATTGAGACCAGGAGTTTGCCTAATATCCAATTACAGTAGGTGCTGGTAGGCCAGTTCACACCTAAGTTCAGAAGAACTATTGCTAATGGAGGACTCCTTTCATTCAGATTGTACCAGTTTTAATTCCTCCCACTGCCTGTCCCACCTGTTTCACAGTTATTTACCATTTGGCCCTTTGACCCCATGCTGTGCACTCCATGTTCTAAGGCTGGAGAATTGAAACATTTAAATATTATTCCATGTTCACATATTTTTCTGTTTCTGTACCATCATGCCATTGCCTGTGGTAAGTGATGGTTTTTCTCTTTCCTTATCTATGTTTATATTTGCTAAGCAACTCTTATTTTTCCTGTGAGACCAGTTACAATATTTTTATTCCAATACTATTAGGAAACAACACTTTTCAGCAGTCACTTGTGAAAGTTCAGAGGTCGTTTACATTTATCTGAAGCTAACTGTTTCAGAATACAGTTTACCCTACAGAATTGATACAGAATTTCACAATGTTTCAGTAACGGGGACATTAATAATTAATAGTTTTAAACTTTAATGAATTTAAATTATGAGGCAATAAATGAGATTGTGAAGTTGTTGAATTAAAGTGGCACACTTAGTTTCATCAAGAATTAATTAATGTTTGTGACAGCCATATTGTAAGAACCTTAGAATTTTGGCAAATTCTAGTTTTGCTTAGGCAGGACTTAGAAATTTCGAGAAGTGTAGTTTTCAACTAAAAGTAATTTCCCTGTAATCTTACTCACAGTTATAATCCAACATAAAAATCATTTTAAAGTGTAATTATCATATCGGGAAACGTTTGGTTTAAGAGATATTCCGCTTTGTTCAAGTTTTGAAACACGCGATCAGAATGGTGAAATTCTAAGATCTGTAATATCTTTAAATCGAGTAAAGCGACAACCGAATTTTTATCACCAGCTGTAGTCAGCACTATCCCCGATATTTTGGCAGTAAAATTAAGTAATTTGGTAAAGATTAATTAGTGATTTTAATTAAGAGAAAAAAATAAGCTTTTTTTATTAAAAAGAGATATTAAATTAAAAATTACATCAGCAGATAGCCCTAATTAAGACGATTTCATACATATATGGGTTTCCGTAAGAAGTTTCAGTATTTGTCTGTAAATCGAGTTTTTGAAAATTGATTGTCGTGGATTGTCGGGTGAGAAGTTCGGGAAAATACACAAAGTCCGCCAAGATTAGTCACGTGATGAGTTTAGTGTTTAGACGATGGAAACCTTTTGGAATAATAAATTGAATTAAAATTGATAGAATAGGACAAATTTCAAGTTAAACCATTATCTACTTTTAAAGATATTAATTAAAGAAAGTTTTGCCAAGGTCATAGGCGCGCGCCGGGCTATAATAGTTCGTGCGGTTAGCACACGTTGCCTCATTCTTACACCGGGAAGTGATCGAGCAACTACGCGCATGACTTGACCAGTGATTTGTAAAATCAGTAAAATGTAGTCTGTTTCTACTTTCGGTTTCGTCTGGTCAGTATTTCGGGAACATTATGTGAAGCAATATTACGTCGGTTTCGTCGTCGCGGGTCGTGACTTGCGAGGTTGGTCAGTGAACTGTTTGCGACCATGTTGGGTCGTGTCGTGTGAAATCATAACTGCAATGACTATTAAGAACTTGTAAATTTATTAAAGGGGTTTGGTCGGTTCAAAATTTCTCTCCACAATCTGCAGACTTTGGTAAAGATAGTTCGATATGCCTGCTCAACTGTAAATGCAATTTTTGAACTTTTGACTTTGAAAATAAAACTTTGGATTTTTCTAACAGTGAACTTGTGTGCTTCAGTTGTTAGCATAAAGCCATTTTCTCTATTTGTGGGTATCAAATATTGTGGTGACCTGAGCATTTAGTTGAGTTATCCTGGCTACATGGTCAAATCAAATCAAAATTATTTAGCAAATGTACTGAGAATTGTGAGTCTACAAGAGTGTAAGTTAAGGCACTTAGGCGATACTTTCACCCCGGTATCGGCTTTGGTCCTTACAATATTCAAGTGGTGTTTAAAGAATTCATTTGCTAATCTTTCACACATTAATTGTAATCATAGAAATATTATGTTTATAATATAAGATATTTCTTATAAAAATGTTTCTACAGTTGTGCTATAGTGAATTTCACTACATATATTTATTTATTTATACGCCAAATCGGCTTTGTACATAAAAAAAAATAATGTTAGAGATTAGTCCAACCTGAGATCCTCCAAAGAACTTGATGCTTATAAGGTCTGCAAATAATTTTTCTCCAACACAGTTACTTTTAATAAATTGTTTATTTATTAATTTATGGCGTGACGCGTTTCAAAATCTTAGTCTCATTTTCAAACGCCGTTTTTGTTGTTATATTCTTGGTGTGAAGAGTGCTCATGTAACTTTCTGCTGGATATCAACAGGACTTACTTTGTGTTTCCTGAAAATGATTTTGTGGAGTGTGTAACAAACAGTTTTTGCAAATAATATGAAGTGGAATATTATTGAAATGAAACTTACATTTTGTGAAGATTTCTTCAAAACACGAAACACAAAGTCACACGTACACTTTGTCACTATATTATGTTTACATACAGACGAAGCAAAGATGCTTCAGTATATCTTATATTTAACAAAACAGAACAAAGATAATTCGCTACAATGATGTACATGACTAAAGATAAATGTTATTATTACAGAGGTTCTATTATGATTTTACAACCATTTTCGATATTCACTAAAAATATATTACAGTTGTGATGGTAGTTAGCAGATGATGGCAAGTTATAATATGTTATCAAAACATTTGAAGAAGTTCACAGAATCACTTTCTAATCTTTCATTTAGTATACTGTCTTTAAATAATTTCTGGTGTGTATAGATTTCTAATTCTTCCATCAAGTCCATTTGGTGGCTTTTATTTAGGTGGTGGAGTACCTTCAAATCTTTATCAATTTCACTGAAAGGGTGGCCGGTATTGTGTATGTGGGTTTCTATAGCTGATTTTATGTGTTGTCCTTTTTTGAATGCATTGAGGTGTTCTAGGTATCTTGTTTTGAAATTCCTGCCAGTTTGTCCTAGGTAGAAATTCGAACATTGTCTGCATGTTATTTTATAAATGCCTGATTCAAGGAATTGGTCTGCATTATTGTTGATATTATGTATTGACTAGACGACCCGTGCGAAAATTTTGCGAATAAAATGAGATGAATAGTAAGGTTGAATATAATGTCACCAAGTTCAGTCAGTACTCTTCATACTCCTACTTCATTTATCGATTTTGGTTAGAAATCCAGGGAGATAAATGGCTCGAAACACAAAAAACGTATTTTAGAAATATTGCCATTTTTGCGCTTTATGGGTCGAATTACGAAAAATTCCTTTCTTAGAATATAATGTTACCACGGCGTAAAACTTAGTCTTCAATACGATATGTCATTTATCTATATCGATTAGATATCAAGGGAAATATAAGGCTCGTGACACAAAAATACGTTGTAGAACAATTTATACTTTTTCCCTTTAATAGTTGAATTCCAAACAGTTCTTTCTTAAAATATGATGTCAGCAAAGCTGAGACATTATTCCTCACAATCGTACTTGATTTATCGATTTTGGATAAATTTCAAGGGAGATAAGTGGCTCGAGACACAAAAAAACGCATTTTAGAAAAATTGACTTTTCTGCCTTTTATGGGTCGAATTACGAAAAATTCCTTTCTTAAAATATAATGTTACCACGGCGGAGACCTTATTCTTTAATATGATACCTCATTTATCTATATCTGTTAGATATCAAGGGAGATAAATCGCTCGTGACACAAAAATCGGTTATAGAAAAATTTATACTTTTTTCCTTTAAGGGTTCAATTCCACAAACATTCTTTCTTAAAATATGATTTCACAAAGCTGATCATTACTCCTTATATTCCTACTTCATTTATCCATTTTGGTTAGATATCCAGGGAGATAAATGGCTCAAGATACAAAAAACGCATTTTAGAAAAATTGTCATTTTTGCCTTTTAAGGGTCGAATTACGAAAAATTCCATTGTTAAAATATAATGTTACCACGGCGGAGACCTTATTCTTTAATATGATACCTCATCTATCTATATCGGTTAGATATCAAGGGAGATAAATCGCCCGTGACACAAAAATCGGTAATAGAAAAATTTATATTTTTTTCCTTTAAGGGTTGAATTCCAAAAACATTCTTTCTTAAAATATGAATTCACAGAGCTGAGACAATACTCCTCATAATCCTACCTCATTTATTCATTTTGGTTAGATATCCTGGGAGAGAAATGGCTCAAGATACAAAAAACCCATTTTAGAAAAATTGACATTTTTGCCCTTTAAGGGTCGAATTACGAAAAATTCCTTTCTTAAAATATAATGTTACCACGGCGGAGAACTTAATATTTAATATGATACCTCATTTACCTATATCAGTTAGATATTAAGGGGGATAAATGGCTCGTGACACAAAAACGAATTGCAAAAATATTGATACTTTTGCCCTTTAAGGGTCGAATTCCGAAAAATTTCTGTCTTAATATATGACGTCACTAAAGCGGATATCTTAATCTTTAAAATGATACTTCATTAAACGATCTCAGATAGGTATCCAGGGAGATATTTGACTCATAACACAGAAAACAGCATTTTAGAAATATTGACATTTTCGCCCTTTAAGGGCCGAATTTCGAAAACTTCATTTCTTAAAATATGATGTGACCAAAGGGAAGACCATAAGCTTTAAAATGACACCTCATTCATTCATTTCGGTGAAGTATGAAGGAAGATACAGGCTTGTGACAAAAAAATACCTTATAGAAATAATATATATGATTTTTGTTGTATTTTGTTTTTTGTTCTGAATCCTATGTGTATTTTGTGTGATCTGAGAACATTTGCAATTTTTTGAGATATTGTGCCTACATAAGGGATGCTAGTAATGAATTTATTTGCTGACTGTTTATCCTCTTTTTTGAGATTAGGGAGTTTCTTTTTCTTATTTATTTTACTTTCAATTCTCTCAGTGATTTGGGTGGGATATTTATTTGCTAAGGCTATCTGTTTTATTATGTCTAGCTCATGACTGTAGTGTTCATTGCTTAAGGGAATATTATTGGCTCTGTGTACCATTGACCAGTATGCTTCTTGTTTATGTGTGTTAGGGTGGCATGATGTTGAGGGTATAGTGTAGTCAGTCATTGTGTTTTTCCTATATATTGAGAAGGTGTGTTTATTGTTAATATTTGAGATGCATATGTCAAGGAAATTAATGCTTTTTCTTTTTCAAATTCAGCTGTAAATTTGATTTTGGGGTGTGTGCTGTTAAAAATATTAAGAATATCTTGTATATCATTTGAGTTACCTTGAATGAGCATGAGTGTGTCATCTACATAACGTTTATAATATAGGATCTTTTTGATGCATGGGTCAGGGTTGTTTAAGATTTTCTGTTCAATATAGTTAATATAGATGTCAGCAAATGTGCCAGAGATACTGGGGCCCTTTGCAAGCACATCGGGTTGTTGGAAAATGTTGTCATTAAAGGTGAAATAATTATAATATAGTACTAATTGGAGTAAATCAATGAATTCTACTATTTCTGCTTGTGAGCATTTATGGTGGATTATTAAGTTGTTTTTAATTACGTCTAAGGCTTCTTGTACGGCACCATTAGTGTGACATGCAGACAATGTTCGAATTTCTACCTAGGACAAACTGGCAGGAATTTCAAAACAAGATACCTAGAACACCTCAATGCATTCAAAAAAGGACAACACATAAAATCAGCTATAGAAACCCACATACACAATACCGGCCACCCTTTCAGTGAAATTGATAAAGATTTGAAGGTACTTCACCACCTAAATAAAAGCCACCAAATGGACTTGATGGAAAAATTAGAAATCTATACACACCAGAAATTATTTAAAGACAGTATACTAAATGAAAGATTAGAAAGTGATTCTGTGAACTTCTTCAAATGTTTTGATAACATATTATAACTTGCCATCATCTGCTAACTACCATCACAACTGTAATATATTTTTAGTGAATATCGAAAATGGTTGTAAAATCATAATAGAACCTCTGTAATAATAACATTTATCTTTAGTCATGTACATCATTGTAGCGAATTATCTTTGTTTTTTGTTAAATATAAGATATACTGAAGCATCTTTGCTTCGTCTGTATGTAAACATAATATAGTGACAAAGTGTACGTGTGACTTTGTGTTTCGTGTTTTGAAGAAATCTTCACAAAATGTAAGTTTCATTTCAATAATATTCCACTTCATATTATTTGCAAAAACTGTTTGTTACACACTCCACAAAATCATTTTCAGGAAACACAAAGTAAGTCCTGTTGATATCCAGCAGAAAGTTACATGAGCACTCTTCACACCAAGAATATAACAACAAAAACGGCGTTTGAAAATGAGACTAAGATTTTGAAACGCGTCACGCCATAAATTAATAAATAAACAATTTATTAAAAATAACTGTGTTGCAGAAAAATTATTTCCAGACCTTATATTCCAAAACAGTTACAGACTTTCATATATCATAAAAAAAATTTAAAAAAATTGATGTTGGTAGCATGTAATTTAACCAGACTTACTATTCTATGGTACAGTCCAAAAGCAACATAGTTTTTGTTGGGTTTTACAGCATCCTGCAGTCTTCTTGTTCGAAGATCTACCTTAGAACAGTTAAATTGAAATTGCTCGAGTATTTCTGTTGAATCAATAAGTCCATTGACAACTTTGTAGAAGCATGGGTCTGTCAATTGTCTCTGAGTTAGGAAAAATATATTTGACACTCTCTTCCATTTAAAATAGTAATAAGTGAGTCACAAAAGTATTTTGCATTGAACAGATAAGACTACAAGATCCTAATTACAGAATATTTTTATTGGAAGGATTTTTCTGATTCGAACAATGTCAACAACTCTGCCTTTTTCCCTCCCCTCATGCCGAACTATGTACTAAGAATAGTTTTCATTGATGAAAAGCTTTTCCTCAACAATTCAATACTTTTGTGGAAAGTCTGGTTTTCTTTAAAGTTCCCACATACCAATCTTAATTGTGAAAGGACCATTTGACCTTCATCAAAATAAAGTACTAAACTCCAAGTAATTAGGGTTTTAAATTTTAAGAAATTTAGCATATAAAATTACATTATTCTACTGAAAAATGTGTGCTGTGTTGTTATTTATCAAGACCTGCATTTTTAGCCATTATTACTATTTTTAATAAGTGTTTTTAAGGCATTAATTTTGTATTCAAAAATTACTACAAAATTGTGAAAAAATCTAGTGATATAAAAATGCTATTCTTTTTTTTTGGAAGGACATTCCATTATTGTATCTAAGATTTGATTATTAATAATTTCAATAACGATTTGACTCCCACCTTGTGCATTCTGTTTAAAGCCAAATATTTCTATAGTTCCACGTTCTTGTTTTTATATCTGTCATCCTTGTGCTTAGCAGTGGTTCCTCACTCTTTCCCTAAGTACTAGGTGTGTTCCAAAACTATCACTTCTGACAATTTTGGTGCCATATGCCAGGTAGGAGTGTCAATAGTAAAGCTTCATGAACTCCCTAGATGCTGCAGTTGTCACTGGGATGCCTTAGTTCATGTGCAGCGTGCATTTGTTTACAAAGTGTTTTGTACGTTCTTCGCATTTTGCTATCGTAAAAAAATGACTGGAAGTTTAGAGTAATGAATTTGCATTAAATTTTGCTTTAAACTTGAAAAGAGTTGTGTGGAGACCATCGACATGATAAAAACTGCATTTGGGGACGAGTGCATGAGCAAAATGCAAATAAAAGTGTGTTATAAGCGATTCAAAGATGACCGCACATCTCTTAATAGTAACGCACGCTCTGGCTGGCCTTGGATGACAATACCAGATAATATCAAATGTGTGTAACTTGTGATCAATGAAGATCGTTGATTGACTGTGCAAGAACTAGAATGTAATCTTGGAATATCGAAAATTAGTGTTTGCATGATTTTAACTGAAAATTTACAAATGGTTCGCGTGTGTGTGAAATTTATTCCGAAATCAAACTGCTAATGGTGTATCAGAAAAACGTTTGTTTTGAAATTGTTCAGGACAATTTGGAAATGGTCAATAATAATGAAAATCTGCTGAAAAAGATTATAACTCGTGATGAATTGTGGGTTTATGGTTATGATCCAAAAACAAAATGACACTCTTTGCAGTGTAAGCTGTCGTCAGTAACACAGCCAGGACGCTAAAGTAGGAACAATGTCAGATTGTTGCTGTTTGTTTCATTAATATTATTATTATGAGAGTGTTTTGCATCACGAATATGCTCCTAAGAGTAAGATAATCAACAAAGAATATTATCTTGAAGCTGTTAAAATATTGTGAGACACAATTAGAAGAAAACATCAGCTTTGACCAAGTGGTTACTGGCTTCTTCATTACGATAACGCGCCAGTACATTCATCGAACCTTGTGTAGCAATGTTTGACAAAGCACAGCTTCGTCAGCCTCCATACAGTCCTGACATAGCTTCCTGTGACTTTTGGTTGTTCCCAAGATTAAAAGTGCCACTCAAAGGACGCTGATTTGATGACAAAGAAACACTTCTAACTAATACGAATTACGCTCTAAGGATGATGCCAAAAAACAATTTCCAGGACTGCTTCTAAAAGTGGAGAGGTTATAGGAAGCATATTATTCAATCAAATGGTAACTACTTCGAAGAATGCCATCAACCCAATGATGCAGAATAACACAGCGGGGAAATATGAAGGAAGGTCGGATACTTTTCGGACAGACCTCGTATTTTTGGAATGTGTTGTAGATATTATTTCTTGAAACATGTCACTTTCAGTTTTTAATACATTGAGTATAGTCTGTTGACCATCCATATCAACTAACTGGAATATTTGTAAAGTGTGTTATTTATTGAGAATTTTGCATCGACTTTATTTGATAACAACTTCACATTTTTTATATTTTTGTGTATGATTTGTGAAGATGGGTTTATGAAGAGTATTGTCAGTGCAGGAGGACCATTGACTGATGCATCTAGAAATTTCTATGGCTGTATCAGGAAACTGAGGGGAAGGGAGGGTGTAGAGACACTTACAGATAAGGATGGAGAAGAAGTTACTGATGATTCGAAAAAGGCAGAGATTTTAAGTAACTGGTTCAGTGAAAGCATTAGGGACAATGAATCAGAAACAGGAGGGTCTAATTCGGAGAACGAGCTTAACAACACAATTAGAAATGACGATAGTAAAAAATTTGATATCCATCCTGAGGAAATCATGAAGGAAATAAGAAAGCTGAAAAAACATTAAGGGGCTGGTGAAGATAATATTACTACAGATATCTTAAAGATAGCCGGATGTGACATTGTACCTTATCTTGAAATATTATTTAAATTGAGTCTAGACACTTGCTGCTTACCACAGGACTGGAAAAGTGCAATAGTAGTACCGGTACATAAGGGAGGGGTGAGAAATAGAGTTGAGAATTACAGGCCAATCAGTTTGACATCAGTGGTAGGTAAATTAATGGAAAGATTGATATGCAACCACATCAGAAATATATGTGAGGAACGTAATTGGTTTTCAAGCAGGCAACATGGTTTCAGGCAAGGATATTCATGTGAATCTCAGTTGGTGGGATATATGCAAGATATTTCAGATGAAATGGACAAGGGAGGCCAAATTGATAGTGTAGCACTAGATCTGTCTAAGGCGTTTGACAGAGTAAGCCATAAAATGGTAGTAAATAAGGTAAAAACAATTGGAGTGGATAAGAAAGTCATTTGCTGGGTAGAAGAATTTTTAAAAGGTAGAAAACAGAAAGTTAGGGTAGGAAATGTAGTATCAAAAGAAGTGGAAGTAAAAATGGGTGTGCCACAGGGTAGCGTATTGGGACCATTGCTATTCATTATTCTAATGAATAATTGTGTTGATTGTTTACTATCTGAAATTAGATTGTTTGCAGATGACATAATGCTGTATAAAAGAATCAAAACGATAGAGGATTGTAAACAGTTGCAGGGTGATCTGGACAGGATATCTAATTGGTTTGGTAAACATGGAATGAAGATAAATGCAAAGAAGAGTCAGCTTATTAGATACACAAATAAAAAACAAAAGGTTAATTATGAACATAAGGTGGGGAAAGAATTGCTTGCTGAAGACTTGAAATGTAAATATCTTGGAATTACTTTTGATAACAAACTTAACTGGGCAGGACACATAGGACAGGTGGTAGGAAAAGGTTTCAAAGTTCTGCACTTGTTGGAGAGAGTGATGAGGGAATGTACGAGAGAAGTCAAGGAATTGGGTTACTAAACTTTGGTCAGACCATTGCTCGAATATGGTAGTGTAGTATGGGACCCTCATTTTATGTATCAAATACAGGAGTTGGAGAGGGTGCAAAGAAGGGCTGCTAGATTTGTTTCTGGAAATTATCGCAGAATACAATCAGTGACGGATATGATAAAGGAGCTCGAATGGGATTCATTGCAAGACAGGAGGAGGATGAGGAGGGTCATGGGAGTGTACAGGGCATATACTGGCGATGAGGCATGGAAAGATATTGCAATAGGTATGAAAAGTAGTGCATGGAAGGGAAAAGATGACCATGACCACAAGCTGGCACTCGATTTCAGGCACAAGGGTGTGGGAAGATTCTCTTTTTTAGGTAAGGGTGTCAGGGATTGGAATGAATTACCAAGAGAAATGATGAATAATTTACCGAAAACTTTGAAGGAATTTAAAGATAAAATTTGTAGAGGGCAAATGTAGGTAGGTGCAGGATAGGGGGAAGATGGGTGTGTAGGGAAATTGCCACCGGAGCCTGTGCTCCATTGCAATTAAATTAAATAAAAATCTTGTTAGTTACTGTGGATATTAGTGTATTGTGTTATGCTAAAACACATTTGGTATGATAAGGAAATTCTGAAGGGGGGATGAAGGTGCAAGAGATTGGTGTTGAAGAACTTGGTCGATTCAAGGGTAGATTAACACTTACAATTTGTTGCACAACTAGACAAGTTAATGTTTGCACATTCAGACAAGTAGGTTTGCTTAAAGATTTGTGCATGTGCTTGTTGAATATTGGTCACAATGATAATTATAATTGCTTTCTTATCTTTCAGGGTTCACCAAGAAGTGGAAGAAACATAGATCAGGATTCTCCTATAATTATTGCTTCGTATAATTGTAGCAGTCCTTAACACTACATATCTTCATAAAATACTATGTTTGTGACAGGCATTAGCCATCAGAATAGTTCCTGTTCTACTTATAGCTCTGGTTTCTTTCTAGTATGCATGGACTTATGCTGTTAAACTTAAAATCAGGTTAAGTTGGAATAAGAAAGAAAATTTTGATGCAAGTGCAAATATTGTGAAATTCGGCTGCTAATGTCAGCTTGGAAGAAGAGATCAAATTAATTTTCCTCATACATAGAAAAATTTGCATATTTGCAGCAACAGAATCTGATTATTTTTTCAACAGTTACTTGCCCCAGGATAAACATTATCGAAGGTAGATAAAAGAATAGTGATAATACAAGTTAATTTTAAATTAAAACAAATTTTATAGAATGGTAATAAGAATTAGCATGTTAGGAAATGTTTATAAAAAAAATATATTCTTTATACAGATAAAACACTCCTCTTACACAGCATAATCTGATCTTCGTTATACTTAAATAACATTCAACATACATTTCATTTTCAGGGCTTTATAGAATAATAGTTTTGATGTTTTAATAATTTCTTGAGGATGTATTGTATAAAATGCTGATGTCACTCTGCTTTTGAATTTTTTTATGTATTATATAAAACAATAAAGTATTATCCAAAATTAATAAAAGAGTGTAGATAATTTTTTCATTGAAAAGGTAGTTGATTTTAGCCTTCATGTTAAGGACAGCAGAATAAAGATTATGTAGATGTGGCATATAGACACCCATCCTCCCTCCACCCATAAAAACCTTTTACGCATACCCCTGGAAATTGATTTCAGTTAAGTGAAAGATACGCAGGGGTGTAGCTACTATGAGGCTAGGCGGTGCAATGCACCGGGGCCCTCACTCTCAGGGGGCCTCCAAGCATACCTCAATGGGCCCCTAAGCGCACCTCTAGGGGCCCTAGAGCGCAGTTTAGAGGGCCCACAAGCCTTCACGGCAAACTGGCGACCTTTTTTAAGCTCTACCATTGTCTAAGGGGCCCCTGAGAACACAGGAGCCCCTCACTAAGGGCCCTCGCTGCTCAGGGGGGGGGGGGCGGGCAACCACTGCTCAGGGGCCCCTAAAGAACAATTCAAGGGCCCCATCCTCAGTTCAGGGGGCCCCTACCAGCACACAAAGCAAAAAAAAAAAAAAGGTCGCCCGTCTGGCCTGAGGGCCCAAAATAAATTTTTTGCACTGGGGCCCTTGTTGACCTAGCTACGCCACTGAAGATACATAAGGATCATAATATGCATTACTACTAATTCTGTTGATGTTTAACTGATGGAGAAATTTGTGACAGTTTTTATCATGTTTATAAGTTGTGTGTGCCTTTCGATAGATAAGAGATAGTTAGAACATTTTCCATTTACAGTTTGTTCTAGTCAAACTATACAATATAGAATGAAGCTGTGCGGTAGTAAAACATTTAGTAGTTGAAGAATTGTAACAAAATAATAATTGTTGTGTTCTGTTAATTGCTTTGAGTAATTGGTGTCCTGTTTGGTAACTTGATCTTTTCTCCGCCACTTATCTACCTGTTACCTTTAGCCCGTTGATTGTAGGAATTTACATTTGCCATGTGGCTTATCCTTCCAGAAAAATCTTGTCTTGATGCCTGTAGTTATTTTATTTTGTTGTGGCAGGTATAAGCTTCACTAAAAATAAAATTTCACCAAGTGAAGGTACTTTTTTATTACTTTATCAGAAGACTTCTTGTCACCAAAATTTTTTCAGAGCACAGTCAGATATAAACTTTAAACACAGGTAGAGAAATTGGCTCATAGTTGATATGAGTTATTACATTTTTGAAAATGGCTGTTTCGCTGTTGTCTGACTTACTTCGAAAAACTTTATAAACAATGAATCTGCCAGATTAACAATCCAACAAGTGCAAATACAATAAACTATTTTAAACATTAATAAAAAAATGTTTTAAACCTGTAGAAAGTGCTTTCTACAAAAAATAAACTGATAGAATTAATTTGTTCTCATATTCCAACACAAACATCTAGTTCTATGCAAGATTTGATAACCTAAGTACGGGAGACATTTTTTCAGTCATCTCTGCATGAAATTGAAAATAACCTTTATTGAAAATTCGTTTGGTACAGTACCTCCCCCCCTTTATTTAGGCCTCAACTTTCCAAAACCCGTTCCATTCCTACTTTTTGACAAAACACTCCTCCAAAATGACCTTTCATCTTGTTTGTAGACTTTTCTTCCTCAAGCAAGATTTCCGTCGACCCCCCCCCCCCTTTCCTTTTACCTCACATAACTCATGTTGTTGTAACAATCTGCTGACAGGATTTCTTATCAGCTGCACAATTTGCTTCTATAATAGCTGCCTAGCCTAACCCACTAGTCCTACTGGGTATTTGCTTAAATGTGGAATCAGAACCACACAAGCAATCTATTGTATTTCACACTACGCCGCAAGCTGTATGAGAGGTAAAGGGCAGGTTAAGGGCCTATGAAAATCTGCATCGAGGCATGGATTCAAACCAGAGACTTTTTGATTTCCAGTCAGAGGCCTTAACCACTAAACTGCCAGACTGCTCAGGATGAAAATGGTAGATTGGAAAATAGATTGTCTGTTTGAACAACTATCCATTGCAGGCATTTCATCAAACAGTGGTCGCCTTCAAGTAATCTCCAATGCTTTACAGTTTACTGTTCTAAAAGTGTAGTGATTTGTTATCTAACAGAGCATTAACGATAGATTCGGAATGTGATTATATCCTCCATCTGTGCGATCACTTCCCAATATTCAGTTTTCCATGTTTTCCCGAAATCACTCCAGGTGAATACCGGGATGGTTTCTTCAAAAGGCCATGACCGAATGCCTTCCTGTTCCACTATTCTCCCGCCATTAATGACGTCGACGAGGTATAAAACCCGGAAGAAGAAAAAACGAAAAGCAGGAGAGGTCAGCTGGGTTGTGAACCATCTGTTCATGAAAACTGTAAAGCTACAAGTGACGTGGTGAATTGTTTCACCTACACGAATCATCAGACAATAGCCCAGGGGCCTCGCACAACAACCCAACTAGAGAAAAGTTTATATTTAAATCTTTTTACTTTATTCTTAGCTATTAGTTACAACAGTAAAAAAGTTGGTTAATTCACAGTAAACTATATACTAATAGTAAGTATTAAATTCCTAAATACAATTTTCCATTTAGATTTATTGAATATCACATTCGTATATAAAAAAAGATTTACAGTATCAAAATTAAATAATTTAGCAGTAAATAATATTTTTTGGAATTTTACTGTAAAACATGATTGAAAAGTTCATTACTATCTGGATTTCACGCCTCGCGTGTTAGAAAACTTTCTTGAATGCTCGGTTTTGTTATTTTCATCGTTTTTTTCATCGTTTTTTTCTATTTACGCTCGGGGAATTCTCGTGTTTCATATCGTTTGTCAACT
Organism: Vandiemenella viatica; assembly: GCA_031002005.1. Lineage (NCBI taxonomy): Eukaryota > Metazoa > Arthropoda > Insecta > Orthoptera > Morabidae > Vandiemenella > Vandiemenella viatica. The sequence continues at coordinate 99,170,271 of CM061919.1, read as the reverse complement.
CTTGTTGCCTTGCGCTTAATTTGCTAGCAGCAGTTACTTTGAGCCACACTTGACTGATACTGGTCCGCATCTTCACCACACCGACAGTTGGCCGAGTGACGGCTCACCCTTTTCACGTCAAAACTTGTCCATAGCTCGTACGTGTGACGGATGGGTTCCTATTCGATCTTCAACCTTCCTTAATGTTTTCACGTGGTTGTTTCACCTAATCAATGTTAAAAAATCTCCGTTAAAGTGAGTTGCGTAAGGCAGTTTGTAATCTACAAAAGTAATAAAGTGCGTTAAAATACTTTCTTTACCTGACTCACGTTATCACCTCACTGGTATTCAAATGCAGTCTTCACAAACCATAATTGAAAGTCTTTCACACAGTATACTGGATTGAAAGATTCTCGCGTTTCTGAACGCAATGAAATGTCAAACGTCAGTCACTTCGCACTTCACGTGTTTCTTCTGTTTTTGGTTACTTTCATTCGGTATTTTTTTATTAATAAAAAATGAGATCATTATATATTTTAATTTAAATACAGACTGTACAGATGCTGTATATAATTCCATGCGGTCTCAAAGACGTAGCCACAGAGTTTCTTACAGGCTTCATCAGGGCCGGCGCTAGGAATTTGGGGCCCGGGGTAAAAAATGGGCGACCTTTTTTTTTGTTAGCTCTACAAAATGGCCAGGCGACAATGGGCGTATTCTTGGCTTCATGGCCTGAGGGCCCCTATAGTCGGTGATCGGGCCCCCATCAGCCGGCTGGGCCCGGGTACTTTTGACCCGCTTACCCCCCCCTAACGCCGGCTCTGGGCTTCATAGTACAGCTATCTCGTAGCCACCTAACTTACTTTGGTAAAGGTACTAACAAAAGGGGACTTTCAGTTTAACGTGGGATTCCAACCACGGAGTGTCCTAACATTTCGCATTAACAAATAGATGCCTTGCCAGAGGTAAAATTCAATTTTAAGACACGTAAAAGTTGCAACGAGTCTGGGATATAAACCAGGGATGTTCCATACCTCAATCTCACCCTGTATCTATCAAAGATATTTCGTAAAATTTATAAGTAAATAAAAATATGTTTTCAAACATAAT
>CM061919.1:99077201-99168182 GCA_031002005.1 Vandiemenella viatica | reverse complement strand
TTCCCATATACGGGGCTCGTGGGTGACAAGGTGTGGGAGAGCAGTTTTACCATTAAGGTCCAACGGCTACCTGCGCGGCGCTGAACAGCCTACATTCCCTAAAGAAAACACTTTGGCAAATCCAGCCTTTTGTAAGCGTACACCAAACTGACGCCGTGGAGATAACAGACTGTTTTATCCCACAAAGGACGGCTCGAAATAGCAACATTTGCACAATTCTTACTTCCACAGTGCCCGATATCCACTCACTTTAATTCATACTTCTTTTGCATATTGAATGGAAAAAAAGAAACCTTTTAATACAGCACTTGAATTTGAAGCCTGAGGTTTATCAAATTTACTCTAATATTAATAAAATTCGAACTTGGAGTGTGGCGGTAATCGCCATACTACAATAGATATTCACAAAGTATTGCTCTACCTATTTTATTTAATTAGTAATTACAGAGGAACATATGATTGACTGTCAAACTTATAAAATTTTCACTTTAAATCCTCTCAGTAAGTAAATTCTTAATTTATTACACTCCCATACCCACCAATGAATGCCTGCCTTTTTTTTTTTTTTGTGGCATGTATCTTTATCCCATGTTAACTTTGTTAGATATTTTTCTGAGATCCCTCTGTTATTGCTCACAGTCCTGTACTTTAATTCTATTAAACAGAATAACCATTCACAAATAATCTTTCTTCTGACTTCAAACCAACAGCAGAATCATTTACTAGAATAATGAACAGCAGCAGTCCTAGCATACTACCTTGCAACACTTCCATTTTCACTTCTATCTATCCTAATGCTCGTGTGCCTATCTCTTATGAATTCCACCATCCAGCATGTCACTTTTTGATTTACCACAATGGTCTTAAACTCAGCTCATTCTTTGGCTTTTCTAGACAAATGCTTTGGAGAAATCCAGTGCCACGTTATCAACTATTTCATTTCATCTGAATTTTCTTTCATATAAAGCTTTGAGAGCCACATGAATAATCCCTCCTAACCCGTGTAGTTCATTTGCAGAGCTCGTTCTTTCCTCATAAATTCCTGATTCCACTGAGATCAAACTGATCATTTTGTTAGTCTCAGCTGTATTTGTTTCTGCTACTTAATTACTTACTGATACATTTTTTTCAATTTAGTAGTATGCAATCTCTCTTCCGACTCAGTCCAAATAATACTTATAGGTATGGTACTGACACATCTACTTATCTACAATAAATCAGTAGTAATATTGTTCATCCCAGTCATTTTTATTTTAACTTTCCTAATTCTCTCACAATATCATCTGCAGCTATCTTTTGTTCCCAGGTTTCCTCGTTTCTATTTGTATGATAAAGCTCTTATCATCTTGTTTCTACTTTATCCTTTACAAATAGTTCCTTATGGTCTCATCAAAACAGTCGCATAATGTTCCTTTCTTTTTATTATCTTATCACTTCTTTTATTCTCCAGTTTTATTTATATTTTTCTAGTTGCATTATTCTGACTTCAGCCATAATATTTTCCACAAATCTAGCTCTTCCTTTAAAATAAGTGCCATACTAATTATTCATGAGTGCAGATGGATTTTTGTGTGCTTTTTACATGATAAAGGATAGCAAAACATTTTTGGTATTCGGAAATATAGTTGTGTTAGAAAAGTTCATTAAAAAACTTAAGTGAAGCCATGACCTCGTTGACATGTTACTGTAGTGAATGTGATGAAAATAAATCGCATTATAAGGTACAAATCAAAGATTCATAAAAATCCACAAAATTCTCAGATTTCATTATGGATTGACTAGGATTTATTTGAATGGAATTCTTCAGATAGAATGTGGGTGCTTGCGTTATCTTACATTGTAAAACAACAGCTTGTTGAGTTCTGACAAGAAGACTGCTGCTTTTCCAATTCATTATGTGCCATTTTTGGAGAGACAGTTTTGAGTCATGTATATTATTTGTTAAGCTTAAAGTTGACACAAAGCATTGTTAAGCGCGAGGCAAAAAGTAATTGAGTTAGTCTGCAACGGGTCGCTGAAGAAGTTGGTTGCGAGTTTGGCCGCTGCAGTAGTTTGTATTATGTTAGCTGCATGCCCTGTATTATGGTAGAACAGACGTAAAAGTAACAAAATGTTATATGCAAATCACTAAAAGAAAGTGCTTCGTGACGACTGACAAGCTGAGAGGAGTTGTGACGCAGTATATAGAGTAAGTGAATGAAAGCATGGTCAGAACCTGCAATTTGAAGAGATGAAGTGCTGTATAGCCTTTATCCTCGGTAAAAATAAATAAGTAGACTTATTGGTAGTGGTTGATGTGTGTATATACAAGTTTGTTAAATAAATTTGAAGTGAATTTAAAGGCGACCTTATGATTCAGTAGAAATCGAACCTGCACTCTAGAAACAATCAAACCCATTATTACCCACCCAACACACATGCTTGCTATCATTTGCCAACACATGTGATAGTGAGTGCAAGCTCATTAAATTGCCACACCTTGCACCATCAAGAAAATAAATATAAGATTGTAATTTGATCTCTTTACAGTTTAGATTTCACTACACCACAATTGATTGTTATCTTTAAAGGCAATGTTTCTGGCTTCATTATTCCGTTTGAATAAAGAAACTTGTTGAATGTTAAAATATCTGGGACCAACTGCAGAAGGATGGTTTGTGGATGCTTAAGTGACAAAACAAGGCCTTAGGAGGGGCAAAACGTGTCATACAGTATGAAATGACCGGATCACACAGCAGTTGCAATTGACGTATGTGGGTGCATACTGATACTGAAATAGAAGCTAACTATTCAAGGTTCTAATTTCATTTAAATTTACAAATATTTATCGGATTAATGCTCAGGAATGATTGGATAAAGTTTCATTTTCACAAATGTTTGTTAAAACAAAATTACAGTCTGTTGTTTATTGCTGTGTTAATGTTGAGTGTAAATGGAATTAACATGAAACACAAGAAATTCCCAGAATTACCCCTGGCAAAATATTTAAATAATCATTTAGTTCAGTATGCAAAAATTGGGAACTAGTGCAGTGTAGAGGGAATGGAAACAGTGCACAGAGACAAAAGCTGATGGGAGAAGAAAAAAATGGTTGGTTTTGGATATTTGCTGTCTACCAGAGGACCAGAAATGTGGCATGTCAGTACTGATTTGTGAAGGAGCAGACAGTTATGGTTGAGTGTGTGGATCAATTAGTTTGACCACGGTAGTAGACAAGATGATGATGAGATTGACATGCAACAACTTCATAAATGTCTCTGAGGAAGAAAATTAATTTGTGTGTACAATAGATTATTCATTTGAATCTTATTGGATTATGTGCTAATATACTCCAGACGAAATGAACAAAGAAGGCAGAGTTGTTAGTGTAGCACTTGATTTTAATAGTGTTAAAATAATTGGGAGAGTCAGGTTGTGACTTGATAGATAGTAAGGTTAAGAAATGTGGCGTAAGAGGAGATGAAATGAGAGTGGGGTAACAATAGAAGAGTGTATGTATAGTCAGTAATGGGGTAGTTTTATGGTGCATTATATCATGTACCAGATTTTTTCTTATGATGTATATATTGGTGAGAGTAGGCAGAAAGTTTTTCGACCTCTGACTCCCTTATCACAATTTTCTGTGGCCAAAAAACATCAAAATTTTGATACTTTTTCAGTTTTTTCGTCTATAATTACTTCCTGATGAGTCCTAGCAAGAAATACTTTATTTCCAGTTTGAAAGAGGTCAAATTTCCTACAACTTTTGTAGTACAGGGTGACTTGTGGGAACCCGCCGAATTTGGATCAGCTGTTGCATTGTTGTTACACGTGATGGTGAGATTGTGGTTATATCATTGTTTTGAGTGTGTCCTACCATTTTAGTCATAATCGATCAGTTGTCAGTACAGCATCGTGTTATTGCATACGACACTTTTGTTAAAAATGGTGAATCTATTTTCAAAACAAAGCGTATCTTTTGACGCCACTTTAATATCGGTTGGAATGACACAGTTCCAAGCCGAAACACAATGTGAAGATGGGTTTACATGTTCAGAATAGCAAGGACAGTAACAAAGAAAAAGCCACCAGGTCCTGCAAGAACAGTGAGAACGTCCGATGACATCGCCGTAGTGAGAACTGCTTTAATCAGGAGTCCGAGTCGATCTGCACGCAGACATGCACGAAAGCTAAACATGAGCCGCGATTCTGTGAGGAAGATTTTAGGATTAGACTTGAAATATCATTCCTACAAAATGCAGGTTGTGCAGCAACTCAAAGAGAGGGACTATGAACAAAGAGTAGACTTCTCAGTGTTTATGTAATACTGTTAATGAGCGACAAAGCTCATTTCTACTTAAACAGCTCAGTTAACTACAAAATTTTCGATATTAGGCGACTGAAAATCCATGTAGAATTCATGAAGAACCTCCCCATTCTCTAGAGGTAACAGTCTGGTGTGCGACAGCCCACTTTGGAATAATTGGGCTGTACTTTTTCGAGGAAAATGCGGTCACAGTGACAGTAAACTCTGAACGCTATGTTCCCATGTTGGAAATTCTTTTCAGACCAGAACTTCGGAGGCGAGGAATAGACAAGAAACATGTTTACTTCCAACAGGATGGGACCACAGCGCATACTTCCCACGCATCGATGCGAGTTGTGAACAAGATGTTTCCTGGCAAGCTAATTTCGCGTTTTGGTGAGGTGCCGTGGCCGCCAAGGTCACCAGATATGTCTCCCTGTAACTATTTCATGTTTTCACCATTATATCTATAACAGTTAAATAATATTACTAAGTAAATTAACTTTGTACTGCTCATTTGAAAAACGTCTGGTTCCCACAAGTCACCTGTACAAAGTTTTGTCTTAACTCCAAACTAAGCGAGCTACAGTTCTTCGAAAATCAGTAAAATTTCACACTTTTCCGAAAAGTTGGGTTTTTACCTACTTTGTCGCTCAAAATGACCTGTAATCCCTGTATATGTAATATAATTGATATATATGTATTTCTGTATGACATAGTATATATATTTATGTACTGAACTATGATTATTGATGGTCAATTTAATAATCATATGGCATTGTTTGTCAGGAGATCCCGAAGGATTGTTCGGCTGCCAGATAACAGTGTTTTCAATTTGCTGTGCAATGCGCCCCTTTGTGGCTATCTAACATAACCAGGCAATAGTACTGGCTATAGGGAACCTACAGCTTAATATGTAATCCGAACCACAGAAGCGTTTTGGCCTACTGCATATTACACAGCAAGCTATGGCAGAGCTGAAGGTCAGTTTAATGGCCTTTCAAAATCGCAGATGATTTCAATCTCCAGTCAGACGCCTTAACCAATGAGCTACCAGACTTCTCTATTCCTGATGTTAATAGAGCAGAAATGAATGCATAAAATTATTTCACAAAGTTATTAAGTCGTAATAAATTCATAATAAGGTAAAATTAGTCATAATCAATTTATTTTACATTTGTATTGTCCTAGCTTATCAATGTCCTCACTTAGAATTGTCTCATTCATCCATTGCATCAGGAGCAACTTCCTCGAGGTCGAGGAATGCTTACTCTTCTTCATCTATTTAAGGAATGCTTTTATGAGACGTAACAGTGCAGATTTTGAAAGCAGCTGAACAATGCAGTCCTGATTTGTGACAGCTGCATGTTGGAGTACAAGGTTCCTTGCAGGATCATGATAAAGCCTTCGGAGTAAACTCAGGTGCAGCATCTTTTAATATTGTAACTGTAATAAGGCTGGATGAGCCCTTCCTTCATCCCCATGGCAATGGGTAAGTTTCTCGATCCAGCCATGCTGGCACTTTGTAGTACCTGCATATTGAGCGAAACATTGCTGCATCTGGTGTTGGTGGCAACCGTGCTAGCTTGAATGCATTTTTTGGCAGATTTCGTATCTGAGCCCTCCAATGTTCTACAAACAATTAGTCTGTATCGTTCCATGACGAGCTGTTGACTTACATGTTCTACAGTTGCTAGTCTCTGGAGGCTAGGAATTCTGAGAAATTAGCATGAATGTTACTTTCAGATTTGGTTTGTACTGAATGGGACAGCAGGCTTTTTCTTTCCCATAGCCGAAAATGCTGACGTTGTATCACATCCTGTAAATGCATGGATAAAGAGGATAAGTGTGGGTTAACAGTTGACGCTCTGGCCTCGCATTTGGGAGGACGCTGGTTCGAATCCCCGTCTGGGCATCCAGATTTGGGTTTTCCATGGTTTCCCCAAATCACTCCAGGCGAATGTCGGGATGCTTCCTTCAAAAATACCGTGGTTGAATTCCTTCCCATTCCTTGTCCCCAGTCCCATCCCGCCTCTCTAATAACCTTGACGTCGACAAGGCGTAAAAGCATAAGAAAAAAAAACTATCAATCCAGCTTCATCTTCTTTTGTCTGTTGAGCTTGAATGCCACCTTTTTCAATTTTTGCATTATTTACACAGTTCTTGCTGCTCTCATTTGTTGCCTCACTGCAGCAATTGTTTCCTCACTGGAAATGATGTCTGCTGAAGTATCTGATGTTTTCATATGACGATACCTTTCAGATGACTTTATTCCTCTCTGTGCAGAGTCACTTCGGTATCCGTCAAATACAACTCTGATGTTGGATCTATAATGCATTCTCAACTAGGTTTCATATTTTCCACAGATGGAGTCAAGGTTTCTACTACGATGCCACATAACCTTATGTAGGAGGCATCCTATATCCACAACAAAACATTTGATGTGTGAGTGGAGACTTTCCCGGCGTATCGATGCAACAAAATCTTCTCGGGTGTCCCACCGGATGGTGGTGTACAAACACGACGTTTCGACAGCTGACTCTGCTGTCTTCATCAGGAATCTGGCAGTTGTTCTCAGCTGACTGTCTCTGCCTTGACTGGCTTGGCCGCCCATTGAACCTCCTTTATACCTTCAGCTGGAAGGCCCACTCGCTCTGGTTTTGTTGAGAGCGTTGGTTTATACGTGGTCCGCTGCGGCCACGGCCAATCAGATGTGGACACAACAGCATCTCGGACCGCCAGCACATCCGGGCGGGAAGGAGCAAGTGGCGCCAGTGGTGGCCACAGCGGGCCGCATATAAACCAACGCTCTCGACCAACCAGAGCGAGTGGGCCTTCCAGCTGAAGGTATAAAGGAGGTTCGATGGGCGGCCAAGCCAGTCAAGGCAGAGACAGTCAGCTGAGAACAACTGCCAGATCCATGATGAAGACAGCAGAGTCAGATGTCGAAACATCGTGTTTGTACACCACCATCTGGCGGGACACCCGAGAAGATTTTGTTGCAAAACTTTTTATGTTGGATGTTCGTCTTGAAGAGATGTAAATGCTTCATATAGATACAATTTTATACCCTTGATGACTTACGTAACAATTTCAAACCATTCAAATGGAAAATAAGTTGGTTCATGACTAATTTTTTACTTATTATGACTTTGTTTTGACTGTGTAAATAAACTTTGTGTCATAACATTATGCTTTCAGTTTTGCAAATCCGTTTTTCAAACTGGTACAAATACCATCTGTAATAGAGCGGTCTGGTAGATCAGTGGTTAAGGCGTCTGACAGGAGATCGATGTCCCAATCTCAGCTATGATTTTCAAAGGCCATTAAACTGACCTTCAGCTCTGCCACAGTTTGCTGTGTAATATGAAGTAAGCCAGAATATTTCTGTGGTTCAGATTCCTTGTTAGGCTGTAGGTTTCCTATACCCGGTACTATTACCTGGTTAGTACACACGCATTGGACTGAGTGTGGTGGGTGAGCAGTTAATGCTCTGACCTTGCATGCGGGAGGATAGCGGTTCAAATCCCTGTCCTGGAATCTAGATTTGGGTTTTTCTTGGTTTCCCCAAATCAATCCAGGCGAATGCCAGGAAGCTTCCTTCAAAAGGCCATGGCCAAATTTCTTCATGTTCCTTGTCCCCAGTCCCATCCCACTTGTAATGACCATGATGTTGACGAGGTGTAAAGCCATAAGTAAAAAAAAAAAAACACACGCATTGCGCGGCGAATTGAAAACTGTCACCTGGCGGCTGAAAAAACCTTCGGAATCTCCCCGCCAACAATGGCATATGATTATTGAACTGACCATCAGTAATCGAAGTATAGTACATATACATACAGGGGTTCCAGTTCATTTTGAGTGAGAAAGTAGATAAAAACCCACCTTTTTGGAAAAATGTGAAATTTTGCTGATTATCGAGGAACTATAGCTCACTTATTTTTTAGTATAGAAAAAACTTTGTACTACAAAAGTTGTAGGAAATTTTGTCATATTTCAAACTGGAAAGAAAGTATCTATTGCTAGGACTCATCAGGAATGAGTTATTGATGAAAAACTGAAAAAGTACCAAAATTTTTACATTTTTCTGGCCACAAAAGATTGTGCCGAGGGCGTCGTAGGTCGAAAACTTGGTGTCTGCATACTCTCACCAATATAAACAAGATAAGAAAAAAAATCATCTACGTGATATAATGTATTTGGGGTCCCCTTTTTACGACCCTGTTACTGGAGTAGGACACTATTAAAATGGTTTTTATAATTCCATTCAATATAATGTGTTGTTAGGTTCCTGGCCATCACTGAGTTAATCATGGGAGTGTGGGGAGGAGTGAGGAAGTTAGTTCCTGCTCGAAATCTAATCTGTCCTATTAAGCGTAGCATACTTAATCTATCGTTTTAACAATGGTAGGATTACTTAATTTAATAGTTATACATTTGATTTTTTTTTCTTTTTCAATAATCACCTCTGGTGTTATAATCTACTTTTCCCCTATAAGGCCTTATCCGTTTCTACGTTGTTTTTTTTTTTTTTTTTTTTTTGTTGTTAAAACGGAACCAAGCCTACTGCAGGCCTGAGTGAGAACGATGGTGTGGCAGAATGAGCAAACGTCAGCACACCACTTACAGCAAACAAAGCGCTTCTACCACGGCCAAAACAGTCTTGTTTGTAATGTAGAGGGAATGATCATTGACTTCTGCACAAAAATACACGATGAATCATAACAATATTTGGGAGTTAATTTCCATATTAATGGTAAGCCAGGATGCTGCAAATTTGAACTGGCTCAGGACTGTAGTGGCTGAGAACATATAATTAAGTGAATGTTACTTAAAAGCAATTGTTATTACCCAGTAATCCGGTATAACTAAATGATAGATTACAGAAAGATATGTACAGACTGGATTAACTACAACTAACTGAATAATGGGATACTCTAAGAATAACTGGAATATTTCAATAAAAAAACCACTAGCACTATAACAACAATAAGCGTTATTTGTGATTCAATATAACATTAAAATTTGCAATAGCAGCTGTAACTGTTATTACTGTAAGCAAGACCAAATGTAATATTATAGAATTAATTAGACAGTAAGTCAAAGTGTAACGGAACTGTATGCGAAATTCCTTGCATGTAAATATTTTGTACAAAACACTATGTAAATCAACAATGTAAAAATTAATACGTAGGGCCTAATTTAGTCACTAAGATATTAGGCTGTATAAATGAAGGGTAAATAAATATAAAAAAAATACTTAATCTATTGGAAGAAAGTCTGGCATTGCCATCTATTTGCAAAATGTGTAATTTTGTGTATTCTACTTGATAAGTGTATTTCTTTGTTTGTGAAATGTGTAATTTATGAGGCGGAGATTTTGGACTGTCGCAGCATGTGCCTAGATGATTGTGGGGAAACTGTCCAAAAACCACAATCAGGACAGCCAGTATGTGGGGGCCTGGGCTCATGACCCATTGTTCTTCCCCAATCCTGTGCCTCAGCACACTTAGCCACACGGGTGGGTTCTTTTAGTAGGTACTAGATGACCCAGTGAACTTCGTTTCACCTACATCATATATGTATAATGTATTGAGATGGCAACACCGATCAAAAACTCTTTATTGTCGTGACTGTACAATAGTGTCCCTTTTGTGCACGTCACGGTTTATGCAGTTGTTCTACTACAGACACTAATAAGGTGTCTACAATTTGTTTTTGGTCTCTAATATAATATGCATTGCCCATTTTGAAAAAAGTGGATTGAGCGGCAGGACAACCGATGTTCATTTCCTAGTTGTTATAACATTTTGTTACGTTGTGACGAATGTAAAACAATAATAATTTTAATTCTGACGGATATGTTTTAGTAACAACACCACATATACATTTCACATACACCCTCACACATTCAGCATATTATATCTTACACTGTTTTAATTTCGATCGGTCTCTAAACGAAATTTGCTAACAATTCAAATGAATACAAAATTTTTATCTACATTAAATACAACACAGTTATACGCTTAATTAATTTAAAGCTTTCTGATGACCTATATTTTTTGCGGTGCGTAAATATATTAAGATGATGGCTTTCTGACGCGCTAGCATGCGACGTATAAGTGTCCATGCGCGAAACAGGGAAACTCCAAGTTGATTCCGAAAACTTGCAACGACTGACCTTGCGATTTATTTATGGTCATCGCAAAGGCCAGATGCACGGGAAATTGTAGACGCTTAAAATCGAATGGCAAATCCGTTGGAATCATCGGTATACACTGAATCAAGACATCCTTTCTTTTGTACTTTCCCTTGATGATCTCGGTCTCAATCACGTTATTCATTAGCTTTTTCACAGCCAGTCTCGTTCCATTGCATAGTCGAGGTTGATTAATGTTACGCAGTATAATCACAACTGATCCTACTTTTAATTGTAAATTGTAAGGTGGTAGTCCAAGCAATTCCAGTGAATTTAAAAACTCTGTGGGATAGTTTACTACATCATCCTGGTTTGTAACTGTATCAACTGATTTGTAAGAAAACAACTCTCCTGGGTCGCATTGAGATCATTGACATCTTTGTTTTTGGCGGCCAGTATTGCTCGTTCACTCAGCCAATTATGGTTACTGAACTGTTGTTCTATGTCCGTAAAATTACGCTGAATAAGCTCCTCTTTCGAGTCGGTGAAGTGACTGAAATGCGTGGGTAGTGTAATTAATCCGGTCGAGGTGACAACTGCGAGTTTACCATTTGCAATATCTAATAACTACTTCGAAAACACAAACGCCGTTTGATCTTGTCGCAAAAACACTCGCGTGTTAGTTGTTAATTGGAGTGTCTTTACATTCCGCCACAAATGAGATGATTTTAGGCATGCTTTTAGTTCGTCAGTTGATCGGGGAATAATTGGAAGAGTCTGACGTAAATCACCTGACAACACAATCATGGCTCCACCAAAAATGTTTTGGTTGTCACGAAGATCTTTTAACGTTCCGTCCAGTGCCTCCAGTGATCTATTGTGGGGCATCGTACATTCATCCCAAACGATCAATTTGCATATCTGTAGAATATTCGCCATTGTGCTGTTTTTGGTGATGTTGCAAACTGGTGCTTCGTTGATTTGCATGTTTAATAGTAATTTCAATGCAGAATGTGCAGTTCGTCCACCTTCTAACAATGTTGCAGCTGTTCCAGATGAAGCCAATGCTAGGTCTACTTCATTTTGCGATCTGATCTTTGGCAACAGCAATGAAATTAGGAACGTTCTCCCAGTCCCCCCGGGAGCGTCAAGGAAGTGAATTCCCCCAAACCCACTGTTCATAGCTTGAATCAAAGTATCGTACACAATTCATTGTTGGTCATTCAATTGTGGAACATTTGAACGAACTGTTTCAGTCAATACTTCAGTATCGTACTGTTGTTCTCTTTGTAACTCGTGGTTAAATGCATCGCGCATAGGACGATTGGGTGATGTCATGCCCAAACACGACGATACTTTATTTGCCACCAATAAACACATATCTTCTATCATGATTAATGTCTCATTGTAAATTTCTGTAGTATTTGATTCAAAGTTTGACAACGCATATGACGCAACATATCATCAGACATGTCATCCCTATATTTCATCCACAAATCTTTCGGATTTGAGGGGAAACATGTCAATATTATAATTGCAAACAACGGGCGAATTTGATGAGGCGATGAGGATATGACGGATTCCTTGAGCGTATTATCCCAATGCGAATCGTTCTCTAGCAATTATAGTAGTTAACACGCCTCACGGTATGTCGCACACAGATGTCCATCAACCGTTCTCAGTTGTTGAAACGATGTCGGACCATGAATATTCACCAACAACAATTGATGATAATAACATTCATCATTAATTGGATGAACTGTGTAGATGCGACATAAAGAGCATCTGAGGCAAATACATTTGGGTGTCCTTCAACTGGTGTTCCTTGTTTCCGACGCTGAAACGATTTCGATGATGCGTTCCAAGTGTAATAGCGTGGCATATCAGCAAAGTGCGAGCGAAAACTTCTGTTTGACAAACTGAGAAGAAACTTGTTAATGTGGTCAATGGTGGACGTGCCGCCCTATCCGCCGCGTTCTCATGATTGAAATACACTCGTTGTCCATTTTCTAGATGAACTGCCAAATGGACCACTGAGATGGCCATGTCGCTACCTTTGTTAACATATTTACAGGGGCGGATCCAGGATTTTAGTTTGGGAGGGGCTTGAGCGGACTTTGGTTTGGGGGTGGGCTTGGTTTGAGTGAATTTTGGTTTGGGGAGGCTTGCCTTCAGGGGGTGGCTTGAGTCGGGCAAAGGGTAGTATTTATAGTCTCCTCGGGCGTTGAATCCATAGAGCTAAAAAAATGTCTCCAAAATCACAATGTCGGAGGTGGACCTACATACTTTTTTTGTGTGTGTGTGTGGGGGGGGGCTTAAGCCGCCAGGCGGCTACCCCCCCCCCCCCCCCCCCGGATCCGCCTCTGCCTATTTACATATGTTCTTTATCGACTTGACGGAGTTACAATATTTCTCATTGATGTGAGCTTCAAAAGCTTTTAACAACATTGGCGAGTACGGCACTATCCAACGATAATCTATTTCAAACTCTTGTCCTTTTACCGTCACAACTACCGATCGCCCACCATCCGCAACTGATCGTCAACGATACAATGGGTAACCGTCGTTTCCCGTGATGGTTTCAGCAATCACATCTCTCGGGTATCGCTAGGAGCATTTGCGTCGACCATACAGGATGAGTTGTTGTTGAAAACTCCGCAAGGTCCATGTATCATGTGTTTAGTCACTACTGCATGCAATTTTGGGTCAACTATTTCATCGGGAATCTCAGTTGAAATTATGAAATCAATTTCATCTGGCCTTATTTTGTCAACAAACCAAACTAATATGTGCGCATGTGGAAGACCACGCTTTTGCCACTCAACGGAGTACATCCAACAATGGACTTGGCCATACACACGATGCTTTATAAATGCTTTATATGTAGGCAGTATTTTTCTGTATATTTAATTGTATAGGTGTGCAATTTTTCATCGAAATCGGACAAAATCTGTGGGTTTGTGTAAATTATGGGGATGTGAAGGGGTTGAGGAGTTTCGTTTTTGGAAAACATATATATGAAATATTTTTCAATTTGTTTTTAAGTATACGTGTGCAAATTTTGGTGGAAATCGGACAAAATCTGTTGGGTTGTTTAAATTATGGTGTGTTATGGGGAGGAGGGGGTGGTTTTTTGGAAATTTTATTTCTTTGGAACCATCTCTCAATCGCTCTAGATAACTCACCAAAGTTTCACCGTAATCAGATGAACGGTTTAGGAGCGCATAGAGCATAAACAAAACTCAAATTGATTTTTATATATAAGATTAAATTTTCATTTTTAGTATTTTCCTCACAAGTTTTCCATTTTTTCTCACCGTTTAAACCTTCCCTGAACGTCCACAAATAGTTGAAGATCAAAATTAGCCAAATTGGCCCAGCCATTCCCGAGTTTTAGCGAGACTAACGAACAGCAATTAATTTTTATATATAAGATTATAAATACACAATATTAAAAAAAAAAAAAAAAAAAAAAATTAGCCAGAACTAATACATACTGTCTACAAAATAAATTAATATTATTGTACTTTGACTGGTTGTTGCAGATATTATACATTCCAACAATTGTTGGTGAATTCCCCCCACCCTCAACCCCATCTTTGTATTACATGGAGAGGAGATTCTTAGATGCTGTAGAGGTGTCAGTATAAAATGATGACAATTTCTGAAATATGTTAGATTATTAGACATACTGACAAGAAAATGAAAGCATTATATGATTATGCAGTAGAAGAGTCACTGCTGGCGGTACCATGTCTTGCCTTGTCTTTTGATTATAAGCATAGTTGAGCAGAGTACATTATGGAGGTGGTAATGTGTTACCCACATAGGGACCAGAAACAGTATTGCACTTACAGCTCTGTATGGAAATTACCATAGAAAATTTACAGTAACTGATATGGCAAAGGAATTAGATTGGGATTACAGTAGATCATCGATAATCTGAACATCAATTATCCGAAACATCAGTTATCTGAACTTTTTTTAAATTTATTTAATTTTTTTACAAACTGTGTACTATTTTACAGAAGTTTCAACTTTGTTTCTATTTACAGTAGACTCGTTTTTTCTTCTTCTTAAATTCCAACGGTCAGTGAGTTTTCCATCTTGTCTTTGTTATTTTATTATTACTGCAATATCCTCGTGACCAACTGCACACTGGCTTTGATGTTGAATGTTTGTTGTAACCATGACACGACAACAATTCTTCCATTGTGCCAGCAGTTTTGAGTTTCTTTTAAAAAACTGAAACCCTCCATGTTCATCCTTAGCCTTTGTTAATGACTTGCTGTGTTGGTGACTTAAGTATCTCGTAACATATTATACACATATAATTGCTTCGTGTACATCTTCTAAAAGAAAGCACAAGTGTCTCCAAATTTAAGCAAAAGAAAATAAGATACTTCATTTGGTTGGTGTGTGTAAAATTTGACTGTACTAAATTTGATTTTAAAGGCAAAATAAAAACTATACAAATCGGAATTATACAAATCAAAAATCCAAACAAATTGATAATCTGAACCACCCTCAGTCCGAATTGGTTCGGATTATCAATGCTCTACTGAAGTCGGAAAATGGTTGGTGGGTAAAAGGAGTGTGTGTTTGCATAGCGCATTTATTGTTTGTTCGAATTGGGTGCATATTGAGCATAAAGTTGGGGCTAGTTGTGTAAGGAAAAAGAGGGCAGGCCAGCACCATGTATTACCACTTAAGGGGTGGAGGAAGGTTTTAATTTTGTAGGTACGAATTACTGGTATTGGATTGAAGACAAAGGATGTGCTGTAAAGTAGAATTTAAAGAAAAAATGCAAACCACATATAAGTATTTGTGTAGCAAAATTACCAACAAAACCTACACAATAGCTCAGTTAATAATAGTAATAATTACTTGTGATGTACATCACAGATGACCATTTCTTTTAAATGATATTTCTGTTGTTATCTGTGGTGGGCTATTAATCAACAGTTTTCAGTTGTCTCCATAACAAAAGAATTGCTTTCTGTGATATCCTGATTTTTACGATTGGGACTCAGCATATGCATCTGAACTGTGAATGAAATTCCTACACAAGTTCTTTAAAATTGCTATGTGGTAAACCAAGGAAATGAGTATCTTTACAAACAATTCATAGTTATTTAAATTATAAATAGAAACTGTGGGATATAAAATTGCAAAATGGAAGTTATGTATTGTCATATGTAACAGGCACCACATCCTATTGCAATCCTCCTTTAGTGAAATCCACCCTGTCTTATATCACACCACCAGCACCACTGCCCACCCCCGTACCAGCTTGAGGGAGTCTGTTACCCAATTTCTTACATTTGCTTCAGCACAAAACAGTTAACTATCAGGATGAATTGTCACAGACAAACAATTTACACCAAAAATTTAGACTATCCTGTTGTTTCCCATGCCTGTTTCCAAAATTCTCGTT
Organism: Vandiemenella viatica; assembly: GCA_031002005.1. NCBI lineage: Eukaryota > Metazoa > Arthropoda > Insecta > Orthoptera > Morabidae > Vandiemenella > Vandiemenella viatica. Next base: position 99,152,321 of record CM061919.1, on the reverse strand, counting down.
ACTATTATTTATTTAGATATCAATTATTCTTCCTTATTAAATTTTTATTTTTAACTGTCAATTTATAAATGTTTTTTTGCCTGTTCCATTTCCACTGATAGTATTTTTGATTCCCCACACTCCATTGATCGAAACATTCAGCAATAAACTCTTCATTCTGGACTGACATGTGGAAAGACACTGATTCAAATCTCCATCTAGGTTTCAATTTTCCATTGGTTCCCAAAATCGCTCTAGGTGAATACCAAAAGGCAAAGTCCAGATTTCTTCCCCATTTTCTCCTGCCTCTAATGTCCTAGATGTCGAAGAGGCATAAAGCCTGGGAAAAAAATAGTATCTTCATGTGGCTTGATTTATTGTGGATGCCATTGCCAACCTAGCCATGTGATTTTTTTTTGTTTATATGAGGAAGGCTTGAAACATTGTGTTTTTGTGTATGTGGTTTTTTTGTAAGTGATTAGTATACTTTCGTTTTTCTTTCCATATTATCACCTCATTACATTCTTTTCCCTTCTTAATTATTTAAGATTATTATTAATATAATTATCATGCTCCAGGCTTTATTTGTCACTTATAATACCTAGAAGTTTGGGAGTCATTGTTCATTATAATTTGTACAACATACACATGGTTTATACTTTAGGCAATTATTGCTGAGCTGTGGCTGGAAAATCTGCAGATTCTCAGCACCTAGCATCCCCCAGCTTCTCTCCTACTTAATTCCTCTCAAATTCCGGGTCCATTGTCCATCGCCACCAAATATAATAGCACTTATCCTTGATGTCATAGCCTGTCATTGTTGCCACAATTCTCTGGAATTTTCTGAACACGTCAGATGTGAAAACAACTTTAAAATATAATGCCAAACATTATAGATGGCATGAGGAAGGATAGGGTAAATAAATCAAACACTTGCCAAAGATGAAACTGGGAGGACAGTGACAAACACGTACTACAGTATTTTGGTAGTAAAACTTATTCATGTGTATATACAAGAAATTTGGGCTTGAGCCCACTGGTGCTCATTGTGAATGACTCAAAAGATGACTGTGAAGGATAACATGGAAAAGTTTTATCACTGGAGGTGGGAGAACATACATAATGTAAAAAAAAAGCCACCCCCTGTGGTACCCTACCACTTACTTACTTATTCACTTAAATTTAGTATTATCATCCCCTTATTTTCTCTATGTATTTATTTATCTCTCTTATTCTTATTTTCACTACTTTTTATTTACCAGTGATAATATTCTTCCACAATTATCAATTTAAAAATTTATGTCGAACAAATGGGACCACAATGGGGAATGTATTTTTAGAAAATTTCAGTGAAAACATTCATCTTGGCCATATTGTAAATATGATAAGGAGATTTGACACAGAAATTTTCCACCACGTCAAGCTGTTAAGTCGAGCTTTTGGGAGGTGTTTAGTTATCTTTAAATCTAAAGAAAATATTTTACTACCAGTACATTAGTCTTGTGCATTAGCTCTGTTACATGGGCGCTAAATGAATTTACAACTGAAAAATTTAGAATAGGGCAAACAGCTGTGTAAAGATCAATGCTATGTTTAACTACAAAAGACATGAAGAGAACAACAGACATTAGATCAATTACAAGGGTCACAAACATCTTGCAGAAGACTGCCTTTTTGAAGTAACAGTTGGCTGGCCATGTTCCTTGGAGGCAAGATGTATGAAAACAGTGTTGGAATGTATCCCAAGAGATCATCATAAACCAAGAAGAAGACCATCAGACTGATGGAACAAGAATAAACGCAGCATCGCTGGAGTTAGCTCTCAGAGAATTGCCTTAGACTATTCTACATGGATAAGTGTTATTAAGTTCTACCTGAAATCTAAGAGGCCACATTTTCTAATGAAGAAAATGACTGATGATGATAGACTGTGTAACTGTTGGATGATTCATCTCAGTATTCTTTGATACAATATGAAAATTCATTTTTAATTACTTGTATGATGTTAATGAGATTGAAAATGCTTTTAGACAATTATAATAAAAAGAAAAAGGAGAGTAAACTAATCTCTCTCTGCTGATGAAGGCAGGATGGACACGATGAATACACAAACTCCAACAAGTGCTACAATATTTCAGTATAGGAATAAAATGCCCTCTCTCCAGTATAACATGAGTCAAACATATACATCTGATCATTTTGTCGAATACCTTTTCAGAGAAACTAAAATGCAGCTATAAGAAAATTCTTCTAATAATTCATCAGTTATGTGTCACAAGTTTTTATTATTATTATTATTTACAGGTGTGTGTAAAAATCAACATTATAGTTACTTGGTGCAACAATCTAAACATGCTTGCTTTATTTGCTGTGTCTTGTTTCTAATAGCACATTTATTATGTTTTATTGCCTTATTTGTGTTACACATTACATTCTTTTTTTATTTAATGTGCAGTTCTTATCCTTCTATCATGTGTTATTCTAGGTTCTAGTACATAATCTCTACTCGACTGACAAAGTGGTGCTAGAAGCTAAACGACCTAAAAAGCCTTGCAGAAAATAGTGCTTATGCAATAGGCATTGACAGCTTCTTGTGTCATTAAAAATGTGAAATACCCAAAATGCCTGCCTTTTTCTGAATGGATAAAAAGTAAGCAGTTTTTTATTAAGATACAGACTATAGTGATCCAATCATCATTGAAATAATGTCTACTCTTTTGCTATTATATTTATACTTTCATTTTGGATAGTGTTCCGTGTATATTTCAACAGTGGCATGTATTTCTTCTAAATATTTAAGTATGCTGAAGTCAAAATAAAAAAGTAATTTATTATTTGAATAAAATTCTTATTCTTGTAAGAATATTAATATATATTTTTTATTTGTTCAGTATTTTGCTGTAGTAAAGAGTAAAATTGTGAATAAATTTCATTGTTGCTATCTTTAAAAGTTAATGCTTTTTTACCTCTGAAACAAGCAAATATTTTATTTTATTTTATTTAAATATCTTGTCTGCAGGAATTAGTATTTTATGTGGACATTATTTTTTTCTTTACTAAAACACTTAGTTTAGGATGTTAGTACCTCTGGATTACATATGAAACTTTCTGTCACAATTTTAACTGAATTAAATATGACATAATAAAACTCTTTCATGTACTAAGAACAGTTATATGAAATTTGATCAGGTTTGAATACTTCTTCAGTGGTAATAGTTTTATTTCAGAAAATATTAGTCATTGGAGAGATAACTGTGAAACTTGTAACACTGACTGACCTATTACACAGACATAACTGATGAAAGAATGGGGAACTTGTTCGATTTTTTTTTTTCCTGTGCCTCCCTGCCAGTATTTGTAGTATGTGCTGATTCCTTGTAACTGAAATCAAAATGCAAAAACTTAATATTCTATCTCACATTGAGGCCAGGAGTTTGCCTAATATCCGATTACAGCAGGTGCTGGTAGGCCAGTTCACACCTAAGTTCAGAAGAATTATTGCTAATGGAGGACTCCTTTCTTTCAGATTGTACCAGTTTTAATTCCTTCCACTGCCTGTCCCACCTGTTTCACAGTTATTTACCATTTGGCCCTTTGACCCCATGCTGTGCACTCCATGTTCTAAAGTTGGAGAATTGAAACATTTAAATATTATTCCATGTTCACATATTTTTCTGTTCTGTACCATCATGCCATTGCCTGTGGTAAGTGATGGTTTCTCTCTTTCCTTATCTATGTTTACATTTGCTAAGCAACTCTTATTTTTCCTGTGAGAGCAGTTATAATATTTTTATTCCAATACTATAGGCAACAACGTTTTTCAGCAATCACTTGTGAAAGTTCAGAGGTTGTTTACATTTATCTGAAGCTAACTGTTTCAGAATACGGTTTACCTACATAATTGATACAGAATTTCACAATGTTTCAGTAATGGGGACATTAATAATTAATAGTTTTAAACTTTAAAGAATTTAAATTTTGAGGCAATAAATGAGATTGTGAAGTTGTTGAATTAAAGTTGCACACTTAGTTTCATCAAGAATTAATTAATGTTTGTGACAGCCATATTCAAGTGTTGTTTAAAGAATTCCTTTGCTACTCTTTCACTCATTAATCGTAATCCTAGTAATATTAGTTTTATAATATAAGATATTTCTTATAAAAATGTTTTTACAGTTGTGTTATAGTGAATTTAACTACATATATTTATTTATTTATACGCCAATCGGCTTTGTACATTAAAAAAAAAAAATAATCTTAGAGATTAGTCCAACATGAGATACTCCAAAGAAGTTGATGTTGGTAGCATGTAAGTTAACCAGACTTACTATTCTATGGTACGGTCCAAAAGCAACATAGTTTTTGTTGGGTTTTACAGCATCCTGCAGTCTTCTTGTTCGAAGATCTACCTCAGAGCAGTTAAATTGAAATTGCTCGAGTATTTCTAGTGAATCAATAAGTCCATTGACAACTTTGTGGAAACATGGGTCTGTCAATTGTCTCTGACTTCGTAGTTAGGAAAAATATATTTGACACTCTCTTCCATTTGAAATAGTAATAAGTGAGTCACAAAAGTATTGTGCATTGAACAGATAAGACTACAAGATCATAATTATAGCATATTTTTACTGGAAGGATTTTGCTGGCTTGAACAATGTCAACAACTCTGCCTGTCTTCGCTACCCTCATGCCGAACTATGTACTAAGAATAGTTTTCACTGATGAAAAGCTTTTCCTCAACAATTCAATACTTTTGTGGAAAATCTGGTTTACTTTAAAGTTCCCACATTCCAATCTTAATTGTGAAAGGCACATTTACCTTCATCAAAATAAAGCACTAAACTCCAAGAAATTATGGTTTTAAATTTTAAGAAATTTAGTATCTAAAATTACATTATTCTACTGAAAAATGTGTGGTGTATTGTTATTTATCAAGACCTGTATTTTTAGCCATTATTACTATTATTAATTTTGTATTTAAAAATTACTACAAAATTGTGAAAAAATCTAGTGATATAATTTTTTTTTGCAAGGACATTCCATTATTGTATCTAAGATTTGATTATTAATAATTTCAATAATGATTTGACTCCCACCTTGTGCATTCTGTTTAAAGCCAAATATTTCTATAGTTTCACGTTCTTGTTTTTATTTCTGTCATCCTTAGCAGTGGTTCCTCACTCTTTCCCTAAGTACTAGGTCTGTTCCAAAACTATCACTTCTGACAATTTTGGCACCATATGCAAGGTATGAATGTCAACAGTAAAGCTCCACGAACTCCCTAGATGCTGCAGTTGTCACTGGGATGCCTTAGTTCTTGTGCAGTGTGCATTTGTTTACAAAGTGTTTTGTATGTTTGTCGCATTTTGCTATCGTAAAAAAATGACTGGAAGATTGGAGTAACGAATTTGCACTAAATTTTGCTTTAAACTCGAAAAGAGTTGTGCGGAGACCATCGACCTGATAAAAACTGCATTTGGGGATGAGTGTATGAGCAAATGCGAATAAAAGAGTGTTATAAACGATTCAAAGATGACCGCACATCTCTTAATAGTAACGCACGCTCTGGCCAGCCTTGGATGACAAAAATACCAGATAATATCAAACGTGTGTAACTTGCAATCAATGAAGATCGTTGATTGACTGTGCAAAAACTAGAATGTAATCTTGGAATACCGAAAATTAGTGTTTGCATGATTTTAACTGAAAATTTGCAAATGGTTCGTGTGAAATTTATTCCGAAATCAAATTGCTAACAGTGTATCAGAAAAACGTTTGTTTTGAAATCGTTCAGGACAATTTGGAAATGGTCAATAATAATGAAAATCTGCTGAAAAAGATTATAACTGGTGATGAATTGTGGGTTTATGGTTATTATCCCGAAACAAAATAACAGTCTTTGCAGTATAAGCTGTCGTCATTAACACAACCAAAAAAAAAAAAAAAAAAAAAAAATTTGGATGCTAAAGTAGGAGCAATGTCAGATTGTTGCTGTTTGTTTTATTAATATTATTATTATGAGAGTGTTTTGCATCACAAATATGCTCCTAAGGGTAAGATAATCAACAAATAATATTATCTTGAAGCTGTGAAAATATTGTGAGACGCAATTAGAAGAAAACATCAATGTTGACCAAGTGGTTACTGGCTTCTTCATTACGATAACACGCCAGTACATTCATCGAACCTTGTGTAGCAATGTTTGACAAAGCACAGCTCCGTCAGCCTCCATATAGTCCTGACATAGCTTCCTGTGACTTTTGGTTGTTCCCAAGATTAAAAATGCCACTCATAGGACACTGATTCGATGACAAAGAAACATTTGAAACTAATACGAATTACGCTCTAAAGATGATACCAAAAAACAATTTCCAGGGCTGCTTCTAAAAGTGGAAAGGTTATAGGAAACATTATTCAATTAAATGGTAACTACTTCGAAGAATGCCACCAACCCAATGATGCAGAATAACACATCGGGGAAATATGAAGGAAGGTCAGATACTTTTTGGACAGACCTCGTATTTTTAGTATGTGTTGTAGATATTATTCCTTGAAACATGTCGCTTTCAGTTTTTAATACATTGAGTATAGTCTGTTGACCATCCATATCAACTAACTGGAATATTTGGAAATGTGTTATTTACTGAGAATTTTGCATTGACTTTATTTGATAACAACTTCACATTTTTTATATTTTTGTGTACAATTTGTGATATATTTGTCCGCAATAGCCAGTTGTTTCCTTATTAGTTACATATATAAAAAATCTTGTTAGTTACTGTTGATATTAGTGTATTGTGTTATGCTAAAACACATTTGGTATGATAAGGAGATTCTGAAGGGGAGATGAAGGTGCAAGAGATTGGTGTTGAAGAACTTGGTCGATTCAAGGGTAGATTGACGCTGACAATTTGTTGCACAACTAGACAATTTAATGTTTGCACATTCAGAAAAGTAGGTTTGCTTAAAGATTTGTGCATGTGCTTGTTGAATACTGGTCACAATGATAATTATAATTGTTTTCTTACCTTTCAGGGTTCACCAAGAAGTGGAAGAAACATAGATCAGGATTCTCCTATAATTATTGCTTCGTATAATTGTAGCAGTCCTTAACACTACACATCTTCATAAAATACTATATTTGTGACAGGCATTAGCCATCAGTAATAGTTCCTGTTCTATTTATAGCTCAGGTTTCTTTCTAGAATGCATGGACTTATGCTGTTAAACTTAAAATCAGGTTAAGTTGGAATAAGAAAGAAAATTTGGATGCAAGTGCAAATATTGTGAAATTCGGCTGCTAATGTCAGCTTGGAAGAAGAGATATAATACATAAAATTAATTTTCCTCCTATACAGAAAAATTTGCATATTTGCAACAACAGATTTTAGGAATCTGATTATTTTTTTCAACAATTACTTGCCCCAGGATAAACGTTATTGAAGGTAGATAAATGAATAGTGATAATACAAGTTAATTTTAAATTAAAACAAATTTTATAAAATGGTAATAAGAATTAGCATGTTAGGAAATGTTTATTAAAAAAATATATTCTTTATACAGATAAAACACTCCTCTTACACAGCATAATCTGATCTTCGTTATATTTAAATAACATTCAACATACATTTCATTTTCAGCGCTTTATAGAATAATAGTTTTGATGTTTTAATAATTTCTTGAGGATGTATTGCATAAAACGGTGATGTCAATTTGCTTTTGAATTTTTTTATGTATTATATAAAACAATAAAGTATTATCCAAAATTAATAAAAGAGAGTGTGTAGATAATTTTTTCATTGAAAAGGTAGTTGATTTTAGCCTTCATGTTAAGGACAGCAGAATAAAGATTATGTAGATATGGCATATACACACTCATCCTCCCTCCACCCATAAAAACCTTTTACACATACCCCTGGAAATGGATTCAGTTAAGTGAAAGATACGTAAGAATCATAATATAGATTACTACTAATTCTGTTGATGTTTTACTGATGGAGAAATTTGTGACAGTTTTTATCATGTTTATAAGTCGTGTGTGCCTTTCGATGGATAAGAGATAGTTAGAGCATTTATCATTTACAGTTTGTTCTAGTCAAACTATACGATATATGGATTGAAGCTGTGTGGTAGTAAAACATTTAGTAGTTGAAGAATTGTAACAAAATAATCATTGTTGTGTTCTGTTAATTGCTTTGAGTAATTAGTGCGCTGTTTGGTAACTTGATCTTTTCTCCACCACTTATCTACTGTTACCTTTAGCCCATTGATTGTAGGAATTTACATTTACCAAGTGACTTATCCTTCCAGCAAAATCTTTTCTTGGTGCCTGTAGTTATTTTATTTTGTTGTGGCAGGTATAAGCTTCACTAAAAATAAAATTTCACCAAGTGAAGGTAGTTTTTTATTACTTTATCAGAAGAGTGCACATTTCAAGACTTCTTGTCACCAAAATGTTTTCAGAGCACAGTCAGATATAAACTTTAAACACAGGTAGAGAATTTGGCTCATAGTTGATGTGAGTTATTACATTTTTGAAAATGGCTGTTTCGCGGTGGTCAGACTTAATTCGAAAAACTTTATGAACAATGAATCTGCCAGATTAACAATCCAACAAGTGAAAATACAATAAACTATTTTAAACATTAATAAAAAATGTTTTAAACCTGTAGAAAGTGCTTTCTACAAGAAATAAACGGATAGAATTAATTTGTTCTCATATTCCAACTCAAACATCTAGTACGGGAGACATTTTTCAGTCATCTCTGCATGAATTTCAAAATAACATTTATTGAAAATTCCTGTTTGGTACAGTACCCCCCTTTTTTTTAGGTTTCACCCTTCCAAAACCCGTTCCACCCCCACTTTTTGACCAAACACTCCTCCAAAATAACCTTTCACCTTGTTTGTAGACTTTTTTTCCTCAAGTGAGATTTCCGTAGACCCCCCTCCCCCCCTTGGTGAGATTTTGCCCCCCCCCCCATTTCACCTCGCGTAATTTATGGGCACCCCCTAAGTAAACTCGTGTGGTTGTAATGATCTGGTGACAGGATTTCGTATCAGCTGCACAATTTGCTTCTATAATAGCTGCCTAGTCTAACCCAGTAGTCCTGCTGGGTATATGCTTAAATGTGGAATCAGAACCACACGAGCATTCTATAGTATTTCACACTACGCAGCAAGCTGTATGAGAGGTTAAGGTCAGATTAAGGGCCTATGAAAATCTGCATCGAGGCATGGATTCAAACCTGAGACTTTTTGATTTCCAGTCAGAGGCCTTAACCACTAAACCACCAGACTGCTCAGGATGAAAATGGTAGATTGAAAAATAGATTGTCTATGTTTGAACCAGGTATTTCATCAATCAGTGGTCGCCTTCAAGTAATCACCAACGCTTTACAGTTTACTGTTCCAAAAGTGTAGTGATTTGTAATCTAAAAGAGCATTAATGATAGATTCGGAATCTGATTATATCCTCCATCTGCGCGATCACTTCCCAATAAGTTACAAACAATGGCAGAATAGGATGCACCAAGCACAGGGAGTGAGCAGTAACACTCAAGCCTGGCGGTCTGGAGCCTGCTGCTTCAGATTCCTGTCTGGCCATCCATATTTCAGTTTTCCATGGTTTTCTGAAATCACTCCAGGTGAATGCCGGGATGGTTTCTTCAAAAGGCCATGACTGAATGCCTTCCTGTTCCACTATTCTCCCACCTTTAATTACCTCGACGAGGTGTAAAACCCGGAAGAAGAAAAAACGAAATGCAGAAAAGGACAGCTGGGTTGTGAACCGTATGTACATGAAAACTGTAATGCTACAAGTAACATGGTGAATTGTTTCACCTACACGAATCATCGGTCGGCTCATAAAGTATCACAGAGGCTCTCCAACGACACAAGTGCCGGTATATTGGTGGAATGATGTGTATATTTTCCATAGACGGAACTTAGCGTATTCCGCTTCCATTTAAGGAAAAATTCCTTAGAAAATCTAGCCTTGTTTTGGACCAAAAGGAGAAAGTATTGCAGTTACTGAAGAGTAGTGGCGGCCGAAGTGTTTTGCTCAGGTAGTGACAACATTAAAATATTTCCAGTGGCGGATCCAGGGTTTTTGTTTGAGGGGGGGGGGGCCTAGGATTTAGTTCCCAATATTCGTGTCGTCGGGGGTGACTTTAGTGCTTTCTCGGGGGGGGGGGGGGGGGGAATGATTTTGAAATTAATCAATGATAAATGTTTTAAAATTGACCAAACTGTAAATATTTAGTGATTAGCCAAAAACCGACAAGTTGATCTACAAGCAGTGCTGGATTACCCAATAGGCGGGACTAGGCACGACCAGCTCCTGATTTTTGAAGGCCCCCTGAAAGTTCACTTTTTTCACTAAATAAAAATAATAATAAATAAAAACATACTGAATAAAACAATCAAAATATGAAAAGCATAGATTTTTTTTTGTTTCATTCTAGAGTAAGATAAATAAAAGTAATTTTCAAAATATGATAAATCGTAAAATTCGTTTGTTAATTGAAGAAATAAATATGATAAATTCTATTAGTCATCTACAAAACCTTTCCTTTGTACTTATAAAATACAGATAATTATTTTCGAAACCAGAGGGAATCAAAATTTTTGAGTGCCTAGAGCCCCATACTTTCTTATCCGACACTGCCTTCGATGACCACGATGACAGTGGAACACATTTCGCTTGAGAATCGTTTCCTGTTACGTGCATCCATAAACTTCAGAGCATCTAAGAAAAAACAATATTGCCTGCTCGCATTGACAAAGCTTCTAGGGCAGTGTATCCAAACCATTTTCAACCCGAGGAGCAGTAAATTTTCAAAGATGATGCTGTGGGCCATTAACTCACATAGGCCTATTTATTTTTCCTCTCCTTTTCGTTTCAGCCGACTATGGACGACGATTACGAAACTTAATTTTCTTCTTCTGAGTTTCCTTCATCCGTCGCCAGTTACCTCCACAATTTTTCCTGTCTTTAATGTCTTCCACCATGGGCCTAATTTTATTTTCCATATTGTTGTTATTAAAATCTCAGTCATGTACCATTATAACATAATAAATCTAAAACCACTTTTTTAATCCTATGAAAATGCAGATATGAAACTGGATCAGGGTGGCCACAGACCTGGAAAACCTGGAAAATATGGAATTATCAGGGAATTTAAAGCCACCTTGAAATATCATGGAAATATCAGGGAATACAAGTAATTTAAAAAATTATCAGGGAATTTTAATTGCAACAACCCAAAATTTGATAATTTTTTGATAATTTATTTTAATATTGAACTTTTGCATTAAATAATTCAGCTTATATATTTTTGACATAAAATAGCCAACAAATACCGCATTTACACTAGCAACTTGCATCTCGTCTTGTGCCTCATCGAGATACGACAACGAGATGTTCGTGCGCGAGCGCTAACATGAACTCTCTCTGGAACTCAGCATTTGAAATTATATTTAAAAAAAAAAAAAAAAAAAAAAAAAAAAGGTGGATGGCATTTAAATCAAGTAAACTCAGAAGTTACATTTTTTACTGAATAAAACAGCAATCGTAGAGGAGTAAGAATATAAAGATGTTTCACTAAACAGTTCTACAATTTCAAGCAAAGTGTGAAACAGATGTTCCAAAAAAATTGAATTTGTGGGGAGTCTTCAAAGTCCTGTAGAATGTCACAAGCTGGTTTTGAACTTCTTCTGAGAAAAATTGAACCTATAATATCAAAACAAAAGCCTAGATTCAATATACCAATGCCAGCAAAAATGTGAATAGCGATAATTATATGGCTTTATAACTTTTTTGTATTAATGATATAAGGCGAATTAAAGCAGGAACAAAATAATAGATCATGTAAATACTAACCAGATCCTAAATAGGTAGGATTTATAAAGTTTTGCGTCATTCAGAGCTCTTTCAAATGCTGAATCGATGTGATAGTATAAACATCGTGCTCGTGCCTTTGACTTGCTCCAAATAAACCGCTGCCAAGGCGAGCGGCATTGGCAAGCAACCACACAAAGTGAACCAACACGATTGCATGGTTTATACAAACTCGTGTTCATGCTATCTTGCGTAGACTCGCGGAACTTACTCGAAAGTGTTAGCTCGGCAATAGAAGAAATTGAAAATGGAACAAAAAAAGCTACAATAACTGAACCAGAAGAATTGAAAAGAAAAGTGAAGCAAATGAAAAAAGGCATAAAAAAGCTAAGCTGTTGACTGAGTCAAGTTACTGATGAACAATTTAAAAATCTTAATTATTTTATCCACCAAATATTGAAAGATTACTAATTTGTTCTAGTTCATATTAGTCATTTGACCTATCTTATTTTTGTGCTACTCATTTTTTACTATGCTTCATAAGATTACTAAATTAGTTATAAAATTTTCAAATAAACATGTTTATTTTTCTAATTTTTTTAGTTTTATACCAGATTTAATTATTTAGAATCAAAATATAATTTAAACTTTAAATATCTTAACCATGCAAATAAAGTTTCTAAATCAGGGAAAAGTATAGCAAATTTCTCTGGAAAACCTGGAAATATCAGGGAATTTTTAAATCATTACCCTGTGGCCACCCTGTGGATGTGAACTATTAATAGCTAATTACAGCTAATTAATCAGACCAAACCAGATAAATAATAATGTTAGTACAGGCTGAACGCTACACTATACCACTGGCCTATGTGCATAAACTAAAATAAGACCTTAGACCATACGCCTTTTATTTTTATTTACTTCACCACTCACGTTACCAATCTTATCACCTACCGCGCTTCCTCATATCCACTTAAAACCCTTAGTAAACAGTTATTTACTTAATCTCTAGACGGCACATGAAAATGAATAAAATGTTGTAGAAACAGTGCTGTTCTATTCTCATTCTGGAAATGCCACAATTTTTCCCGGTCACTGAAATATTCAAGGCTTTTAAATGTTGGGCAAAAAGCCTTATACAGTACGAATATGGTATAGTATAAGAGTTTGATATTATGCCTGTGGAACTCCTGAACTATGTTCGCGGACCATCAGTAATCGGTGAACCACAGGTTGAGAAGCACTGTTCCAGTGGATATTTAGTTACAAAAATGGAAGCTGCTGCTGCGCTCTACCGGCAATGTTACTAACTTCATCGAGCTGCAGCGTGTGACAAAACGAAATTGTCTCCATTCGCCACTAACAAAGCGAACCCCGACCCTTGAATATTTCTACGAAAACGCTAGAGCGCATGCGCGATCTGTGCCTTCCGAAAATTGTCTTCACGACAGCGAAACAGTTCACTGATGTGGCCAACAGATGGAGTTCAATACTTTTCCTAGCTGTCATAAGTTATCATAGAATAGAGAATGCCGCATTTATAAATATTTATTTTCCTTTCACTGCATTTATTTTTTAAATTTATTTATTCTTGATTAGAGGTGGTGACATGTCACTACGTCTAGAGCCGCCATTGCTGAAGAGAACAAATTTAAAACATTGGGAAAATTTGTTAGAACTGTTGCCTGTGTGTGGGAGCCTTTGGGAAGAATATCTGTAAACAAAATTCACGTCCCAATTTCGGGAATAATAAACAGGAAAATTCACTACGGACTCTAGTAGCATGGTTCCGCCAATGACAGTTGTGTGGTGATATTACAATAATAGGTATCTGCGAGATTGAAGTGTTCTTGTTGAAGAGTGCGTGTTGAAAATTTTGATTTCTGTTTTTCTTCCACAAAAAAAATGGCCTGTAACTGTATTTTGCGTGCATTGTTATTTCAGCTCTTGCTGGACATGAATTAAGATGCTGAAAAAATTATGCTCATTTCCGAAATTTTTTAGAAAGAAACAAAACTAATCGCTCTCCTTAAGCCATAAAGACACTGGAAAGGATGCTGAGCCGCGTCGTGATCGGTTTTTAGAATCGTATAGTTTTATAATTAGCGTTCATTTTGGATTTAGGAATTTAATCACTACTGGGACGTTCTGGTCATACTGGAGGCCGAGCACAAGATGACTTCGTCCGTGGACTACATCTAGAGGATATTTTTATTTTCTATCTTGAAAATGACTTTGTTAAGACGTGCCGTTGTGATTCCGTACAGCTGCTTCACGACTTATATTTCCGCGGGTGTCTGCATCTTCTTGCAATCCTTGGCCAAATGTTCCGGTATTATGTGGATATTTTTTTAATTAAATATGTTTAGTGTTACATTATTTTTTATCAACATCATACTGTCTCTCGTAGGCGTTCCCTACGCCGCTCCGTATTTGTGGATGAATTTATTCTTTGTCTAACACTAGAGAACTGAGGGGTAAATGCGACTCATTCCCTGTAAATTGCGTGGTTGAGGATACAAACATTATATTTTTCCACTATGAGAACTAAATATGCTGCTCGCTTTCAGCGAAATGCTTATTCTATATCAGTGTTTCTCGAACTTTTAATCTTCACGTATCCCTTTAAAATTTTCCAGACAATGGCGAACCACCTTGAGAAAAACTTTTTTTTTAGCCCTACTACTAGCGACAATGAGCAATATTCACCACTGTGCGCGTTATACGCATGAGATAGCCAGTCCGCCATTACGGAAATCTTGTCGGGAACCCCCTAGGAGTTCGCGTACCCCACTTTGAGAAACATTGTTTTATACCATCGGCAAAGGCGCCCTTATTGGGGGGGGGGGGGCGAGCAGGGCAATCGCCCAGGATCTCGCGCAACAACCCGACTAGAAAAAAGTTTTAAATATAAACTTTTTATTTTATTCTTAGCTATTAGTTACAACAGTAAAAAAGTTGGTTAATTCACAGTAAAGTATATATTAATAGTAAGTAATAAGTTCCTAAAAACAATTTCCCATTTAGATTTATTGAATATCACATTCGTATAAAAAAAAGATTAACGGTATCAAAATTAAATAATTTAGCAGTAAATAATATTTTTTGTAATTTTACTGTAAAACAAGATTGAAAAGTTCATTACTATCTGAATTTCACGCCTCGCGCATTAGAAAACTCGCTTGAATGCTCGGTTTTGTTATTTTCATCGTTTTCTCTATTTACGCTCGGGGTGTTATCGTGTTAGTCAACTCTTGTCACCTTACGCTTAATTTGCTAGCAGCAGTTACTATGAGCCACAAATGACCGATACTGGTCCGCATCTTCACCGCACCGACAGTTAGCCGAGTGACGGCTTTTCGCGTCAAAACTTGTCCATAGCTCGTACGTGTGACGGACGGGTTCCTATTCGATCTTCAACCTTCCTTAATGTGTTCACGTGGTTGTTTCACCTAATCAATGTTCAAAAATCTCCGTTAAAGTGAGTTGCGTAAGGCACTTTGTAATCTACAAAAGTAATAAAGTGCGTTAAAATACTTTCTTTACCTGACTCACGTTATCACCTCACTGGTATTCAAACGCAGTCTTCACAAACCATAATTGAAAGTCTTTCACACAGTATACTGGATTGAAAGATTCTCGCGTTTCTGAACGCAATCACAATGAAATGTCAAACGTCAGTCACTTCGCACTTCGTGTTTCTTCTGTTTTTGGTTACTTTCATTCGGTATTTTTTTATTAATAAAAAATGAGATCATTATATATTTTAATTTAAATGCAGACTGTACAGATGCTGTATATTATTCCATGCGGTCTCAAAGACGTAGCCAAAGAGTTTCTTACTGGCTTCATAGTGCAGCTATCTCGTAGCCACCTAACTTACTTTGGTAACCCTACTAAGAAAAGGGGACTTACAGTTTAACGTGGGATTCCAACCACGGAGTGTCCTAACATTTCGCATTAACAAAGAGAGGCCTTGCCAGAGGTAAAATTCAATTTTAAGACACGTAAAAGTTGCAACCGAGACTGGGATATTAACCGGGGATGTTCCATACCTCAATCTCACCCTGTATCTATCAAAGACATGTCGTAAAATTTATAAGTAAATAAAAATATGTTTTCAAACATAATAAAATAAATATACTCTTTTTTTATGCGATGTACGTTGTTTCTGCTATCCCAAAACAAAAAAGTAGGGTGCTACCTTTGTCACAGTATCTGATGTAAGATGAATTGAAATTTTACTAATGATTTAGAACAGGATCTCTCAAAGTGGGGTACGCGAACCCCCAAGGGTTCGTCAATTGAACGTGGGGGGATCACGACAAGATTTACGTTATGGCGGCTGAATGGGTATCTCGAGAGTGCAACACGAAACATGGTGAACTGAGATTGAAAACTAGCAAAATTGCTCCTAAAATCGACTCAACTTGCAATAAGAAACAAGCTCATCCATCAAACTATATATATTGCTCTTTGTGACTGTATTACTCTTTTTAGACCTTTTCTGCGTATTAGGGCCGATTATTGCATTCTAGACATCTCTACCTTCGTTTGTTGGATACACTGTTCATCTAGGAATTAGGCGATCTTGGGTTGCTCAATATCCAATCTGTGCGCCGACGGGGAACTGTCACTAGACTTTAGGCGGTCATATTTTTTATCACTTTTCCATGAGCAGCATACTATGTAATCATTTTATTCGGATTTATCTTTCTATTTTTTCTACTTCTATCTATATCTATAAAATGAAAACTCAGAAACTACTGAGCAGATTTCAACGGAGTTTTCATTGTTTTAAAGCTTAGAGTTTCAATTCAGTTGTTTGGCATGCCTTATGTTTCAGCGTTACATAACGCAGGAGCATTAAATGAAATTCTAAACGTACCACTAAACACACAAATGCAATGTCTCTGACCATAACCTTTAATGAAAGCAATAAGATTAATTTACAACAGGCACGCCGTAAGCGGGCGTGCCACGCACGCGGTCGGCACATCCGGGGGACGGCAAATCGAGCAATCGATCACATAATATTCAAAGTCATTGTCATAATGCCCACTCCACCGATAAAATAAGAAATGTCATCACATGGGAAAAAAAAAAAAAATCCGACCGTTGCGCAATTACTGTTTTGTTTAATATTATAGCGTTAACAGCGCCATCTATTGCATCCATCAGAACTAAGATGCAATGCGAAACGTGTGTCGGCAGGTTCAATCGCCAGGCGGCCCTCGAAAGTCAAGATCATTGCCGAGCTCTATAAAAGGACGTGAAATTAGGGAATAAAGTTTCCTTCTCAGTTTGTACTTGTACTCATTCGAGTAGTGCTATCGCACATCAGACTTCAATTATTTTGTTAGTGCTTCTTCTGACGTGGGTATAGTTAACTTGGTTATTGTGATTATAATTCAATGTATCATCTGTCAGTGCAAAATATAAGTGCAAAAAAAATCTCAATTCTGGTAATTACCTATGTTTATTTATCAGTTTATCACAATAATTACTGCTCTTAATAAGTTTGTAGCGTTTATACAATTAAATCTTTATGAATATATATATATATATATATATACAGGGTGGGGCATTTAATATGTTTTCTGAAAATATTTCGGAAAGAAAGCATTTTAACAAACAATAACCTATATAAAAAATAATCTTACAGTAGGGGGCTACAAATATGTGCTATTGGTTTTTTGCACTGGTGGCGCTGTTGTCGTTACAACAAGGTCAACTTAATTCTTTAAATGGGAACCCCTATTTTTTTTTTTTTTTGAAGATTCTGATTCCTCATGGAAAATATAAAAATAGTTTGCTTAACTCACTTTTCTGTTAGCCTCACAGATGGCGCTGTAATCGCGAAAAATGAATATTCGCGTTTTTTGTGTATAATTTTAATTATTGTTTAAATAATTACAAGTAATTTTCATTATGTAAACATGGAAGGTAATTTTAAAGGATAATGACGAAATTGATTTTTTAAATGCTTTTTCTTACTTATTTGCAGCCATGTCTACAGCAGGTGCTCAAAAAGGTGACCATTTACTTCCAGACATTTTCTGACACACTTCGAGCTGTTCAGGCATCATTTCTGCAAAGGGTCAGAAAATGTCTGGAAGTAAATGGTCACCTTTTTGAGCACCTGCTGTAAACATGGCTGCAAGTAAGTAAGAAAAAGCATTTAAAAAATCAATTTCGTCATTATCCTTTAAAATTACCTTCCATGTTTACAGAATGAAAATTACATGTAATTATGTAAACAATAATTAAAATTATACACAAAAAACGCGAATATTCATTTTTCGCGATTACAGCGCCATCTGTGAGGCTAACAGAAAAGTGAGTTAAGCAAACTATTTTTATTTTTTCATGAGGAATCGGAATCTTCAAAAAAAAAAAAAAAAAAAAAAAAAAAATAGGGGTTCCCATTTAAAAGAATTAAGTTGACCTTGTTGTAACGACAACAGCGCCACCTGTGAAAAAACCAATATCACATAATTGTAGCCCCCTACTGTACGATTATTTTTTATATGGGTTATTGTTTGTTAAAATGCTTTCTTTCCGAAATATTTCCAGAAAACATATATAAAAATAGACGTGTGTTTTCCTATATTTCACTTTTCAGCCATCACTACCTAGCACAGATCACTGGCCTTTGTGTGTGGAAGTAGCATGGAGTTTCCTGCACAACGTTGGCCGAATTTCGATAGCTGTGTGGATGTGGGAGACATGATGGTTAAAAGTGGTCGATGCAGGGAATTTTCTTATTTCGACCAAAGACATGTGTCTCCGTATATGTCACTCTGCTGCCACAACTACATAGCATAGACCATTGGTGTTTGCGTATGATAGTGGTATCGTGTATTATGGTGGTTAGATGTCGGTAACTATGGGGGTGTGGGAGATATGGTGGTTGAAATTTGTCGACCTGTAGCACTTTCATATTTCTACCAAAAACGTATGTGTCATGGTGTATCACTTTTCAGCCAAAACCGTCTAGCGCAGATCACTGGTGTTTGTGTGTGGTAGTAGCACAGATTCACCCATCGATCACAACGTTGGCCGAATTTCGGTAACTGTGGTAGTGTGGGAGATATGGTGGTCGAAAGTGGCCGATCAAGGATATTTTCGTATTTCGACCAAAGGCATGTGTGTCCGTATATTTTACTTTGGTGCCTGAACTACATAGCGCAGATAACTGGCGTTTGTGTAATAGCATCGAGTCTCCCATCGTGCACTATGGTGATTAGATGTCGGTAGCTGTCAATCCAAATTCTTTACAAACACGATCGAAATCATGGGCACCAGCTAGTTTAAAATAAAAAAACCGACCTAGTGCATGTCTGATCGCGCATAGAACACAGGGTAGGGTTTCTTAGTAAGTACAGGCAATATAAAATTCTTACAAGACATCTGAGCGAAAACTCGATACATATTAAAAAATACAAAATTTTGTAGTTCATTTTACGGAATTTCTATGAACTTTTACAGACTCAACTACGTGGTTAAGTTTGTCGATTATTACTCATAAACTAGAAAAGCCTACTCGTCCCTAAATGTTTCCGTTTTAAATTCGTTATATTATTGTACTAAACATTTTTTTTTCAAATATTTACAGTTTACAAAAAATTTATGCAACCGGAGAAAAGGGAAAATCTAGTAGCGCAATTTCGACAGAAAAAACGTGAAAGGAGGTGCGGAAAGAAAAACTAGCGGGTTCTTTAATGAGTTTTTAAAGCAAGCCAGAAAATAAGGAAACGAAATGTCAAAGTTGACGTAGTTTCAACTAGCACAGCCTTAAATCCAGAAGCTATGGGGGTATCTAAAGAAAAATATGTATGTTGTAGTCCTTCTTCAGAAGGAGATTCCAGTAAATCAACAGAAGGAACTACTGAAGAACCAATTTATCGTCATCAGCGATATGTAGCAGTTTAAACTGTGCTAATAATCCCGGTTTGTGGCCTGCCATTATAGCTAATGATCCTGTCTTGTTAGTACTTTGGTTAGTCGTGGTACTGTATAGGTGTTTAATTACAATTTTCCCACTAATGACAATGGAAGAAAATTTGTAGGCAATTATTATTCTAGAAATCTTCCCAATGGAGAAAAAATTAACAGATAATAACTTTTTTACTCTATTTCGAAAGATTCAGTCTATTATTTTTGTTGTAAAATATTTGGTAAAACTGTAGCTAGTTTATCTTCTTCGGTTTTGGCAGTATTCATCATTAACATTGAAAAGACATGAAACAAGTGTTTCCCACAGTGAAAATGTGAAATCGTGGGTACAATTGAATGATGCATCTTCACATACAAGATGCACGGTTAAACAGATGCTATTAACTAATTGTCTTCCGAAGATGTATAACTCATTTAGATACAATTTTTATACTTTTTAATCCCCGATTTCTTTTAAAGGGAGGCCCACCAGTGAGAACTGCTTTAGGGCAAGAAATCAGAGGCGACATACTGTCTTTCAGAGATATTTGTTCTACGATAGCGATTACCACACTGAAGACCTCTCCTTGTGAGAGAAACCAGAGTCGACCTCGTCACGTGACCACATCACGTGGTTTGAGACAGCTATTGTTGAGAGTGCAGCGCACCATATTGGAGGTGTGTTAACATGGTTTTGCTTTCCTTGCTTCTAAGTATGTCCATGGAGAGGGACACAGTTTGAAGTCGCTGTTGGCATTGTATGGAATTATAGTGTGACGATTATATGGCAACATTAAGTTCATATGTAATACATGTCAGAGAAGATCCTAATGAAACAACTTACCACCGCAACGATAACAGTGGGATAATTAAATAAAAATTAGTTTTTGAATTCGATGTCTACTTGAGATTTTATTAAAGATTATATATGGTTGTTGAATGTTCTTTGTATATAAATCTGTGACTTGCGTAAATGCAGATGCAGTGGTTTTGTAATTATTCAACGAAATCCCACTGCTTCCCTAAATCAGTTATTTAAATAACTGTATAATTTCAATGATAAACTATGCAAAGCTTAATGACAACCAAAATTGAAGCACAATGTAGAGTGTGCAACCCCCGGCCCGCGGGCCGGATCCGGCCCTCCACCAGCTTCAATCCGGCCCGCGAGAGATTCAGAAATTTCAGATACAGAAGAAAAATATCCTCAGCTGAGAGTTTTCTCACGAAAAATTATTGGCACATTCGAAAGCACGTATAAATGTGAGCAGCTTTTTTGAATCATTAAAATTAATAAAAATAAGCATCGTACTCGATTTAGAGCATGGTTGGCCAACCCGAGACCGCCTTGGAAGATTTTTTCGCCCCGTGTGATTCATCACACTTTTTCAAATTATACTTAGTTTATAATTGCAAATGTAGTGAAAACCAATGTATTTAAAAAATACATTATTTGTGCATCCATATATTTCAAAATTAACTGTCGAAATTATAAGAAAAAAATTACTTTGATTTTAAAAGAATACTTTTGCGAATATATGACAGATATTGCATGTTTTATTTATGAGTTTACAGTGGTCAGTTCGCGGAATAATTATGTTATATTCTGCGAACTCATAATGCGCGGGCATCTCGGAACATCTAATATAATATACAATATATAATTTTATATGCGGCCCGCGGAGTTATGACGCATTTTCAAAGTGGCCCGCGAGATCAGTTGGGTTGCCCACCCCTGCTCTACATGGAGATTTTGAGAACTGTTTAACGGGAGAAATATGTTTCCACATAACTGAAACAAAACTAAAATGCATGCAGGTCGGTAGTTTAATGAAGCCAAACAGAAGAATCATAAAATATTTGATAAAACGAGAGATCATTCTTTACAATGCAATCATCCGCCTCGACAACACTGTCTTTGAGTGTAATGTTTATGGCTTATTTTCGACTATAAGTCGCATTTTAGTTAGATGTGTTGTTCGGTCACAATGTCTTATAAAGATTGCACTAAGTTTTTCAACCCGTTCTTCCAAAATACTGAGTAGATCTTAAATTTTTATTTGGCTTATGACTTCACTGCCAGCCAAACTAATTTTGTCTTTTGCTGGATAACTGGTTGGCTTCTATACAGGTAATGAGAAATTTTACTTCGTTATTTATAGTTTAGTTTTTGTTTTGGGTGTCTCTTTTTGTTACACCGAATAATCTGTTTTGTTAGACCCTATTGTTTGGGAGTTTCTTTAAATAATTCCTTTCTGTTTCATTTAATAGACTGGCACAGTTCTATTGTTACACCGAATAATCGTTTTGTAAGATTCGTTATTGTACTTCGTACAGTCAGCAGTACACTCCGTTTTGTGACTATAGATTTAGTTTTGAGTTTTTAACTCAGAAGATCGTCTTGCAGTTATCCAAACCACTCATTTTTATTTATTTTATCATGGTCATTTCTTGCCAGAGTTTTAATTTTATAGGTTTCAGTTGAGCGCTGATAACATCGTTATTTAAGCGCTTTATAATCCTGGCAGCAGCAGCATTGGTTAGTATAGTCATAGTGGAAGCACAAGCGTTTGGCCCGCTCTGAGAAGTGGTGGTGGTCCAGTTGAAACACTACTGTCAGCGACGTAGATAATCTACTTATGGAAACAACTCCGGCGTCAATACCGCTGGAAGGTTAGTTGCATTGGATGATAAGGGCCGATTTTTATCATGTTCGTATCTTTGTGTCATTGAAAATTTTTTAGAATTTCGCAGATTCCTAATTGGCCGTGAGCCGTAGTGGTGAACTCAACCTGGTGGCTAAGCAGGTGACTCTCCGACCTAGCATTCAGGATCGATTCCCGTTCCGACCATCCAGATCCACTTTTCATGGTTCCCGAAATCACTCCAGGTAATTGCCTGATAATTCCTTCAAGTTTCCATATCTGAATACCTTTCAGTTCCATGTCCCAAATCGTTTTATGGCTCTAATGATGTCGACATAAAAAATACTAAGAAAAAAAAGAAAGTTCTGTGGTAAATTACATTGACTCGTCACCAGTACTTTAAAAAACTATTATTACGTGAAATGAAGCATATAATAATTTTTAAGTCTATGTTTTAAAATAATATTTAACTTTTTCTGTGTACTTGGTTTCTTAAGCTGTATTTCGTTGTTAAATTGTTATTGTAATATATACACAGACGGAAAAAAAAATCCCAACACCAAGAAAAAATTATTGTAGAGTAATGAAATTTGGACAATGCATTTGTCAAGTTAACATGTTTAATTGATTAAATTTTCAAGATCACAGGTTAATTTAAGCTCAAGAAAATGCATTTCAAATGTGAAATACTGTTAAATTAATAGCCGGTGTAACCTCCAGAATTTTGAATGCAAGCCTGCAAACGTGAATGCATTGTGTCATACAGGTTTCGAATGTCACTTTGTGGTATGGAGTTCCATGCTTGTTGTACTTGTGCTGTCAATACTGGGACGGTCAGTGCTGGCTGTGGATGATGCTGGAGTTGTCGTCCAATGATATCCCATAGGTGTTCAATTGGAGACAGATCTGGTGATCTCGCAGGCCAAGGTAACATGTCGACACTCTGTAGAGCACGTTGCGAGACAACAGCGGTATGAGGGCGAGCGTTATCCTGTTGAAAAACTCCCCCTTGAATGCTGTTCATGAATGGCAGCACTACAGGTTGAATTACCAGACTGACGTACAAATTTGCAGTCAGTGTGTTTGTTATAACCACAAGAGTGCTCCTGCTGTCATAGGAAATTGCTCCCCAGACCATGACTCCAGGTGTAGGTCCAGTGTGTCTAGGCCGCAGACAGTTTGGTTGCAGGCGTTCCCCTGGCCTCCTTCTGACCAACACTCGGCCATCACTGGCACCAAGGCAGAACCTGCTTTCATCAGAAAACACAACAGATCTCCACTCCGTCCTCCAATGAGCTCTGGCTTGACACCACTGGAGTCGCAAACGGCGATGGCTTGTAGTCAGTGGAATGCACGCTACAGGGCGCCTGGCTCGGAGCTGTCCTTGAAGTAACCGATTTCTAACAGTTCGTTGTGTCACTGTGGTACCAACTGCAGCTCGAATTTCTGCCGCAGACGCAGTACGATGCGTTACAGCTGTACGCCGAATACGGCGGTCTTCCCTCTCAGTAGTGCCACGTGGCCTCCCGGAACCCGGTCTTCTTGAGGCAGTACCATCCCTTGACCACTGCACCCAACAATCATGCACAGTGGATACATTCCGGCCAAGTCTTTCTGCAATATCGCGAAAAGAAAATCCACCTTCTCGTAGCCCTATTACACGACCTCGTTCAAACTCGGTGAGCTGTTGATAATGGCTTCTTCGTCTTCTTAAAGGCATTCTTGGCTAACATCAACTCACTATGTCAAATCTCAGCGGTAAATAACGTTCACAAACTTTACAGCGCGTATTTAAAGCAAACCTGATTTGCAAGCTCTGAGTAGCGCTACTAGCGCCACACTTATGCGCGAAGCGCGAAATTTTAATCGATGTCATCTTTCAGATGTATAAACACGCCTACCAAATTTCGTTTATCTAACACAAGTCTTTCTTGGTGTTGGGATTTTTTTTTCCGTCTGTGTACTTTAGAAAATTGAATTACAAAGTGTTTTAAACGTATTCAAAGAATGCCTATTATTTTCACTAATACTTAAAAAGTGTAACCTGTTGAATGGTATTTGATATGGTTTGCCTGTCTCGCTCTAATTTATTCAGATATACCCATTAATGCATTTAAATATTGGAAGCTGTGTACATGAATATTATCAGGTCAACAGAGCAGAAGACGCTATCTGTGTCCCATGCCAAAAGATTTATTATAAATTCCGGTGATTTTTTTTTCCGTTCTCAGCAAAAAAGTCGCTAAAATAAATGCTACTCCAGTTACCCGTCTTACAGTCCTCGAATGTGTGCAAATAAATTGTTATGAAAGCGTAGATGAAAGCTCTTCTTGTGACCAAGAGAGAAGTGGTTGAGAAGGTAGACGTTAACTAATGTTTAAAAATAACTTATCTAGTGCATATTTCAATTTATTCATGTAGTAGCAATTACCGCAATATTGCTCGTATATCTGAGTTCAGTAGATGCTAGAAGTTGCAAAGACTGGTATGTCAGCATGAAACTAATAAAGATACTAATGACGTAAGGGTACGCCTGCGCAGCGCATTGGCTGCAAGCACGACGCTACAATCTGTTCATGCCGTTCCCTGAAGAGAAAATGAACTCATATTCTGTGACTCTAATCCACTTCGTATTGTTAATTAATTGTTTTGTTCCAGTCGTTGAATATATATTGTTCGTCTGGAATATATATTTTTTCTTTTAATGTAGTATCGAGTGACGGGAACTTTGTGCTTACACTATACGTGACTGATTTTGTTTATTTCGTTCTGTTTTAGGATTCTTTAATATGGATTTCTTTGTAATTTTTCTTTGATGAATCTGTTAGAACTGGAGTAGTTACATGAAATTTGGTAGCGATACACGAATAACAGACGGTTTATGGTGATTGCTTGATGGAAATATTTTTTGAACTTGGACAACCATATGATGCTGATCGATTTTAAGGAGATTTCTGACTTATAATCAAGAATTAAATTTGTTTGTTTTGTATTAAGTCTTAAAATTGCTTCTAGATTTTTTATTTGTCTAATAAAACGAATAACAGTTTACAAATTATTACGTAGTATGTTCATTAATGTGAGGCCACTAAATTTTTCTTCTACAACAGCTAGTCTGATGAATGTGTAGTTAACACTTGGGCCATGTGTTCAGGATAACGAGGGTTCAGACCTTGCCCGGCCATCCGGATTTTAGTTTTCCCTTGTTTCCCAAAATCCGTGCAAGCGAATGCCAGAATGCTTTCTTCAGAGAGGTCATGTGCAGGTTCCTTCCCAATAATTGTTCCGTACCCTTTCCCTGCTATAATGCCTAGACTAGGGGCTCCCAACCTTTTTCGTACCACGACTAGGGATTGCAATCCAGCAAAGCGGGATCCCGCAATCCCGCGGGATCCCGTATCATTAGACAGTCTGGCGGATCCTGCACAAAATTAAGCGGATCCGCAATCCGCAAAATCCGGCGGAAACGCATGTCAGTCTGCGTGACTCGCTGCCCCACTCAGTCTCTGTCGGATGTTTTGCACTGTTTGCCTGTACCCTTCCAGTTGGCATTTGACTCATGTGAACAAGCGTTTGTTTTTGTCAACCTTCGTCATTCGTAAGTAAATAAATACACTTTTACGTATTCATCAAAACTTACGTTTGTCTCGAGTACACATTTCTGTAATTTGAGTTATGGTGCGTATTTAGTACGATTTTCTAACTATATAATTATTTTTTAAGTGTCGCGCACGTTATCTGAACTACACGGTTACAGCTTTTTATTCACGGTTTCATTATTCGCATTTTCTGTGTTTGCAGATAAAGTAATTGTGACAATTTCCTCATTTGCGGCTGAAAATTTGATTATTCGTTGATATGAAACTAATGTTATCGTAATTTTAATGATCGCGTACCTATTTATTTAACGGCTATCAAAAGGAAATTGTACTGTATATCCTTTGACTTATTGTTGTTTTGGCCGCTGCCTCAATGCGTTTCTTTGACGAAAGCCACCTGCTTACATGTGCCGCTCAGGCTTTCGATTAATCCCTCTTCTCCTTGTTATTATTTCGACTAAAGGTAAAAAAAGTTATAATGAAATTTTCACGGCTGTATCGACGAATTGTGTTGTAGGAGCACAATACTTCGACGGCTGCCTCCACCGTCTTCCTCACGTGTGTAATTTCGTGTGTTTGCAATTAAATCCGGAGATACAACCTATAAGGACTTCACTGCAATCATTCGCCGAGAAAGTCTCCTTTCTTACTAAAAAATAATAATTTCCACTCTAAAAACGTCGTTACGCCACATAAGTAAATCTGAAATACTTGACAGTTTACTTGTTGGTGAGTAGTTTCTTTTAATAACATTGAATCAACTGTAATATCAATCAAGAAATCAGGAGATATAGTAATGAATCACGCAAAAAAAGGCCAAGTCTCGTGCTTGTGCAGTAATGAGATCTTATTCTGAAGTCTACACTTTACAGAGTATATTCACTTCACTTTGTGAAATGGAATGCTTTTCTCGGTGTTATGGAACGTTTATTTAGAATTAAAAAAAAAAAAAAAAAAAAAAAAAAAAAAAACTCTGGTAACTTGGCCATTAAGCAAACTATATTTTTAAACTTATGTGATGTATTGTAAGGCACATAATGTGACCTAAGACTCAATATTTTCCATTTTTATTATTTATTTAAAAATTGGTTTAGATTAAAAAAACAAAAATCTAAAACCTCGAAATACACTCAAGACACGCTAAAAAGTTTTAATGTCATTTTGCCAATCAAAATATTGTTAACTGTTAATTTTTATCATCTAACATTAAAAATTATTTATTAATTTAATTATTATTTAATTTATTAACGTTTTTAGTAACTATGTTTTAAATATAGTCTATTCGTTAAAAAACTGTTTGTACCAATCCCGCACGGATCCCGCGGGATCCCGCGGGATTGGCGCAAATCCCGTGCGCGGATCCCGCGGGATTGAAAACACTGCGGGATTGCAATCCTTAACCACGACCCCTTTCCTCAAAAGAAAACTCCCCACATCTCTCCCCCCTTCCTTCCGCCACATTTTTATTATTAATAAGGTAAATGTCTACTTTTGAGTATTAACAATAACATCTAAGAGGAAATTCTTTTAAGTATGTGATGTTAGTATTAAAGTTTTCAGTTCTAAGAGGCAGCGAAGGAGACATAGTACTTCCAACATTGAAGAGTTAGCTTATCGCCCACATGGGCACCGAAGCTGCCTCGCAACACTCGTCCTACTGATGACATGTCTTCGCCCCCCTCCTCTTCCCAGATTGGGAACCCCTAGCCTAGACGCTGCCCATCCGTAAAGAGCCAAAAATAAATCTTAATAGTCAAACAATAGTCAAACAATAGTGAAGTGCCATTTCGAAAGTCTCCGAGAATGTAATTTTTGATCATAAAAATATTTCTGTAACGTAGTTTCGGAAAACACGAAGCAGTTTAGGTTTTTTAAACAAATATTGAAGGACCGTAGATTCTTTTTCGATTATGAACTTCCTCTTGGGCAGTAAATATCAAATGGAACAGAAAACGACGTTAAGTTTTTGAAGAATATCCATCGTAATATAAAGTTGAGTGATGGCAATAGAGAAATTTTGCCAACTGCTTGCTAGTAAATCGAATTTGAATTTTCTTCCTAAAATCGGCTGTATCCTACATTCAAAGGTCAAGTTCTAAAAACACTTACATCGAACATACTTTGTAGTTAGTGGAAAAAATAAGCGTACGTTTTTATTTTGAGTCAAATGTTCCGAATTTTGAGAGATTTGCATTGTAAAGTACCTATAATAATATTTGATTGCAGCTAAACGATAGCAATAGCAACATGCGCGGCAGCTATCGCGGCGTTGGAGAGCTGTGGATAGGTGTCCGCTTCCTAACATGAAAAAGTGTTAAGCATTTAGTTTTGTGCCGTGCTACTGCCGTTTTATCTGCGACATGGGAAATATGTGTTCAGGACATTAGCGTACGAAATCATAAATTCACTATGCCTGAATCTGTCTTGCCCAGGTTTTTTGTTATGGTGGTTGCATCTGTGACACTGTTTTGAAATTTAAATAACTCCAAGTCATACAACTAATGTGTGATATAAGTCTTAGTAGAATCGGTCCATTATATTGTTGTGTTGCAGCTTGGTCAAATGGTCTCTTCTGTTTACTATCATGGAATTGGGAAGCTTGTGAACTGCGAGCCATCATATTTTATTCACAAAGAATGAAACTGCTGTGTTTCTCCATCGTGAGTTATCCGTCGGAAAAGTTGAAATGACAGCGCTGCCTAGACTACACAATGCCGTTGTTTGCATTCCGTAACATCGTTGATCTCTGTTGCAATCCCTAACCCTTGTAGCTGCTATAACTGCAATAGGTCGTTCATAAATCTGGACAACTTTAGAACCGTAAGGTTTGCCCAGCTCAAATGGGTCAACGTTTTACATGGTAAATTATTCGAACGTGGTAGGATCTTTCCATTGAGACGGTTATCTGATTGTTATGCACGTCGTACGTTAGGTGATTTGGGTACATAATTCGAATCTCAAGCCAAATGTCGAAATACGATTATATTTCACGATCTGGCTCATTTCGCTGCGGAATCTTTCGTCTAAGCTTGTTCCATACTAACGAAATGAGGGCAGCACTAAATGAAACCTGCTTAACCGTTACCAACACACAGAAACTGGATATAAATGCATCCTTCGTAATGATTCTCACTGTTTGTTTAACTATTCAAAAAACTGGATAACTATGTAACCTTTTTACCACTGCGTTTAAAATCAATGTCTAATGGCAAGCTCAGCTCCAAGTTCTCTCTGGACGAGTACTATGTAAAACTTTTTCACTTTTGTGCGGATCGTACGATCCGTTATAGAACCCTAGCACAGTATTAACTATTGTCTTCCGGTTTTAAATGATATACTTTTCTGTCTTCACCGTAAAGCTTTGGCTCGTCATCTTAATCATAAGTAGATTAGTCTTTCAACTCAGAGTTCATGCCTTGTCTCTGAAAACATCTTGTTTCCGAGAGGAAAGGAAATACAAGAGCGCGCGCAGAAGTTTCTTGTACATTTTCTTTTGAAGTTTTTCCTCTGGGATGTTATTAAGCAAGAAGAAACTTTTTAATTACTTAAGAAACATTTTGGGTGTTCTGTGGTGAGAGAGCCCGGGGGAGCTCGGGTCTGCTCGCGGCTGAGAGAGGCCAGCAAGATGCAATTCTCCTTCTTTAATTGGTCCTCACGGCGCACAGCTCGAATTCAAAGCAAGCAGTCGCCCGCCGTGCCTGTGTTAAGAGTATAGGTCAAAGCACTCCCTCGCCGACCCTGTCGTTTAGATTAATATTGCACATTCAGTATTTGTCTGAACACTTAGAGAAAGTAGACTTCGAATTCTCATTTTGTTTTTGGCGTTATACAGGGTGTTACAAAAAGGTACGGCCAAACTTTCAGGAAACATTCCTCACACACAAACAAAGAAAATATGTTATGTGGACATGTGTCCGGAAACGCTTACTTTCCATGTTAGAGTTCATTTTATTACTTCTCTTCAAATCACATTAAACATGGAATGGAAACACACAGCAACAGAACGTACCAGCGTGACTTCAAACACTTTGTTACAGGAAATGTTCAAAATGTCCTCCGTTAGCGAGGATACATGCATCCCTGATGCGCTGATGCAGCCCTGGAGAGTGGCGTATTGTATCACAGCGCATCAGGGATCCCATGCGACGGAGGGTGGATGCATGTATCCTCGCTAACGGAGGACATTTTGAACATTTCCTGTAACAAAGTGTTTGAAGTCACGCTGGTACGTTCTGTTGCTGTGTGTTTCCATTCCATGTTTAATATGATTTGAAGAGAAGTAATAAAATGAACTCTAACATGGAAAGTAAGCGTTTCCGGACACATGTCCACATAAAATATTTTCTTTGTTTGTGTGTGAGGAATGTTTCCTGAAAGTTTGGGCGTACCTTTTTGTAACACCCTGTATAAAATGATGTCACATAATTTTTAGTGACCATATTAAGAACTTTCGGGACAGTAAAAAGAGGATAGAAAAGGACCGTTTTTCCGGAACTATTTAGGCCATAATTACTAATGAATAAGGTTAAATATTTTCTTTTATGCCTTTTGAAATACAATCTAAATGGAGTAGGAATTATTGGTAGATGTACGTTAAGTCCTTGTTGTTGTTGTTTCATTTTATCTCTTTAATTGTAATATGATCTTAACTGATGTCGAAATGTATCTCGGTTGATAGGACATGGCAATTCTATCGTGTATGCCATACCTTGTTCTTGCCTTATCTAGAGCTATAGTAATTCTGTAGTTTTCATATAATGCTAACTTGATCCAAAAAAAAAAGAGACACATAGAGGACGGTAAACAGACATGTTATTGTAATTTATGCAGAGCGTGGCGGGTGAGAGATATCTCAGTTCGAATCTCCGTCTGGTCATAAAGCTTTCGGTTTTCCATTATTTTCCCGAAATCACTCCAGGCGAATGCCGTGATGGTTCCTTCAGAAGGCCATGGTCGAATTCCCTCCTTTTCCTCCTCTAATAACCTCGACGTCGACGAGGCGTAAAACCGCGAGAAACAAGTGTAATTTACACTAAGAAAAGATTGTTATTAAAAGGCACTCATCCACAAACAGAAACCATTTACCTACACAAACAGCTATATGGACATGCGTTACTGGAGAATTATATTTAAGTAAACTCGCACTATTAACAGAAGATGCAGACCTACTCCCTGATAGTACTTGAATAGGGACTTTTTTGCGGTTCTTTTTGTAATACTGGTTGTCTTTTATCCTCCATAGAACTTCTTTAAACTAATTCGCAATGTCCTTTAGATCAGCAACCCCACTGGATGCGGGAGATTGTCTGAGAAAGTTGTAGACCAGTGGAGGCCAACCTTTTCAGCATCCGGGCCAAATTTTAGAAATAGTTTATCCCATCGGGTAGCACGTTCTATTTTCTTGGAAATTTTTTTAAAAATATTTTCATTAATGGAAAAAATTATAATGAAACATATTTAATGAAATATTAAAAATATAATTATTTCAATGCAATATTTGACTTTGTTTGGCAAAACTAAGTGCATCAATGTTGATGTCGAGAGGACTACTCGCAAATAGCTATCCAAATGAACATCACTGATGCGTGTGAACTGTCCATCCTTGCTTGGTCAAGGGAGTGATGATATTAATTTAAAATCTGCTTGTTTTGTAGTGTTTGACACGACCGTTGGAAGTTAAGTTTATGTATATAATGATCCAGCTTTGCGGGTCACATGCTGACATACGGCGGGCCGTGGGTTGGCCATCCCTGTTGTAAACAAATAAACACCAGGTTTTGTGAGAAACAAAACGAGTCGAGCATAATACTTAATTCACTCTGCGAATAAACTTACACAGGAGGATACGGGCTGATCATGGGACCATTGCAGTAATATGTGAGTATTGTCTTCCAATCAGTCATCTGGCAGTAGGGTCTTAAAAATATACTCGACGCTGATCTTGGCTACTCGGTGATTTGTTGATATCCATCTTACCGGTACTAAGTTTGTGTCTGTGCGTAAGTCGTCGTTGGAATATAATTGTTTTAGGGTTTAAAAAAATCAGTTTGATGTCACTCAGAAGCATGTCATCACCTACCCATAGGAAAGACCGTATCGTGAGGCCCTAGCATGTAAAGAACCACCCCCTCCTCCCTCTAACCACTCCATTCCCCCTCACTGGAAAAAAATCTACATTCGGGCTATCCGTTTTGCCTTCGTAAATTTTTATTATTATTGGCGCATTGATTTTCATCGCGAATTGGATGAGTTAGTTTGTTTCAGCACAGCTTGCTGTCTAATGTGAAGTGTGCCAGAGCGCTTCCGTGGTTCGGATTCAACGTTAAACTGTAGGTCCCCTATACTTGGTAGGATTACGGAGTTAATTTTAGTTGTTTACGATTGGGTTGAATGCGCAGACAGTAAAAATCCTTTCACAGGTCATTACGATCACACACACCCCATAACATTACTTTAACTTACGATACAGACAAAAATAATGCGCATCAGCTTGAGGATAATATCCTGGTAAATATTGTAGCACAAAATTATTCACTTTTCTGGTATGAACTTTATGTAAGCCAGTTAGGGGCTTAAACATCATAGATAAATTTAGCCAATACGCAGGTCTGCTCTGTACATCACATTTAGTTAAAATTTGCAGCGATTTAATCACTACAATCTTGTAACAAAACAGCATGTTTCTGTTTCATATCCAGAAAATGTTAATCGTGTTGTAACTGGAGATCATTTTCTCTAGAATGTGCCCTGTTTTGACCTAAAAAAATTATGAATTCGATAGTCCGTACTCCAAAAGATTTAAGTGCTTGTTTGTACACTTGTTTTCATTTGATTCCTAAGAACTAAACCATTGTAATGGTGATTGATATAGGACAGTTAAATTAAATTGTCAAATACGTTACAATATTGAAAATAATTAACTATTACCTGGGGGACCGACCTTCGCTCGGTATCTTTCGATTTCTCTTCAATTTGCAAGATTTTGAGGAAGTTCAAGTAAAACGTTTTTCTTGAAAGCTTCGTAGGCATTTTGAGATGCACAGTTCCTTGCTCTAAATAAACAGAAGCTTAAGTAAGATCAGTAGGCTTACTAGTACCTGAAACTTCTACTAGATGAGGTCAGAGCCGTTTCAGAAATACCAAATACAAGAATTGCTCTTTTTTTGTTGTTGTAAAATCGTGTTTAATCTTAACAGAAAAACGTTATTACATTTGAAATTTCATTGATTTCCGTGAGCGTCTGGTTTACCACCTTATAAATTGCTTTTAAAGAAAAATGCTATTATTGTGTTAAATACAAATCTTAATGCTAATCAGGGATTAATTAATGGTGCGAGATTTGTGGTATTCACTTAGACGAGTACATCATCAGTGCTAAATTCATTCACTCCGATATAACTATGCTCATACCTCGCATTAACCTCATATCTTCTGATCAAACGTGCCTTTTTAAATGATAAAAAAACAATCCCCAGTAAGCTTAGTTATAAACATTAATAAAGCACAGGATCTGACGCTTCATAACGCAGTTTTGTAAAGAAGATTGAAAAAAGGACATCTGAAAAATTAATTTAAAAAAAAATCTTCTTTTTAAATGTTTTGCAACTAAACATATAGTTTTTAATGATAACGACTTTTTACAGTAAAAGTGTTATTTATTACTACTATTCAGAATAAAATACCTTTCATTAATAAATACTTGCGTTTATTTATTTCCACATTATTATATTACTATTCGGTGACTGACCACGATACCATTCGCAAGGGTCAGCTCGTGTACAAAAATTATTAGTTTAAATATGTGAGTTCCTTGCTGTAAACAAAGAGAACTTAACTAATATTAGTCGGCTTACTGATACCTGAAACGTCTACCAGATGGCGTTAGAGCCGAACGCAAGAATTGTTGATTTTTTTGTTAAATCACGTTTTTGCAGGGAAGACGCCTATTTAGGTACACTTAAAGTTATTTATTTGAATATGAAATATCACCCAAATCGTTTCAGCCGTTTCCAAGATCCCATATATATGTACAAGAATTGCTCGTTTAAAGATATGAGATAGTATTAAAAAAATTTACGTTAACAATAAATCTTCTAGGGTTTGCAGCCGGATTTTATTATAAAGCGACAAGCTTTCGGCTACTAGCTCAGTAGCCATCTTCAGGTCGATTATGTATCGGCGATCTTGCCTTGATGGATACCAGGCTGCAAACCCTAGAAGATTTATTGTCATTTATTCGCCGGGAAAGCCTGCATTCGCATATAAAATTACGTTGTTTGTAAGACCGGCTAGCAAATAAAACAATTTCGCAATATGACTTAAGGTTTCATTGGCAGTCCGTACCAACGTACGGAGATCAAATTACCAATTTTCTGCGTGTTGTCTTGGTCCGCATTCCACCTGAAAACTCGATGGACTAGCTTTCATCGAAAGCATAGATGGGTTTTCTCATCATCTTTCTTCTGAGGATTCTTATACGGGGCCTCGTTTACAGGTACGTACTGTTACTACCGCCAGGGCGACAAATATCCGTTCTCTCTCCATAATGAATCAGATTGTGATTGAGTTCAAAGTGATCTGCTTGTCGCACATGGAGATTTCTCCGCGGATAAACCTATAATTTTTTTAACTCCAACAATTAGACATGTGTTCACCTCGCTGACTACCCATAGACCTCTCCTCTAGTTCACATATCCATACGGAAATTATTGAGCATACATTACCAAAATCAGTCTCGAGAAAGATATAACTCATTTAGGAACAAATTCACTACTCATATTATAAAATCCAAATGAAGACTTTTTTTTACATACTTCACCGTCTCAGCCAGACAGCCATCTGTATGTTTCTTCCAGCGTAGCGTTTCATATCATCATCATTGTTATTCACTCTCCAGTACATATAGCACAAGATGAACATAACACGCAGAATAAAACCTCCCACACTCGAGGCTGCATTCGAACCGGTGAACCTTGCGACGTGATGCCATCCCACAAGCTCCAGGGTCGGCAAAAGATGATTATTCATCTATTTGGCAACAGATTCGGTTTATCGAGTAACTTGGCAGTATCCAGTCTTCACTGGTCACAGTGTCTATCCTTATTATTTTACGAGGAAAAGTGTTCCACACATTTATCAATCGCTCAAAATGAATTCAGTACTCAAATTATTAAAGATGAAGAGAAAACTGCCCGGTACGTTACATAGGACGACGAGGGAAAGATCAACGATATTCTCAATCACGGAACAATTACAGACTGCTACATTATGGTAGGCAAGAGATACGGAGGCGTCTACTGTAAACGTTTCTTATAAGGCAAAGGTTATTCTTTTCACCGCCTTAACAGTTTCAGACACGAAAGAGTAAAGTAAATGAATTTGCTTCAAAAGATAGTGAAACAGCATTTATTGCTAATAATACTGGTTCGCAATAACATTTTAGAATGCTATTATCGTTTTTAAGTCTTACCCACTCTGCTCACCGAGATTCTCTAGGATCATCAAAATACGTGATGTTTGGAACATGGCGCAAAGAAAAGAGAGGAGACCACGTAAGGAACCTTCTCCGTACAACGAAGTGAAGCCGAGAGGATAGCGGTGGGGGTGGGGAGGTCGCCATATTCGTCGGGCCAAGAGAAACAGAGAATGTATATGGAACGGAAGAATTTCTTCGTTTTAACCTTCGCATTACTAAAAAAGAAGTCTTATGGGGTCACATTTATAAATACACTAACTTATATAATCTAAAAACATTAGAATTTAAGAAAAACAAGCTGATAAAAAAAATTTATAGGAATTTAGTACGGTGAAACAGGACTTTTTTTCTTCCTACAGTCGCAAAAATAAACTGAGGTTCATATTGCTATTTCAAATAGATTAGATAGATGTTTAAATTGGTTATATTACCACATTCCATTTCAAAGTCTTTGATGGGATAGATTACAAAATCAAGAAAAATAGGTATTGGCCTATTTACAAGCAGAAGCAAGTCCTATAGGCCTATGAAGTTTTAAAAATAGCGTAGGTGATTGATTAGGACTTTAAAACAACTGAAACCTTCAAAATAATTCACAGCTTACTCAGAAGATATTGCACTGGTAGTGGATAGATTTATTTAAATTCGCCAGAAGCATCAGTGGAAGGGGATTGTACCATTACCGTGGTGCCAGAATCTGATGATGAATTCTTATGGAACTCGATGAGACAAATCGAAAATAAAGAATACATTTTTTTTAATATTTCGCTTAGGTCTGGAGATATACTGTCTCAAAAGTGAGGTAGTTAGGTCGAAATGCGGCCTGGATGAAAAGAAAAGAGAACCAAGCGTGATATATAAAAAAAAAAAAAAAAAAAAAAAATCTTTACTTTTAATTCGTTTTGTTAAGTTACATAAGAATTCATCATCAGATTGTGGTGCTACGGTAATGGTATAACTGCCCAGTGCCATTACCTTGCTGCCATACATCAAAAGCCGTAAGCTTAAATGGGAGTAGTTTACATCGCGATACACCTCGTGTCACTAACATGGTGTTTAAGAAATTACTAGTAATTAATAACAAATAATTTGTTCTTTATGCTATAAAAAGAATATTCTGCTACAGGCAGCATTTCAAGTTAATCATAATTTGATATAATATTGCCGCTAAAAAGTCAAACGACGCAAACGCAAACTAAACACATGAAACGTATCGCGAATAACATTTCCGATAACAACAAAACTGACTTCATTACGGTTCCTAGTTCACATAGCACAAATTATCATAATTAATTTCATAATACACTTTCAATATAAATTACAACTGGATTAAGGCACGTAGAATAATGTATTCGCTGAATCGCGATGTAAACTTGATCCACTTAATACAGACTTTGACCGTTCATTTACAATAAGGCTAACCTGCTACGTGAAAAATAGTAAGAATCAATGCTTCTCTGCATCAACAAATATTTGATAACACCTTCGTCCAATTGAGAGGTGTGAATAAACTTTTTTAACAGGCATTGTAAATCTATAATGACAGGCCCTACTCTAGCAGACACCGCATTACAAACACTTCAAGAACAATAATTACAACGTGTCTTACCTATGGAATGTTATTCCAGGTTGTTTCTTACTTGTTCTGTTTGTGAAACCATAGGCAACAGAAGCTGGCATTATAAAACACTTTGAAATATCAGAACATGAAATGTTCACAGCAGGGAAGGTAATGAAAACAGACCAATGTGTTGAACCGACGAATTTGGTGGCCGCGCATGCGCAGTTGGCTCCAGTGTTTACAGGCGGCTTCGCAGTTTTAGCGACACCTTGTCTCCTCTCTTTTCCTACCTCCATGATTTGGAAACGCTGGCCTAAATAATCACTATTCGTAAGCAAGAAAAACGTATGAACGTATTACTCTTTGGAATATTTCACTTCATTATTACGGTGGTCTTACTATATGAAACTGATAATTTTCTTTACTGATTTTTAAAAGTGTATTAGTAGTGTAATTCCTTAAATTTGTGGAATGAGTGTATTAATCAGGTGTAAAAATGTTTCTGAAAAAGCTCATAATTAGGTAAACACGTAACTAAAACTTGAGCCACACATTTCGGAAATCTAAAATCGATGTTTAACATTCCAATTCATAGCTAAATTATAAAAGAAAATGGATGGAGTAGAGAAATATATATATATATATATTAGCTTAATGTCGAAGTCATTAGAGGTGGAAAAGGATTGGCCGGGCAAGGAACAGGAAGGAATTCAGTAATTGTAGGTTCTATCCCGGTATTCTGGAGTGATTTGGGGAAACCATTGAAAACCCAATCTGATTGGCTAGGGATTCGAACCTGTGTCCTCCCGAATACGAGGAGGCAAGAATGAGAAGATTAACTCTTATGTAATAATTTTATTTAAAATATGAGTTTATACTGATAATAATGTTTTTCACTATAAATATCATAAACTTCTTCTGGTTCAGTAGTGTCAAGGAGGCATTATGACGTTTCCTCGAGTGTGTGAGTGGACGGTGCTTTTATTTGTTGCGGTATTTTTTGTGGCTATTGAAAGCTTGTGCAAAGTGCTGGGCCGCAAACAACTCGCGCTTGCGGTTGCTCATACCACTTCCTCCACCCCCGCCACCTTTTTCCCCCTTCCTCTCTTTGCCATAATTATTATAATCTTTGGTTGTGGAGGTCCTAAATCACGCCAGGACCGACCGTGCCGTACCGGGCCTCCGGGAACAGAAAAAAACGGCCTCCAAATAAAGACCGGCTATAATTAATTCGTCCAGTCCGCCAGGCATGTTATTTAGACGTTTAGAATACCGTTAAGATTATACTAATTCTATGTTATTTTTATTCCATAATAAGATACTTTGTTTTCGTGGAACTCTTTAGAAAAAACTGCCGGGACATTCACGTTCGTTGTCGTTCTTGCCGTACAATTTTAACCATTTTATAGCTCTAAGCCAGAATTTTGAGAGAAACGGGTCATTTTCGACTCCAACATTCATAGATGTGTGCCAATGATTGATTTCGTAGTACTGTGACTGTGAGAAGATAATATTGCTGGCTGAAACTAAGGCGCTAGAAAATTCGTTAAGAAACTGTGTACCACTAACCTAACGGTTTATATGGCTCTTGTTAACTGAAGAATTCACATTATCACTGTACTGTGTGCAGTTTTCAGTAATGGTTGTGAAGAAGTGACGTACAAATAATTTTACCCTAAATTTGCGAAAGGTAAGTAAAATCTATTGTAACATTATAAATGCGAAAGTAACTCGGTCTCTCTGTCTGTTACATTTTCAGTGCTAAACAACTAATCCGATCTTAATAAAATTTGACAAGGAGATGCTATTTGTCATTAGGAAGTACATGGGATACTTTTTCTGTATAAATATTACATATTATCATGAAATTTTGAAAAATCAACCGAACGGTGTAGACAGGCGCATTTCATACGTAAATCACTGTAACGAAGGACGAGAGTGCGCTGGTAGCCTAGTGGTTAAGATGCTTACTTTTTAATGTTCCGACTGCGGTCTACTTTTCAAATCCTGGTTGGAGAAAAACTTTTTTTTTTTTTTTTTTTTTTTTTTTTTTAAGTTCCGTTGTTCGGATTCCAAGTTAAACTGTAGGTCCTACAAATTCAGTGCTGAAATGCGTGGCAAATTGTAGATTACTGAACTATTCCAAACCCGTTTACATTTTTACGTTTTGTTGGTCCTTTAGTATTTGTTTCTCTCGCAGCCTGTTTGTGTGGGATCTACGCTCATTATATTATAAATGAGAAATAGCAGTTTTATCACGAAATTTTTATAACTTATTGAATGGTGACAGACAGACGGATGCTTCAATAAGTCTGTAATGTTTCATCGGTCACTCATGCTGTGCTTCCCTCGCAGTCATTTAGTGTATGATCTGTTAATAAATTTCAGACAAAACATTATTTATTATAGATGTCGATTTGCTATTATTTTGTGTCTACCTAAAAGTTTCTGACATCAATTTATTTTGTCATATTTTTTGACATACCTCGCAGGCGTAAACCAGACCTAAGGGTAAGCTCTGTGAGAGAACGAGCAGCTAAAATTATTAGAACCCAAGAATCCGATACTGATGCTGAAGAAACAAAAGAAGACCAAGCTGAAATTGAAGCGGCCCTCAGTTAAACCACCCTAACTCCCCGCACCTTCGTTTTTTTTTTTTTCCTTTCTATTTTTAAACATATTGGAAATCGATTCTTTTCATGTGACAAGTTCAGCGGTTTGCTGGTATAGTAATGACTTTCCCGTCATGTTATGCCGACTCGGTATTGTTTGGGACAAATCTTACGTAACTTACGGCTTTCTATATCTAATTCTAGCAATGCAATTCTAAGTCCACGCGTACGAAGTCGCGGGTTACAGCTAGTAGCTGATAACTTAGAAGACACTGAGGGAAAAATCGTAATCTTGACAAAAAAAAGTTCAATTTTTTTTAGAATTTGCTATTGTTGTTATGCTAATATTTAGTTTCATACTTATGCATTTAGAGTCTACATTAGTAACTGTGGCTTATGAATAAAAAAACAGTGATGACGTTTTTATCTTTACTTGATATGATATAGTTAACATCTAAAGCACTAAACCCATCTGCGATGTATTGAGATCACTCAACAATCAATCTTCGTAACAGAGTATTTATTTGGATTTTATTCTTAAAATCGTGACGTGGTTGAGTAAGTTCACTTATCAAGCAACGTGTTGTGAATTAAACATTAGCTTGTGTTTTTACGTTAATATAACTTTCTTACCATATTTTGTTTGAAGAAACATGTTTCACATTCCTGTGATACTGTTTTCAGAAAACTGTCGCTGTTTGTATCGTTTGCGCTGTGAAATACTAACAGAAGTAAATTTTAGACTGTAACTGTCCTAACCGAAACTGTTGCCGTTGCTTTGAAGATCTATTATCTTTGAATGGTTTAGTTATGTCCGCGACTTCGTAATTTGCTTTTTTCAGTCAATATTTGATTGAATAATCATGAAATTGTAGCTGCATGATGGATATTACGACCCTGATAACCTGAGAACACTGTTAAACTAGCCGAAACTTGATAAAATGGCTAGAAAGCTGATTTGAGGGGAGTAATTTTGTGTTGCCATCCGTTTGCCAAAACGTGTATTTATGATATAAGTGTATTTTTGTTTCTGGAATGTGAAATCTATGAGGCGCCTTGATGATTGCAGGGAACCGCCTAAAAACCGCAATCAGAACCTGATCCTGGTCCAGCTGTACCTCTCCGATACAGTATGGTGGCGCCTTAACAGGGGAGGCACACTGGCGGGTCGGTTATTTATTTTTTAAACTAGTGTAAGCCCGTGACCGTTTTTTTGCGTATCGCCACGGGTCTAGAATAGTTTCAGTTTTTATAGTCAAACATTATGATAGGTTGACCTGATCTAACCAAATACGAACTTGACTGTATTTCACCGTTGTGATGGGTAAACTCTCTTGGGCTTGAAGACCTCAGAAGTATGAATACACGTAGGTATTAAACACGGACAGGCACGATCCGGCGATTGTATAATTGTTTCGAAGGTCGCAGAGTCAAACTTGCTGAAATACAAACTTAACTTGTATTTGACACTTAAAGTTCACTCTGCAATATTTGAAAAATTCCTGTTTGCTTTGAAAGCATCATATTGTTTTTTATTGAGGCTGGGAAAACATTCATAATGTAATTTTTGGTCATAGTGTCTGTAACGGCAAGAGAACGTAATACAGATTATTAAACAGTTGAGCATCTCAGAAGAAATGAATTGCCAGAATACTCGAACCGATAATATATTTGGCCTGATGTCCACTTTAAATTACCTAATAATTCTTGCACAGCGAATAGGAACAAAGATCATTAACGAAAGTGGTCACTAAAATATATAAACAGCAAATAAATCGTAATGTATAAACTTTGATCAAGTAACAACATTAGCGAAAGTTTTAATTAAATTGAAATTTAGCCTAGGCCGGAATGACAATTGGCATTCGTGGTTACAGCAGAGACCATGGGTAATGTAAGTTTATATAAAAAAATATTACGTTGCTTTCATTAGCAACATGTTACTGAAAAGCAGTTCAACGATTTTTCAGCAGTAAAGTTTATCGATATTTTTTTAACTATCAAATACTACGAAAAGCAAACTTAATGAATATATATAGACAATTAATTTGGTAACAGTTACTGAACTATTAAATTGTGGGCATAACCTCGAATTTCTTCTAATGATATCTCTGATGGCTGTTGATTTTTTTGATCGAAGGCTGACACGTGACACCGTTCTCCAGCCAATAGCTATCGAGGTGAGTGAGTGACCTTAGGAAATTATACAGTTGATGCGTGACGTGTTTCCGCAGCTTTCTCTGCACCGTGAGTCATGACTGACCACGCTACACTTGGCCGTCACTAATCAACTCCTTGAGTGTTTAAATTATCTCCTTTGTCATTAAACTGAGCGAGTTGGTGGCTCAGTGGTTAAGATGTTGGCTTAGGACTGAAGAGTCTTTGGTTCAAATCCCGGTCTCAGCTGCACTTTTCAAACCGAGCGTGGTGGGTGAGCGGTAACGCTCTTGCCTCACACTCGGGAGGACACGGGTTCAAATCCCCGTCCGGGCATCCAGATTTGGGTTTTCCATGGTTTCCCCAAATCACTCCAAGCAAATGCCGGGATACTTCGGTCAAAGAGGCCATGGCCGAATTCCTTCCCGTTCCTTGCCGCCAATCCAATTCCGCCTCTAATGACCTCGACGTCGATGAGGCGCAAAGCCATACGTAAAAACAAAATGCACTTTTCAAAAAGCTCTTAACCAGTCCTTCACCTGTGGCAAAGCTTGTTTTACAATATGAAGTACACCAGAGCGCTACAGTCGTTAGTGTTCCACTCTAGGTCATATTTATTTTGTAGAGTTTCCGACTTAGGTTTGGCTGCTACGACAGAGGCGGATTACGGTTAGAAACGGTGTCATTAGGCCATTAAAACCACGTGAAATTATCACGTATGTCCTTAATTCTTTCCTCTACCTCAGATATATAGTTGTTGTGTTTGTCTTTTATCTGGTGGCCGCGTAGCTCCTTCGATAGAACCATTGACTGCGGACTGGAGGATACGCAATTCAATCCTTTAAAAACCAAGGGGTTTTCTACGAAGCTGATGTTTGGAACAGTCTTCCAAACACTCACTCTGCTGTACAGTGATGAAACACCTTAGCACTTAAAGATAAGCGCTCAGAGTATGGCACTTATCATGCATCCTCAACACTACTCCCGAGGCCTCGATGCAAAATACCTAAATATACCCCTGCTTAACGAAGGACCCAGCAAGGAGGGTGCCAAATCTTTATCTTACATTTTAATACACATTGAGTGAATATATCGAATGTCACTCTTCGTTGCTGTTGGACCTCAGCTAAACTTCCAGCATTCCGCCGATCTTGGTGACGGGAGGAGGAGCCTTCTCCTCTGGGAACTGACCCCGGGAAAAGCGCTGGTCCCACGGGACCGCGCCCGTTCCGGCTAACAGGATTGTCGCCTGATCCACCGCGATCCTGTTAACCGTGCCCGCACGCACCAGAATAATCAGGAGGTGACGCGGCAGCATGATAAGGAGTGAGACAGAGGGGACAGACCTCCAGCGAAGATCCTGCCCCGTGACTAATTCTTGTCGCTGGACTGGAACAAAAAATCGCCACATAAGCTATTATGATGACGTAAACTCTATTGTTCAGTACTAAAAATATAAAAAGAGTGGACAGTATCAAAATTTTTAGTGAATAGTTATAGTATTTATTTATAACTAAATAAATTATTTATAAAAAAAGGCATCCTTTTTGTAGTATGTTGCAGATGCTATTGATAGAAACTAAGAAGAAATGAAGTACCTTCCCGTCACACGATGAAAATAATGGAGATGCTAGTAAAGCTGGTGCAGGTGGAGTAAACTTCACACAGTCCTGATTCTCTCAAGCAGGCGTATTAAGCCAGTAATTCAGCGGTATGATGGTCAGTTCCTTTCCTCCGAGACCTACAGTTTAATATCCTGGCTTAGCCCGCATGAACAAAGCAAAGCCTGTAAAACTCTTGGCCGTGACGGAGTTCGAATCCGAGATGCACAATGTGATAAAATAGGTGAGTTACTTGTCGCAAGAGAAGAAAATCTAGCAGTTTTAAAACAAGAATATAAATGACTAAAATCCTTAATCAAAATTACTACAAAACTGATATCATATGCAAAACGATAGTGCAATGAACAGTATTGTATGTTGTTGATCTATGAGTTTGAGCAAAAAAGATTATATTTGAGAATTAGCTTCTTAGAAAAATCTTTGACCCAATTAAAGAGGTTGATGAACGGAAAAAAGGCAAATTTAAGAACTAAAATAGTGGTGCCATTCTCCTGATAACATCGCTACAGTAAAAGTTTGAGAAGAAATAATGATCTCTTCAAAGATTTAGTAGAAAGTCATATCGGAGGCTAAAGACAGAGAACGAAATGGATTTATTCAAGAAAGGAAGACATAAAGAAAGTAACTATTATAGAAGAGCAGTGTGTGGAGACATAACGGATCGGGGCTACAGTCCGTGATGCCATAGCAGTAAGTAACAGCGTTTAAAAAAACATATATTACTATCATAAGTACTTTTCTTATATTCTCAAAATATTTCAAATAATGAAAAGATAAAACGTGGAACACATTTTTACAAGTAAAAAATAAAAAACAAGGTCCTTTCAAACAACTTTATTAAGCCAGTAGGTCATAGGTGGTACTGCCAGTTCCTTTTTGTTCCAGGACCTATTGTTTAATGTTGAATCTGAACCATGGATGTCCTTGCGTAGTTCATATGGTCAAGATAAGCAACTATAACTTTTTATTCACTTTGATGAAAGTTGTAAAATCGATGGGGTGAATGTGTCTTAGGGTTGGAGATATATATATATATATATATATATATCTCCAACCCTAAGTTGAATTAATTAAAGGATGATGATTTAAAGCGTATATATATATATATATATATATATATATACGCTTTAAATCATCATCCTTTAATTAATTCAACTTACTCCTGAGAGCTTAACGAGTGACAGGGACACGGAGTGTGTTGGGTGAGCGGTTAACGCTCCGGCCCGCATTCGGGAGGACGAGAGTTTGAACCCCGTCCGGCCATACAGAATTGAGTTTTCTATGGTTTCCCCAAATCACTCTACGCGAATGCCGGGATGGT
Organism: Vandiemenella viatica; assembly: GCA_031002005.1. NCBI lineage: Eukaryota > Metazoa > Arthropoda > Insecta > Orthoptera > Morabidae > Vandiemenella > Vandiemenella viatica. The sequence continues at coordinate 99,107,570 of CM061919.1, read as the reverse complement.
TCCTTCAAAGGGCCCTGGCTGAATTGCTTCCAGTTCCTCGCCACAAGTCCTTTACCGCCTCTTGACCTCGACGTTGACGAGGAGTAAAGCGATAAGCTGAGTGGAGGGGGAGGTGTAGGACGGCGTTGAGTTACCCAACCGGTAGGTCCGGTGACTCTTTTGTTAAGGTAACTAAATTTTAATTGTCTGCATTTCCAATCTGTTTTAGAAAAGGACCTGTAGCATTGATTGATGAACTTAGAGCAAGGAATTTCTTGGTTTTGACGGAATGCACCAACTAGACAATGATACCCCCGAGTGTAAACTACCAGCAACTTGCCCTCACTATTTATTGACTCATGTAAATATTTATCGATGGGATGAATGTGTCTTAAGGTTGGATAAATTTAAACTCCAAAAAATTACTTTCAATTACTGCCCCAAAAAACGAGAGAGAATACAGCAATCCAATGGGGTAAGATAATGATACATACTCGTAACATCTACAGTACTAATTTTAATGAAAAGAGAATAATGGTTTCAGAAGCTTCCTTTTGAGTAAGACCATATTATTGTGCCTGCAGTTTAATTTACTTCTTTGCCATCTACCTGGTCAATTCAGAAACCCGGAAACTAAAGGTTGTGAAGTCAATTTGCATCTTTCGGAGAGCACTGTTTAGACCTAACGCAGGATGGTTCACCATTTGGCTGCCCTCCTTTTGTGCTGACTGTTGTTTGCTTTGCACTCTCGCAGTGTTGGAACCAGCAATTGGTGATTTCCCGGCTGATCGGATTGACGGAATCCTTCCCCACTGCTGTTTGGTACATCATTTATTAGATCAAACGTCCGCACTCGAACAGCATCCGAAAATCCAGAAAGGCTGCCTATCCAGTTACTCACTTACATAAATGAATTCTCGGAATTCGTAAACGTGTATCACGAATATTAGGCCTAACCCAAGATTATTGTTGTACCGACTGAGACATGTTACATAGGATATTCAGTGTGCAACACTAAGCAATTTGTCATTATTCGTTTAAATTTACTACATTTTACAGACGAAAACCTAATCGTAAAGGATATTGTTGCCAACGTATCTCTTAGTATTTCCTTCTATCTTGTTTACATATTACCACAAATTGTCTGTTTCGGAATGAGAATGGATCTCTCGATTATTATGTATTTTATATGCTGAATTTTGTAGAATGTTATAAATATTTCTTTTACATAAATAATGCAGTTTTAAGTAAATTGTACATTTAGTATGAGCCAGCCGCGATTGCAGTGATTTAGAAACAAGAAGATAAAAAAAATGTTGCAAAATTGTATTGTACCAGGAAAAAAATTAAGTAAAGAGTACATTCAAGTCAAAGAAGAATGAAAAATATAGATGAAGAATGGTGTACCCTAGTTAAGAGATCGTTGTCGAAGAAGAAGGTAATTTTAGTATCATTGTCTAGTCTGCTGAAAAATTTGCACAAAATTTAGATGTCTAGAAAATCCATCGCTGATCAAATTTCCAACGCTAATCTTAGCGTGGATTAGACTCCAAACGTTACACGTTTCACTGTAGGGTTAATCTGCAGTTTAAACCCTTTCCTTTCTCCATGAAAATATAAATAACGCCAATGGAACAGACTTTTTTTTTAGTGAATTACTGTTGCAAATGTTTATCTTTTCATTGGGGAATCATCAGCTACGAATCTTCATTAAAAATTTAAAGTATTAATTCTCCTTGAACATAATTCTAAAATGTACAATGTGATCAATTTTTTTACTTTTTAATTTCACCTGTTGTTGTAGTTTTTGAGCGTCATTCACATGTATCATTTTCAAGAGAAGTACAACTAATTTTAAATTCAGACGCCCACTTCATCACATTTGAAGATGAACGCACTGACTCTTCATAAACGTTTATCGAATTTGGAGGAATTTCCACTAACAATAAAGCGAGGAGGAGGTTGAAGAGGGTAATGGGAGTGTACCAGGCGTATATTGGTGACGAGTCATGGAAAGATATTGGTGTAAAAGTAATTCATGGAAAGTAAAAAACGACCATGACCTTTTTTGGATGGATGCGTGTCCCGATGCCTTGGCAGCTATACCGCTAGGTGTCGGGATTATTGGTTTTTGGGTCTCTTATTTACATTTTAAGGGACCACGAGCTGGCACTCTATTTAAGGCACCAGGGAGTGTTCATAAATCATGTGAACCCCTCTCCCCCTACGTAGCCCGACGTGGCTTTTACCTCCCCTACCCACCCCCTCCTTCCTCCCGCGTAGCACGTAGCTTTTTCTCTTATGATTCCAGAAGACATCGTGTACTGTTTCCTCTTATCAGGCTATCGTAAATTACATACGAAGATAATTAAATGACGGAAATAAATATTCACTCGGTGTTGTGTGTTCTGTAGCTCATTTTAATGTGATAAATAATACGAATAGAAAGCTACGTGGTCTGACTCGGAAGCCCCCCCCCTCCCCCTCCCTCCAGGTAGCCCAGCGTAGCTTTCCAACCAATCTCTCCCCCCCCCCCCCCCCCACAAACCAAGCAACGTAGTTAATGGACGCTTCCGAAGGGTGTAGGTAGATTCTCTTTTTTAGGTAAGGGTGTCAGGAATAAATTATCAAGAGAAATGATGAATAATTTATCAAAAACGTTGAAAGAATTTAAAGTTAAAATCTGTAGAGGGTAAATGTTGGTGGGTGTGTAGGGAAATTGCCACCGGGGGCGTGCGCTCCATTTCAATTTTAATTAAATATTATTAATCATCAAAAACGAAGAATTTTGTGACCGCACAGTACTATGATTTATCGATTTCAGTGAGACACACACATCTACTCTAAAAATCCATATGAAGAAAATTACATCAAAAATCAAGTTGAAGCATGAGGTTTGTTATGGCGACACGTGTAACAACATAATAAAAAAAAATGAATTAATAGCAACGTCATCTATGTGACAGACCTAGAACATTTCTTCTTTCATACACATTTGCTGTATTGTGTCGAGCTCGAGGATCCAGATACCTGATTTCTCTTGTTTTTGACAAGCTCGTTGAGGTCAGGTATCATATTTGTTGTAATTATTTTAAGAATTGATTGGAGATGTTCATTCGTAAGTCTTGTGCGATGTTTGTTCTTATTTATTTTCATGACGGAAAAAATCTGCTCACATAAATAGGTGCTACCAAACATGCTCAGAATGCGTGCTGCATGCTTTTTTAATTCCGGGTAGTTATCCAAACTCTTGAAATATTGTGTATAAAATGTAAGAGCGTTAACCTCTTTAAATTTTTCTTTCAAAATACTGTCCGATTGAAGATCTATCAACTCCTTACAAAAAGCAACTGTTTGATTGCAAGTCAAACACAGTGGTTTACCTTTCCATTCTATGAAAAAATATGTAATTTCCCATTTACTCTGCACTCACTATCAACTTTACGTTTTTGTGACATTATGCCAAAATCGTAACAATTATGGAACTCGACACAACAATTATGGATATCACACGCGCACGACACAAACAAATGCACAATACCTTCACAATCGACTCAACTGACTCACGTCGCGCCGACGCACTCCTTTTATATCGATATAAGAAAGGTTCTAGTCTAGACTCGAAGCGCGTGGAAGATCCCGCTTGTCGCTAAGAGATGGCGTTACTGTCTATCTCTCTGGCTTGTATAGGCACGCGCTGTCCTTGAAATTACTTATAAATGTAGTGTGCGCATTTTAAAAACTTCCGTTGAGGAATCGAGTGAAGTCTAAGAGCTCTAAAAACATGGTTCTTCTTTCTGTGTCATATTGCGATCGCGAGTCGTATTGATAGGGCCCGGGGGCCGGATGCATCACTGGTTTAGAGCTTTCCAGGTCTTACGGGGGAGGTCGAGTCCCTGTGCCTGTTGATTGTCAAATAGGGAGTGCCCCTACCCACTGTTCGATTATGTATGTTGGTAGCCATCGGAGACACAAATCTTAGCAATCAACAACTACTACAGAATCCTCATTTTATTTGAAATCTATCACACAAAAAACTATAAAATATTATATAAACATAACAGACGAAACTTTTCAACCAGGTAAACGCAAACTAGTCAGACAACACATAAACACAATAAGAATATGCGTTGCGTTAAAGTGTACTGAACTCTATAAATTTACCTTTCCTTTCACAAACACACTTCAATAAATTGAATAAATAGCATAGTGAAAACACTGTCCATTCACGAAATAACAAATAGGCCTACATGAGAAATGATTACATTTATGACTATTCTCTGCAACTGAGGAGAATTCTCCACAACCTCCAACCATCATTCACATAACTTCAAAATTGGCACTGTCGGCATACTCGAAACAAAACATGCAAGATGACGACTACAAACAACAGGAGCTTAGTAACTTGTGAATTAACAGGGGTTCGGGAGCACGAGAAAACATGAATTTGAATGTTTTACATCATTCTATGACATCTAAAACAAACTAGCGTTTCCACAAAAGACAAAATTAAACAGCTAGGTTTTGTGTTTCCTTTGGTATAGGATAATGACATGCGCTAGATATGAATGTCTAATCCATACTATTTTAAATCTGTAAGTGAATAACGTCTGTCTCTCCCTTTGTCCAGGCATCACGAAAAGGCTAACGAAACAATTTGGACGGGATTTTCGCGGTTGTGAATCATAAAACCTGCGGTATGTTTTATTGCTCTACAAGACGAATAGAACAGATAATTGCCCCAGATTCCAAAGTTCGCGCTACAAAACAGATAAACACATCACTCTTTGGAATCCATTAATATTGTTTTTTGACTATTTAACTTTGGTTATTTATTTCTTCTATTAGCTGAGATATAGAACTTCATAATATACGGAAAAAGTTAATGAAACGACTACATCGAAAAATAAAATTCAAATTAGCGATACGAAGTTGTAAAATTCAATTTACGGCACAGAATACAAATGTAATATATTGAAAACGTTTAAGTTTTGCAACTAAACAAATGCAGACTCATTACTACGTTCACTTATTTACGCGTGGGTGAAGTGGTATAATATAGTGTCACCTACAGTATATTTCCAGAAAAATAAATAAACTGAACGATCTAAACAGTTTCAGTACTTCTGTGCAGGGCTGTAAAGAGTACCATAAGCTAATCTGCTGTTAGATCTTGAGGTTTATGAATAAATAAATCCTAGAAAGCTTTGTGAACATGGTGACATTACTAATAAGTGTTGCACTAAGATTCTGCTGTAAGTTATCCGGCAGATTAGCCGTTCCTATTTTAGCACTGTCATGGTGGACCTGAGGAGGTACGATGGATCCACCATAATTACGGTTTTCATACGGTTTACCACAGTCACGTCGGCGAGTACCGATCCACGATGCTAGGACGCTGAATCAGGTATGGGGAGACACTCTAAAAACATCCAATACATCATTACAGACCTATTCGCGGTCAGTAAAACATGTATTCATCAAGAAAAAATCTCAGCCTTTCTCATCCAAAATAATTTTTGTTCCAAGTCCTTAATAAATGCCACCATCATATTTTTTATGATTTTGAAATTAAGAGAGAGGGATATTTTTATGGAATTATGAAACTACATAGAAATTTATTAAAGCTACATGAATGCATTTTTAAATATCTGTTTTTTTTTTTTTTTTTTTTTTTTTTTTTTGAAAAGTAGGACTCCAAGAAAATAATCTATATTTGCGTATGTATCTGTTCTGTTTTTGCAAACAAGTCATTTATGAAACTTTCTAACGAATGATGCAAAGGCAGTGACGCAAGGACGGACAGAGGAACAAAACAATATCGTAGGGGTATTGTTTTTGGAATTTAGGCTACGGAACTAAAGCTACTAAAATCTTATGTTTATTTTGCGTTTTTTAGTCGCTTCGTTTATTACTTGTTATATCATCTAAAGGAAATTAGTGAGACTTCTCACATAGTTGAGTTACGTTTTGTCACTGATTACAATGCTATTGTGGTAATTTCTGCTGCTGCACTTCGTGTTATTTATCAAGAAGGAGTTCGAGCATCGTAATGCTTTGTATCCAGCCGGAAGTTTACCTGCGGCTGTTATGTCGGTAAATTATTTCACGTAAATATGTGAGGCTGTAAATTATTTTGGCTCCGCGTTTTCTGTCTTCAGAGAAAATAATAAAAGTTGTTGGTATTATTTTTTTACTGCGGAAGTGTGGCTGTGTGGTGAGTTATTTCTGTTCTTTTCGGCGGAGATTGTGCGGGTTCCACAAGGAAGCGCCCCTGGACATCTTGGAGAGGGCGGAGTGCATGCTTCTGACAGCAGCGGAGCAGCCGCTCGGAAGAAGTTGCTCGCAAACTACTTGTCTTGTGCCTGCGTCGTGCGTGGAGCACCACCGTCTCGTGGATTTTCACCGAGCCGTGCCTGCGTGCGGTGTCACGAGCAATCACGCCCTACCTAATTACGTCCTCAGACAATTCTCCTTCGTGGTAAGGGCTAGCGTATGCGAAAAACAACAACCTGCGATAATTACTACGAAAAAAAATGCCAGAAGGATTTAGCGGTACCAATCAATTTAAGTGTTATATTTTAAATTTCTTTTTAATGTTTGAAGGCATCCAGCTAAATATGTACCTTTATTGCCTCGAAGAGCTAATTCTAACCACAAAATGATTGATTCATGATTGATCAAATTCCATATTTTCCAGTAGGTGACTGAATGCACAAGTGGAAGGGGTGCAAAGGAGGGCAGATAGACATGACTGTGGAAATTACCGCAGAACACAACCAGTTGATATGGTAAAGGAGCTGGATTGGGGGGGGGGGTGAAGAGAGTGCTGGGAATTTACAAGGCGCATGCTCGGGATAAGGCTTGTAAAGATTTTGTTCGAAGAATTAAGAGTAGTGCATGGAAGGGAAATGATGACCCTAACCACAAGGTAGAACTCGATTTCAGTCAAAAGGGAGTGGTAAAATATTATTTTGTAGGAAAGGGAATGATGGTTTGGATTAAATTATCAAGGGAAGTGATGAATATTTTACCGGAAACGCTTAAAGAATTTAAAATTCGTAAAGAACAATAGTAGGCGGGTACAAGAAAGCTGGAAAACAGGTGTGTAGGGAAATTGTCAACATAACTTAGGGTCCAACCGTAATTAAATTAAATTACGTAATTATAACAATAATAGCGAGAAATTTAACATGAATTATATCATAATGTAGGTAACTGAAGATGACGGTCAAAATACAGGAAATAAATGCAGCACAACTGCACAGTGAGTTGTAATTTAAATTAGTTATTGCTCAATAACTGGAAGCTCCTCAATGTGTTTATAAAGAGTGAAGCTCAAGTCGGTAAATAAGCCGTTTCACGTTGACTATGGTTTTTGCCAGTTACTTTAATTTCGGTTAATCTCCAACAATAACCAAATTTAAGTTTCCTCTGCAGTTTTGGGACAGTCTATATAAAAATCTACTGTTATGTATGACAATTTTCGGAACCAGCCTCTTAAATGTGTTTGGAATTAAATTACCAAAGAAACTGAAAAACCTAAGCAACTCCACTGGTTGTAGATCAATAATTTACAGAACCTCCTTGTTTTTCTAGGTTTCGTAAAAAGAATTACGCATTTGCGAGCAAGATAAATAAATTTCCGTAATTGTTGCACTAATATATCGACACAAAAATGGCAGAATCATTGTTTGCTTTGATAACGTATGCACAAAAAGCAAAAATCATAATGTAATCATTGCGTACCACCTTCCCTCCAAAACAACTTCTAGTTGACGTTTTAAGTTACACGCATGGCAACTATAAATGAGAGATGAGTAATCAATTATGCTTGACAAGGAAATTACTCAACAATTTACAAAATAATAGAAATATTTTAATTTTGAAATCACAAATGTGGAAAATTTTCGTGGAAGATAAATATATTACTTAGTATACGAACTATTACAAGTTATTTGCGTAATGCTAGAAAGATCTTGAAAGAAACTTGAACAATATGGGTGTGTTATGTTTCTCGTGCTGGTAAATATGATCTATTTTCCGAATCAGAGCGTAAATTGGCTATCCAAATTGGTTTTAGGGTAATTTTAGTCCACGTAATAAATTCCGAAGCGTCTTAAAAAAATTTTAGTGTTTTTTTTTGCGAATTCATCAGTTAAGTTCGAAAATTGTCTTTTATGGGTAAATGATGTGTGGACTGGAATAAATTACTTTACCGAGGGAAATGCTGCACAGTTTACCTCAAACACCGAAGGAATTAGAAAAGTTCGTAAAATGCGATAGTATCTTAGTAGGAATGTTGTACTGAAAGACATTAATAGAAAAATTAGTGTAAATGTAAGTAGGGAAGCTGCCATTACTAATAAAATAAATTGTATATTTATAGGACACAGTTGTTTTCCTGATTTTATTGATTCAGGTGTGGAGCCCAGGATTTTACCATAGTGTGTAGTAAATACGTCGGATTAGATTGCTGTCAGTAAAACTGCCTGAAAATTTGTTCATCTGTCTTTCACTAGGTCGATCCTGTGACAGCATTGTGATGATCTGTTTCATACGTGTCTTTCGACATAACCTGTACTATTATTATTACTATTTCTGAGGCGCAAATTCTTTGTTAGAAAGAGAGTCGAGTACTGTCATCTGTTAGTGACTCGTATGTGTTTAGCACTACTTTCTCTAAGAAAGGGTTAATTTGGGAATCATCCCAGCATTACAAGTATTTGTAAAAAAAAAAATTCATGCGCGTTGCACCTCCCTTATCTAGTAGGGTAACAGTTTCACGGCTTTATTCAAACTGGTAGTTTGATGCACATTTCAATTTTTTTTCACATTCTTTCCCTTTTTTTGGTGTACACAGTGCGTAGTACAGAAGATACCTTAAAGATACTTTAGATGTGTTTTTCTATGAAGAAGCTAATAACTCCACCAATGGACATGGTATGACGTCACACACACAGTGTTTACAAAATGAGTAGGGGGACGAATACGACAGAAGGGTATTACGGGAGCCAGGAATAAAACAGCGAGATCTCGCCGGCAATCGGATGTAACTTTGATCAGCCAGGTGGTCGTGACGGCATTATCCTAATGTGGCGCCGGCTCCCTTTGAAGTGAGGGCCTGTGTGCGCGCGGCGCAGCGAGCCCCCTCCCCCTCTTAATTTACGAAATTAAGGTAAAACACGCACCGGCTGCTACGAGCGGGCACCTGTTGGCTTTGCCGCCGGGACGGCACTGGGATTAGCACTCCAGTTCTCTGCTAGTTTGCAGCACTTTCGCTCTCTCGGGTGGCCGCCAAAGTTTGCCCGGCCCCGCTGTGCTGTTTGTGTCTTTGAGCTTGCGCATGTGTGGGGTAGCCAGCCCGGACGGCTTTGGCTAAAGTTACAGCGGAAGCGTCGCCGCCTGGTTTCGCCAAGGGCCAGCGGCGGCGCTGCGAACGCTGGCGTCGGCTACACATCCGACACCTGCTTTGCTGTCAGATTAATTGTGCTCGCAGTGGTTTTATTCCTTCTGGAATCACTGTTCAAGAATCAGGTGTCAACATTGCGGTCGTGTTTTTTACTTTCTCCATACATCATATATTTCAGCACCCTGTTCGAAAAATCTGGTCCTCGACCATGACACGGATGCAAATTATTCTAGATCGCGGTGACAGACACACACGAAATGTCATATATAATTATTGTAGTTATTCATTTATCATATGTTGAATGTACATATTTTTTTTTACATTAGATATGGGAATGGTGTGGAAAAATATAACATAACAATCTCGTATAATATTACATCTCTAAATACAGTGCTGTGATCCATTCAATTGCTTTGATCTATGCTTGGTGTATGTTCATTATTGTTCCCTTATAAGCCCGAAGAGGACAGTCAGAAACGGTGTGGTGGATTGACTCTAAGGTGTCTCCGCAGTCACAATTTGCTGAACTGACCCAACCCCATTTGTGTAGTAATTAAACGCGTCTGCCTTGTCCTGTTCGAATCTGGTTCATGATTCTCCTTTGGGAGACCGAATCCTAGGAACCGCACTAAGGCTCTTCAACTAGAAATTTAGTGAGTAGCGATGACTGCTCTCATCGAGTTATTCCCAGCTTGTTGAGGTTTAAACAGTACCCTACAGTAGGGTTACCAGAATTTTTTCTCAAAATCCGGGGACGCTTCATAACTTTTTCACCAAAATCCGGGAACGTTTTCAGCATTTGTCCTAATGACGCGTTGTACTTTTATAAGTTATATGATTAAATGTTGGGTTAACTTAAATGCCACATGTTGTTTATATTTTGTATTTTAAATGAGGATCATTGACAGCCATGTTGCACACAGCAAGGAGAATAGATTTTCCAAAGCTGTTGTGTCCAAGACGCGGTATCCTTGTAATTTCCTTTTATTCTTACACACGTTCAAGGAAAGAAGTGCGCTTCATATCTCTTGCTTTAAACGAATACATTAGCAAATCAGGACTTTCAAAGCTCTCTCGCTTGATTAAAAAAAAAATCTGAGGACAACAGTAAAAATCCGGGGTCAATGCGGTGACGAAATCTGTCCGGGGACAGAGAGCTAAATACGGGGACTGTCCCCGGCAAACGGAGACGTCTGGTAACCCTACCATACAGGGTTAATTGCTGTGCTCCACAGCGGTTTCATTGATTTCAAGCGTTGATGTTTTGATTACTATACTATACTATTACAATTACTCCGCGATTCACCAAAAGTGTTTGGCGGAGGGTGCATTGCACCTGTCAGGAAAGGTAATGGTTTGGAAGGGATATACGGGATATGGCAGGAGGCGCCCATGGGCTATTGTGAGGAACCATCCCAGCATTCGCCTGGAGCGATCTAGGGAAACCATGGAAAACCCAGATCAGGATGGCCGGAGTGCTTTATCGGAAGCTACTCCTGTCCGATTTTGTGTTTACTCGCCCGGTAAATCTATTCTATTCCATTCCCTAATCGCTCGTGGAAAAAATGAGTAGAGAAATGAATCGGTTCTGGCCCTGATTTCTCTTATCTTATTTTCGCGGTCATTCCGAGATATGAATGTTGCTGGTAGCAATATTTGTTTGCTGTCATTCCGAAATACGTCAGTCGAGAATTTTTCAATTAGCTTCCGTCGAGAGCAAAGCCTTCGGTGCTCCAGGTCTTCCCAACCTAACTCCTTCAACATGGCACTTACGCTTTCCCTCCAACTATATATACCTGTCACGAATCGGGCGGCTCTTCTTTGGACCATCTCTAATGCCTCCATTAATCCCTTTTGATGAGGACCCCATACAGAGCAACAATATTCCAGGTGAGGCCTCACAAGTGACTTGTACGCAATCGATTTAACTTCCGGAGTGCATTGTTTTAAATTACGACCTAGAAATCGAAGCATACGATTTGCTTTCCCAATTACATTCTCGATATGCTCATTCCACGACAAATTATTACGAATTGTTACCCCTAGGTATTTAGCGGAATCTACCGTTCTAAGGACAGTGCCATTAATTGTATATTCAAAGCTAAATGGTGTCACCTTTTTACTTACACGCATGACTTGGCACTTTTTAGCGTTTAACTCCAACTGCCAATCTTTACACCACGCAATTATTTTCATAATATCGTCTTGTAACAAAGTGCAGTCGTCCTGGGTTGTGATTTCACGATAAATAATAGCATCTTCGGCAAATAATCTTTTCATTCCCCTTATTATGTCGCACAAATCATTAATGTATATGAGAAACAACAGAGGCCCTATCACGCTTCCTTGGGGAACCCCGGACTTCACTTCGGCAAGTGATGAACGCTCACCGTCGAGAACTACACACTGTGTTCTGTCCTTCAAAAAGTCTGCAACCCAATCACATATTTGTCTAGATATACCGTAACCGCGAAGTTTCCTAAGTAACCTAGTGTGAGGCACAGTGTCGAAAGCTTTTTTGAAGTCTAATAAAACTAAATCAACCTGGGATTGCTTATCTATAATACGGCTCAAGTCGTGAATTAAGAGGGCAAGTTGTGTTTCGCAGCATCGGCCTTTTCTGAATCCATGTTGATTTGGGTTTAAAAGCTCATCTTCATCCAAAAACCGCATGACATTTGAATAGATGATGTGTTCCAAAATCCTGCAAAATATTGAGGTTAACGAGATCGGCCTATAATTTTGAGGATCATTAACATTCCCACTTTTGAACACTGGACTTACGATGGCGGTCTTCCATTCGGCTGGTATTTTTCCTTGATCCAAGGAGGCGGTATATAATTTCATCAAATACGGCGCAATTTCCTTTGCGTACCTAGAGTAGAATCTTGTAGGAATACCGTCTGGTCCTGGAGCCTTGTTGGGATTTACATTCATAAGCAGTTTAGTTATTCCCTCGACATCGAGAAACGAGATCATTTCATAATTTTGTTGGTTCGATTGTTAAATATCGGAATCTCCTCCGAGTTTTCTGACGTGAAAGCTTTTTTAAATACATTATTCAAAATTTCTGTTTTCTCGACGCTAGTTTCTGATAATTCCCCATTTTCATTAATCAACGACGGCATGACCTTACGAGAGCCTCTTATTAATTGACATATGACCAGAACTTTTTTGGATTAGTAATCAGATCTTCGGATAAATTTCTGGCTTGGAATTCTTTAAAACGCATCACGCATTGCCTTACGCACATCCGCTCGCAAGTGGACTAATTTAGCGCGATCAGATGAGTCCCCCGATTTCTTTACCGTCGCATGTAAACGCCTTTGCTTCCTGAGCAAACGTTTCACTTCCCTATTGAACCACGGGAAGTTTTACTAACCTTAATAAACTTCTTGGGAACAAATTGATTTAAGCCGGTCCATATTATTTCTTTCAAATTAAACCAAAGTTCCTCAACATTTGTATTAAGCGTGTACGTTTCAAAATTTTTCGCCAAATGATCGACCATAAACGCATCATTTGCCTTATCGAAACAATATACGAGTTTGTCTTTATCATGCTTCAAATTCAGCCTAGATTTTAAAGTTACCACAATCGCCTTGTGATCACTTATACCGTCATCTATACAAACTTTATCTACAATATCCGGATTGTTAGTAAGAAAAAGATCCAAAATGGACGAGGAATCTTTGACGCTCCGCGTTGGCTCTTCGACCATCTGTTCAAGAGAATTTTCCGCGAATGATTCCAGCAACGTTTCGGTTATTAACCTATCTCTTCCGCCTGATCTGAACGTAAATGTGTCCCAGTTAACAGAGGGTATATTAAAATCACCTCCAATGATCAATGTATGTCCCTGAAATTTCTGAGAAATACTATTAAGTGACTGTCTAAAATATTCCGCGTTATCTAATCCAGAGTCCGGAGGTCGGTAAAATGATCCTATTATGAACTTTAAGCTTTTGCCAATTTTTACCTTCACCCATATTAACTCGCAACAATTTTCCGTTCATTTACTACGGAGCAATTGATGGTTTTTATTAACGGCCACGAACACACCTCCGCCCATTGAGGTAGTTCTGTCTTTCCGAAAAACATTGAATTGAGGAGCAAATACTTCGCTAGATTCTACCTCTGGCGTCAACCAGCTCTCGGTTCCTAGTATTATATCAACATCGTTAGTCGCAACGGCAGCGTGGAAATCGGCTACTTTCCCTCTAATACTCCGACAATTAAGTACCATTATCCTTAGCGGTTTAATATCTGTATCTGTAGAGTCTAATTCGCATTTTTACTATTTTCACTCCGAAAGGAAACGGATGAAGTATTTGGAGCTGTAAATTTCGATTTATTCACGCCGTCACTTCCAGAACCAAGATCTAGATTAACGACGCGTCTTCTTCGTTGAACTGAGGGATCCTCGGGCCTCACGGTGTTCCTAAAAAATAATTCACATCAAGACGGTTCCATATTTTAGCAGCCACCTTGATCGCCATTCTCGGTGTGTAGTGGACGCCCGACCTGTCAAATGCGTCCCAGCTGGCAGCTATCATCGGTCGAAGATCGACGAAGCCCCAGTTGTTTCTGCGACACAGCTCCTGTAGACTACAATTCAAATTATAAATCTTCCACCATACGGCTTCCCCACAATCGATGCGCGGCACGACACTACAGATGGAAAACTGCAACTTTACCGAATTCTCACGCGCTGATTCATATGCCTTGTGGCCCATCTTTTCCATCGATTTCACTATATCTGAAACAGAAACATGACACGAGTCGTTAGTTCCGACGTGCGCAGCTACCCTCAACTGACGGCAGTTCGATTCTCTAATCGCTTTTGGTATAGCCTCCATGACTCGTGGCACGGTTGCTCCTGGAAGACAAACAGAATGAACGTTAGTACGAGGGTCTGCACCATTCTTCTCAGCTAGGTCTCGTAGGGTTTATCTAGACGTCGGACGTTGGAGCTTCCAATGATAAGTAATCCTTTCCTTGGCATCACTCGGTGTCTGCGAGTAAATCTTCCCTGCTGTGCTTCTCGGCCATTCGCACTAAGATCTTCAACCTCCTGCAAAACTGAAAACGCATTACTTAGGGCAAGATATCATTCTCCCGTCGGTTATTTTGGAATTTTGATGCCTTTCTCCTATCCACCCGTTGCCAGTCGTTCCCTGCAACAGATACCTGACAATCCTCACCTGCCGGTTCTACATCAGTAGCCTCCGGTAATTCTTCGACGCACTGCCGTTCGTCATCTAACATGCTCCACACCTGTGCCTGAAGAGATGCCATCGTAGTACGAATCTCTTCAAGAGCCTGACGCCTACTGTAACACATTGCGCAAACCATGTCTCACAAACAACCAAACACAGAGTCACAAACAAATTAATCAGAAAAATCAGACAGCTGCTACAGCTCACTAAATGGATCACTACCAAACAGGAAATATTTAAGATAACACGAAACCAGGAAATTTCAGATCACACAACAATTCGGCTACTGCTGCAACGGACGCAGAGGCTCAACTCACTGGATCGCTACCTAAAAAGGAAATATTCAAAGATAACACTAAAACCAGGAAAATACAAATCACACACAAAAGTCGGCTACGGTCGCTGAGGCTCAACTGACTACTGCTGACTCTCAGAAATTTCAAAAATAAAAACAAAGTCTAACTAACACACTTTAGATTTAACACACAAGAAAGTCGACGACTGCTGCTCACGGCGGCGGTTGCTCGACTGCTGACTCACTGCCTACACAGAAAATTCAAAGATAAAAACAAAGTCTATCTACCACACTTTAGATTTAACACACAAGAAAGTCGACGACTGCTGCTCACGGCGGCGGTTGCTCGACTGCTGACTCACTGCCTACACAGAAAATTCAAAGATAAAAACAAAGTCTATCTACCACACTTTAGATTTAACACACAAGAAAGTCGACGACTGCTGCTCACGGCGGCGGTTGCTCGACTGCTGACTCACTGCCTACACAGAAAATTCAAAGATAAAAACAAAGTCTATCTACCACACTTTAGATTTAACACACAAGAAAGTCGACGACTGCTGCTCACGGCAGATATTGTGTAATATCTCGATGTGTGGGTAGTTTTGGGTTCTTCAGAATGTTTTTTCAGACCTTTAGGAGAGCTTCTGATCTTCCAAGAACTGGAGGTGAAATATTACAGAGCTATAGCGTGTTCATGCTCCAAATACATCCCGTAATTATTTGCATTGCCTGATTGAGCACTATTGATCCAGGTTGGACAGCAGTATTCAGCAACAGAATATGACAGAGCTAAGGGAGCGTCCATAAACCACGTAGCTCCAGTTTGGCCTCCTGTGAGCCCCACTTCCCCTCACGTAGCCTGACGTGGCTTTTGCCTCTACCCTCCCCATCCCCCTAACGTAACGCTTAGGTTTTTTTCCCTATTGATTCCAGAAGACATTTTGTACTGTTTTCTCTAGCTAGACTATCGTAATGGAAATAGATATTACATGCTGTTGAGTGTTGTGTTCCTCATTTTAACTGTGACAAATAATATGAATGAAAAGCTACGTGGCCTGGCTTGGAAACCCCCCCTCCCCACTCAGTAGCCCAGCGTAGCTTTTCAGTCAACCCCTCCCCCCTAGACCGAGCCACGTAGTTTATGCACGCTCCCTAAGGCGGTGGACCTTAGAAAGTAAGCATCGCTTCCCCAAGAAGAATTATTGTAATGAAGCTATATTACTAGATTGTCAGTTGTGAATTTGTGCAAATAAATTCTGAAGTTCTTGGAAATATGCTATATGGTGTTTAGGGTCATATTCGTCACTTTTTAAGATGCTAGAGAAAGGACGGATTACTGTTAAGCAAAAATCGAAAATCGTGATGCTTTCGTAGAAACAAAATGTTACAGAAACTCGGGGTTTTATGCGTGTACACTTAGGTTCATGGTGGGCTTCCTGTAAACAAGTATTGCCAAACAAATCTTAAATTGATGGTCCAAATATAAAATTGCCTGGTCATCAAGGTGACCGAATGGGACAATCTGACAGCCCGAGTCTCATGGGTTTTTTTTTTTTTTTTAATTATAATTTTAAGCCTCGTCAACAAGGTAGGGGTGAGGGAATATGAGGGGCAAGGAACGGGAAGGAATTTGGCTATGGCCTTGTCAAGAAACCATCCTGGTATTTACCTATAAGGATTTTGGAGAATCATGGAAAACATAAATTTGGATGAACGGATCGGTATTTGACCCCGTGATCTGCCGAATGTCAGGCCGAAGCATTATCGCTCACCTTCCGGGAGTGATCTCGGACAACAACCCATGTGATTTCATCCTATTGAGTTTCCTGAAAGAAGAAGTATATTAAAGGAAACCAGAAAACTAATGGCAACTCGGGGCCATCTTCGTTATGTCGTGCCGTATCTTTAGATTTCTGTCAAAGTGTCGTCACAAATGTAAGGGTGTGCCTAGTAGAAGTCACAATACAAAGAGCAGACATAATCAACGTATTCTCCATCAGGAATTTTAAATAATTTGGTATTTACTGTTATATAAATTCTGTACAGTTTGGTCCAAGACACAATCGTTAAATTCGAAACAATTTTAATGAAATTTCGTACGCAAGCCTGTGAATCCCTGGAAACTTTTTTTTTTTTTTTTTTTTTTTTTTTTTTTTACCAAGAATGAAGGTAATGAAATATACTTGAAATTGTACGTTTCGCAATTTGCCCGTAACATCGCAATCTATGACTGAGGACAAATACTTGTTTGGCAGGTTAGTAAATGTTTGCTGTATTTTATGGCTGGCCGATTTGGTTTGATCTAGAAGTAGATTATTGACAAGAACCTGAAAGGAATTCTGCCATGGTCTTAGAGGAAGAACCAACGCGATATTTCGTCGAAGAGATTTCAGGAAAGCATGGAAAACGAATATATGAATGGCCGGAACGGGAATCAATTCGCGTTTTCCATAATCCACTTCACTCAGTTGGTGGAGCGATCGACTACAAAGTGGACTGATGAGTACGTGGAATTTTTCATCGGAACTGTGCAAATGGAACTAATCAGAGCAGTGACCATCGCACGATACCGTGGCCAGCAATAAGGAGCAAGTCACGCTACCTTCATTGCACTCTAGAGATCTTCATAGAAAATGTTTTTCTCCGCCGATAAATATGCAAATTTGTATACTCGTTAGTATATTCAAGGACTAAAATTACTGCCTACATAATGCATTAGAATATCAATGGAAATATGTATATCTTTGTTATGTTAATTGTATCATTTGAATTTTTGTTGAAACTGGTCGTAAAGATAATTGTAAAGATATTCCTCATTCCACGTGCTGATATTGGTATTAGAATCTGGGTGACCGATTTTCACTCGGCATATTTCGATTTCTGTTCAATATGCAAGTTTTTGAGTAAAGTTTGTTTACATTTAAAGGTTTTTTTGAAGGCTTCCTAGGCATTTTTAAGTGCACAGTTCCCTGCATAGTGAAGTTTAACTAACATCAGTAGGCTCATTGGTACCTAAATCCTACGAGATTAGAGCCATTTCCGAGATACCAAATCCTAGAAATGATTTTTTTTTTTATTTTTTTTTTTTTTTTATTTTTTTTGTAAAATTGTATTAGAAACTTGAAAAGCAAATAGTTATCTACATATGAAATTTCATCCAAATCACTAGAGTAATTTCAGACAACTTCTGGGTTACCACCTCATAAATTGCTTTTACAGAAAAATGCTATTATTATGTTAAATAGAAATATTAAGGCTAATCAGGGATTAATTAATGGTGCAAGATTGGTGGTAATTCTCTTAGACGAGTACATCAGTGCTAAATTCATTCACTCTGATAAAACAATGCTCTTACCTCGCATTAACCTCACGCCACCAATCCTGCCTTTCTAAATGATAAGATAATAATTTGAAAATTTAAAAAAGAACAAGGTCAGACGCTTCAAAATGTAGGATTATATTTATCAGAACCTGTTTTCTTTTCGTATAAATACACATTTGTGGCTTTTTTCACGAGTTTGTAGATTCATTAAAATTTGTTTTTGTGTTCGATATGCATACGATCATAAAATCAACGATGATCACATTACAACTGCTAAATTTGTTTTCAGAGAAGTTATGTAAAGTAAAGAAGATTGAAAAAATGACTACTGACAAAGCCAATATTTTTTTAAATATTTACTTTTGAAATGTTTAACAATTAAAATGTAGTATTTAATGGTATCGGCATTTTACAGTTATGTAGTATTTAATGTTAACGAATTTTCCAGTGAAATTGATATTTATTACTTCCCTTCAAAAAAAAAATACCTTTAATTAATAAATACTTGTATTTATTTATTTCCTCATTATTATATTGCCATTCGGTGATTGATCATGATATTGAGAGAAATATTCGCATGGGTCGGTTAGTATATATGAATTGTTAGTTTAAATATATGAGTTCCTTGAAACCAAAGAGAAAATATTAGTAGGCTTCCTGGTACCTGAATCGTCTACGATATGACGATAGAGCTGTTTTAGAGATACCAGGAGCAAAAATTGTTCGTCTTTTGTAAAATTGGGTTTTTGCAGGGAAAACAACTATTTAGGTAATCTTGAAAAACAAAACGATATCTAAATATGACAATTCAATGAAATCGTTAGAGCCGTTACTGAGATTGCAAATATATATTTATATACAAGAATTGCTCATTTAAAGATATAAGATTTTTTTAACAAGTTTCATTCCTCCCAGGCATCACCTGGGAGGCGGGCTGCTGTAGGGACCCTTTTCAGCCTAACTAACTTAAGGGGAGACAATGGGAAGGAATTCAACCAAACCCTTTGAAAGGAACCATCCCGGCATTCGCCTGGAGTGACTGCGGAAAACCGCAGTCTGGATTGCCGGACGGGGATTTGAGACCCCATCCTCCCGAATGCCAGCTAGGAGAGCTATATCATTCCCTCCTTTGCTGAAGTTGCCCGCTCATTCCTCAAGACGTTTCGTCTTGTTGAGTTTCAGCTTCTTGTATAGGCTTACATCGCGGGGTCGTTTTCTTAGTCGCTGTAATTATTATACATCATGTATACCAGAAAGGAAAGAGAGAAACATGACCACATGCTAGTACTTGATTTCATGCATAAGAAAATTTAAAAAAAATATGCAAAGGGGTGAGGTACTTGAATAAATTACCGAGGAAACTTCTGATCAGTTTATCTCAAACATTGAAAAAAATAAAAACTCGTGTAATGGGAAAGTAGGTCAGCAGGAAAATTGGGGCCGTGGCATGTTCCCCAGAGATGTTAAATTAAATTAGTATTATGAAGAGTTTGTAATCCGTGCCGAAATATAAAAGCCATTATTTGGTTTGCGTAATATAGCATGATTTGGAACCAATGATAACTGTTAAGATTATGAATACCCAACGCGAACGTTATAAACAATGATGCACGAGACTCAAGGTATAAGTTAAACTATGACTTTAGGAATGCATGATGATTCTGGAACTTAGAGACAGACGAGCTATATAACAGAGTGAAATACTAATACTACAAGAAGACTAGAACAGACTAAGTCTAGCTGCCATGCGGCAGCAGACCGACTCGCAACTATTACCTTGCTACATCGTGCCAGTCTCGTTGGTCAACTGAACTGCAGAGAGAGAGACAAGATGGCGTCTCCTTTTATATACTATCACGTTACTGACGCTAGCCAGGGCATTGCTCCGCGGCATGTGTATGGAATTCGCGACTCAGCAACTGAGGTCGCTACGGCTGAGCGCTAAGTGGAGCAGCTCTCTCGAATGTTCACGAATCAATCTTACAACATTTATACTCATACCCATAATAATATTTGTACCATTACACTTAATTTTTTTCTTTTCTTTAACGTAGTCTGTAGATACCGTATCACGAATACCAAAGCTAAACAACCATTTTACTCATGCTTCTACATTAAAACAAATCATAATTACCTCGCTGAGATCATGACAAAATAGACAAAATATTAAAATTTACTAAGCGCATTGTTTTTTTTTTTGTCGTCATTTAATCTACCACGAGTAAAGTGACGAGAAACACCGAGCGTGGTGGGTGAGTGGTGAACGCTCTAATCTCGCATTCAGGAGGACACCGGTTTGAATCCCCGTCCGGGCATCCAGATCACTTCAGGCGAATGCCGGGATACTACCTTCAAAAGGGACATGGCCCAATTTCTTTCCGTTCCTTGTACCGAGTTCCATCCCACCTCTAATGACCTCGACGTCAACGAGGCGAAAAGCCAAAAGTAAAAAAAAAAAAAAAAAAAAAAAAAAAAAAAAAAAAAAAAAAAAAAACGAGAATATCATCAAAAAGTTTTCCGGAAAGTTTGCCATATAGTTGGCCATAATTTTTAAGATATTCCAACGTACCTATGTTTGTACTGCATCAGTTTTTCTTCTTCACCACCTTTTCCCAACAATTTGGGTTCGGCTGCCCTCAATGAGTTTTACTCATCATTGGCATGGTCAAATTTGGAACTATGGTTTTACGGCCGCATGCCCTTACTGACGTCAAGAATTTTATACCTACTGCCAAAGCGTACTAAGTTGTAATGGTTGAAGTGAAGTGTTGCCGTCTGTTTGTGTGATAAGTGTATTTTTTGTTTGTGAAATGTGTAGTTTATGAGGCGGAGATTGGAGACTGTCTCGGCCTTCGCCTTGATGGCCTCTTACCGCTTTCGGAATGGCCGGTGCTCGTTTCCTTGGCTCGTACCTGGTTCGTTGTACCTATCCGATCAAGTGTATGGCGCCTCAGACACTGAGCCACACTGGTGGATATTCGAGCTGCGTCAGTTGCGGAAGCAATATACAAAATGAACGTTGAGAATGAGTACGGAGCATACATATCCGAGTGCGATCTTCATCTAGGGGTGGAGGGTGATTGGCTAACTTTTAGTCCTGAAGCAAACGAGTTCGATCACAGTTACTGAATTCCAGAATTCTATTTTGAACAGTTTATCATCATCGCTGCAGGTTTCCATCATCAAGCCTTGCCCGATTTTTTTCCCCCATTACTTGTCAGAAACTCTATCGCGTCTATAATGACCTGATCGTCTACGAGCAGCAAATCTCTGATCAATGAAACAACAGCAATAAACTGATTTTAAAAAAACTCTTTGTCCCTGAACATACGGTTGTAAAGGCTTGGTCAAGTGCAGATTTTAAATCCATATGACTCTCGCTGGAAGCAGCCAGCAACAGATGAGCATCTGCGCCGATAATGTTGAAGAACTACACAATAAAAGATTACAAAGTTGTGTATAGCTTGGTATACCACGTAGCCTGCAATCTAACAGGAGCTGGCCATGTTGGGTTTAAGTTTTTTATCGGGATATTTCAAGATGATTTCGGAATAGAGGGGAACGGTAAAGAAGAGGAAGCAGGGAGAAAATGGGAAATGTTCTACGAGGAAGATCTCCGTTCCGAAAATTTATTCCAATGAGTAAAGCTAATTTACTTGTTTTGAGGGTGGGTCATCCCACATGCATACAGTATGGACTCAGGTGGAATGTGTTTTTCGGAAAGTGTCCCAGAAGAAGATGTGACTGCGCTAAAGGAAATATAATTAAAACAGTCTCTCTTCAGATTTTAATCCGTCTTAATACTTCTGTTGTACATTTGAGCGTTACAACTGCATTAGACTTTGTGTATTTCACTCTTCAGCAGTAGATAATTACAAAACAATGACTTCATTTCACATTTGCTATTGGAGGTTTTGCCGACGTATGTATAATGGATTTGCATAAGTTATATTACGTTGAGATGGACTGAGGTTCCTCTTGCCATAATAAAAATCTATTGACTCTAAACTGGGAGAATATTACACCGAAGAGCAATTGAATTACGGACAGCTAGCGTTATGCAAATGTGCTTCTTTAGGTGACCCTGTAAAGGGAAAGGGAATGACGTTAGCAGAGATTCGACAGTATATGGACTGATGGTGTTAATAATAGTGGAACGCAGTGTGGGCAGGACGACTGATCTATGTGCATTTGATTCTTGTGGCCCGTACACCTCTGAAATAGTGCAGGCAATGAGAAGAGACACTCTGACGAGGATGTCTCCCGATTCCAGGAAAAATACCCTTTGTAGAAATAACTCTCGTGGACAATAGCGTGCGAATGAGCAGTGTAACCGTCGGCTAATTCAAATTGTAACACAGGTTTGACGAGCCACAGTGCAACAGATCACTAGTCCACAGCGACGAGTAAGCGATAACAACATCTTCTCCTTATGATAAACAGAAGCCATCGTCCCAATAGGCTACCTAGGCTGACCGCAGATTACAGGTCGCGGGAATATCGTCACTGGGCCCTAGACATGAGGAAAAATGTTTTCATATTTCGAGAGTTATGTAGGTTGGTACGTGCCGATGGCAGGGTTCGATCACACTGCATGCCATGAAGCGATGGGATCCTTCTTGCTAGAAGCTGCTATAAGTGTGATTCTCGTCTGGGGACTGTTTACGTGGAATGAAATGGCAGTCCTGGGACTTGTGATATCTTCCCTTGCAGGTCAACGCTACCGGGATATCATGCAGGTTCGTCTGCAACGTCCAAATTGTGACAACTTCCTTCAATAAGTCCGAACTGGTGCATTAACTGTCCACAGAATGGAAGTTGTTTCTCTGACTAGGAAGGCCACCCAATCTCATATCCATCGAACACGTCTTAGATACTATCGAAAGAGTTGTTTGAGAATGTGACCATCCACCGTCAAATCTTCCCGAAGTGTGGTGGGTTGTTCAAGGATTGTGGATTTGTATGACATCCCAATGTATGCAGTGTCTTACTTAGTTCATGTCAAGACGTCAATTGTGTGAAAGGCAGGATTACATGACGTTAGACAGGTACCTCTAATTCAATTGCTCTTCAGCGTATAGAAAATGAAATTGGATTATCACCAATGTAATTAATCAGTGTATAGATAATTATCTACATCTCACGACGTTTCGTATACTCGATTGACGGTCCGAGGCTTGATTTGGGCGTTATGAATTGTTGTTTTTGTATTTTGCTGTCTGTACTTTGACGAAAAAGCATACTAAGGAAAGTTATTCAAGAATACATTGAGGGGGCTGTGATACCTATTATTTTGTAAGAAAAAAGAATTTGTTAAGTGATAATATATTGTGGTGCCTGCATTGTTTACTACTTGAAGACTGGATTAATAAAAAATCCATTAGCTTATACCGACGATATTTGAAAACTATTGAAAAACATTGGATGAAGACCGTAAGCATACAAGTAAGTAATATTGTATACAAATACAGCATTCATGGGGGTGTGAGATAAAACAACATTACTCCTCTCTCTTCTCTCTGGCTTTTTTGTATTACGGTCCCTGTTTTTATATTATGGTCCCTGTTTTTGTGTTCATCAGAATGTTCGACGTGGTGTGAGTGGAGACCTTCCCGACGTTTTGCTACATATTAATCTTCGGGATATTGCATCAGAATGTTTGTCTGCGCCAATTGTTTGAAACTGTAGGGCCGGAACAGGTAATACTCAGAGCTACTTGGTGGTAACTAGGGGCGTGCATTTGTCAAGTAGGCGGCCGACAAAGAGGATAGGCAGGATTGGCCTCGGGTAGGCTACAGGCAATTAATTACGGACTTGGCTGTGCCGGAATGGTTTCTACCGCTATACCTGCCAGCACGAAGAGAGGACCATCGTTTTACACTACACGTCCAGCCCCAGGCGCTGCGTTTCTCTGTGTAATACCGTAAAGCACATAGCGACGAAAGCAAGTAGACATACATGGAAGTGGAAAAATAAGGACCGTCACAATACACACTATTGTAGAACAATATCTCCGAAAGACAATAAAAAAATCGTCTTATTTCTCAATGAGCGTTTTTAAGAACAAAGGGAGATTCGAAAGTTATAATATCATCTAATCTACATAATATGGCTCTGACAAAATGAGTTTGAAAAGTTTCCAAATGAGGCAGAGATATTTCGTTAAAAGAAGTTTTGAGCTGCCGTTAAATGTGCATCAACTAACAGCAAATGAAAGCGGGCAAAACTCAGAAAGGAACTTGCCTACCTCTGATATAAGCAGAACTTGACCAGTTTTGAACAATTTTTACAGTATTGTATAATATTTTTATACTAGCCAAAAAACCCGTCAAAAATGACGGGTTTAACGGACTGTTCTGGCAATTGATTTATTTTTGGTTGTTAACCTAAATAGAAATTTTATAAAATAAAGCTCACTATGCTGTAATTTCTCGTCCCTTGTGATGTAGCAAAAAGTTTCAGTTGTCAATTTGGTCCAGGTTGCGTTTCAGCCTAACTACAATCTTCGCCAATATAGCCGGTAGAAAATCAAAGCTTCATTCACACGCGAATTTATACATTCCCTGAATCGCATGTCAATGTCGTCATGCATCTATACCAATCATGCATCATGCGATACAAACTTGATCCAAAATCTTCACAGTTTCTTATAACTTTCTTATTGTCTATGATGAAGATTGATGTTTTAACGCCTGGCACAGCTTACATTCGGCTGAAATAATGACCCCTGTGAAAACGAAGGATGCTAAAAATAAATCTTAACTTCTTACGTCATGTAATATTAGTTTCAATTGTAGTTTAGGTTGCATAGATCGCGAACAATTTGGAACTTCTTTCATTCAAACCAAGTAATCATATCACTAAAAAAAGCAACTAATAATCAATATGACAATTTAAACAAAATTCATACTTTTCTTTCAGTATTGTAGCAATTTCTTTATTAGCAATTGTTGAAATAAATTGAATTGTTATAAAATAAATTCACTTCCTATTGCCTGGCGCTATGACAAAAGGTTTCGGTTGCTATCCTGGTCCAGGTTGCATTTTAAAACTAACCACATACGGGAGTAGTTTACATCGTGATTCATGATATCAAAACGTGACATAGTGCTTATGAAACCTGCTTAAATAACTGATAATAGCTAAATTCAACATGCTATTGCTGTGATAAGGTTCTTTATTTATTTTTGTCCAGGCTGGATTTCAACCTAACCACAATCTCGGGTAATAGGGCCTACTGCCGCTACAAAATGAAAGCTTTAATCGCATGCGCATTGTTGGTGATGTCATGTATCGCGACATAAGTATAAATTAAGTTGTTGTAAGAAGTGAATTATACAACGCAGGAATATATTTATATCCTATCAAGAAACGTTGCCAGCGTTTTTACAGTTGTTGCTGTACAGATGCTATCTTTGACGTGAATATTTGAATTGGCGGTTTTGTGTTGTGTTAATTCGTAATTTTCATATTGCTTCACGTCTAACGTAAGCTGCCTTTTGCTTTCATGTACACTTTTTCTTAAAAGGTATGACCATAGGAACGTATGGGGTAAATTTCAAACGAATAGCACAATTCTTTGTGCCTAGTTTTTATTTTGCCATAGCCAATAATATCACAAAAGGAACGTGTGCAACAGTTTTCCGACCAAAACGACAATTCATTGATGAGATACATTACGCAACAACATAAATTTCATAAAAACATTCAACAAAAAAGAAAGGTAATAAACCAAAAATCTGCAACGTGATTCAGACCGATATTACAACGTTCGAATAGCTGTCATAGTTACACATTGCGGAAATACGTAATAGCCTCAGTAATATTACTCAGTGAAATCAAAGAAGATTAAAATAAATCTGATAAACTTACATTATTAATTGTAGTGTAGGCTGCACAATTCGAGATGTGTGGGCAACTATTTCGGTTCAAACGAATTAATAATTTCAATAATAGGGTACAGTTTAAATTATTTTGAAAAAAAGCTAAATTATTCATGCCCTCTGCCGTAGCGTCAAATGCCAGTTGTAATTCTGATCCATCTTAAGTAATACTTTAACCAAATTTTTCTCAGCATTGATGCTCGAAATACAAAGCTTTTATCTTACAACAATATCTATGAACAAAGAATTTAAGGAATACTTCAATATATCAAAAGAATATTACGTAAATATAAGCATCTAATGATTGATATATCGATTTTAACGCAATACATACTTTTATTTCAGTGTTCTGTTAGTTAATTTATTCACTGTTGCTTGGAAATGATATTAAATAACGCGCACTCCCACAAATAATATCGTAAAGCGTGACGTCGTATCGCAACGTCATAGCTTGACGTCACCGCGTGACATGACGTAGGTGCTACACGCTACATCTTGTCTATTATACTAATAGATTGAGATTGTTCCATGGACACGTTTTCCATAATAAATAAAGCCGTAATCCACATAATGAAAAGGGGGGAGAGGCACTTGAAATTCTTAGACGCATCCTGTTTCTTACCCTATTCTCACGTACAACCTACAAACAACTAAATTTTAATTACATAGACAACTTAATCAACTGTGACTGAAATAATTTTCATATTATGAAACGATTTATTTATGAAGTAGCCAATTTTTATTTTGTTTCGTAATATATTGTGTGACCAGCAAATGGTTTTCGGTTTTTTGCCCTATATTCTTTGACACCGAGTGTGGTGGTGAACGGCTAGCGTTCTGGCCTCGCATTCGGGAGGACGGCGGTTCGAATCCCCGACCGGGCATCCAGATTTGGGTTTTCCATGGTTTCCCAAATCACTCCAGGCAAATGCCGGGATGCTTCCTTCAAAAGGCCAAGGCCGAATTCCTTCCCATTCCTTGCCCCCCCCCCCAAATCCTTTCCCGTCTCTAAAGACCTCACTGTTAGAGAGACGTTAAGGAGATAAAAAAAATTCATTGACGACATTTTGTACGTTGATTAGAAATCGTCGAAAACCTAAAACGGCTCAAACTGAGTTATAAAACTGGTTTTTATCGTAAATTAGTAGTCACCAAACTATTTCTTTCCACTCTCCTATTCCGTCAAGATAAAAATTCCCACGTCCCACTCCTCGTCACAATTTTATTAGTAAAATAAAAAGGTAAATTGCCTATTTATCAGTATTAGCAATGACATCTCAGAGGAAACTAACTAAGTATGAGATGTTAGAGTAAAGGTAGAGGCAGTGAAGGAGACAATGTACTTCGACGGTATTAAGGTAGCGCATCATCCACACGAGTGGCGAAGCTACCCCCTTCCCGCGCCCCGCCTGACATGTCTTCCCACACCCATTGGGAAGGAGAGGTGGCAAGACCCTCCAGTTTGGAAACCTATGTCTTAAATGTTCTAGAGAATTGTTACCAAAGCCTAAAATCTGTATAACATTAACTAGGTCCAGCAAATAAGCTTTCAGTATATTTTTTTTAATCTTCCATGTCTTTGTAATTTCTTTCGTTCTATGGTGCTTGCATATAGATTGATAAGGAATCTGAAGACCTGCCTTCGGTGAACTAGGAATCTGTTCGTCAATTTTAACAACTCCTTGTGGCATAACAAGCTCACATGTAGCCTAAAATAAATTCATATTCATGCAGTCGCCATTCACAGCATCGATACGATTTTATAGATGAACAATGAGAATTTGAAAAAAATAGGTGTTAAGCAAATTTTATAAGGCCACACACATTACGAACTGTCATTAAGAAATTTTGGGGCGGAGGCGGGGGATTCAGAGGACAGGCTTATCCACATGAATAGAAATGAGCAGACTAAAGAAGTGGAAATGTATCCTGAGGATATTATGAAGGAATAAATAAAACCAAAAAGCTACAAGTAGCTGCTGTAGAAAACGTTACTTCATATTTACTAAAGATAGGTGGTTACTATAGTGTACTATACCTTGAAATATTATTTAGATTGAATCTGGAGATTTGATTTGTACCAAATCACGAGATAAGTGACATAGTAGAACAGTAAGAACGAAGTTTTTATCGGCGTTGTAAGTAAATAAACTCTTCTGGGGCTTCCAACCACGTAAGAAAGTCACCCTTGTGGGACGTTTCGGAGGCGTCTGTCTCAGCCTTCATTTTCAACCATAGATGTCACTGACTAACTGTTTGCTTACTCGCTGTCACAGAAACGGTGGAAGACAAAAGACAACCGCGCGCGATGACGTCATACACTCTTCTGCTTACTACCGAAGCGAAACTGTTTCAGCATTTTGATATCCGGCCCACAACTCAGTGGGCCCGAAAATGTTCAAACAGTTTCGCTTTGGTAGTGAGCAGAAGAGTGGATGACGTCATCGCGCTCGGTTGGCTTTTGTCTTCCACCGTTACCGCGGAATCGTATAACAAACAGTTAATCAGTGAAGTCATAGTTGAAAATGAGGGCTGAGATAGACGCCTTCGAAACGTTCCACAATTTTTTTTACGCGGCTGGAAAGTCCGAGAAGAGTTTATTTATAGTAGAACTTGTTCATAAAAAAGGTAAGAAAAACAGAATTGAAAATTACAGGTCTGTTATTTTAAAATCTGTGATAGTTGATGGAAAGATTGATATGCCATCACACCAGAAATGTCTATGAGGAAAGTAACTGGTTTGAAAAACAGTAACGTAGGATCTGAAACGTTTATTCAAGTGAATCTTAGTGTGTTACGTGAGAGGTTTTTTTTTTATTGAAATGGACCACGAAAGTCAAGTTGATAGTATAGCACTGGATTTCTCCAAGTGGTTTGACAGAGTTAGCCATAAAATAGTGCTAAGTAAGAGAAAAAACCATGGTGATGGATGGAAAAGTGACTTACCGGGTACATGAATTCTTGGAAGATGGAAAGTAGACATTAAAGGTCCAAAAATGTAGTTTCAAAATAAGTGAAAGTCGAATATTGGAACCATTGATGTTCATTATTCCAACTAATGATTGTGTTGGTGCAATGCAGTCAGAAGTTAGGTTTTATTGCTGATGACGTAATGTTACGTTGGGAAGATGGAAAGTATAGATTAAAGGTCCAAAAATGTAGTTTCAAAATAGGTGAAAGTCGAATATTGGAACCATTGATGTTGATTATTCCAACTAATGATTGTGTTGGTTCAATGCAGTCAGAAGTTAGGTTTTATTGCTGATGACGTAATGTTATACAATACGGTTGTAATGGGAGAGGACTTTTAACAGCTACAAAAATGCCTGGACAGAATATCTAACTGCGTACGTCAACATTGAATAAAGATGAACGCCAAGAAGAATCAGCTGATTAGGTACGTAGATAAAAAATAGGTTTTATGACGATGGGAAGGAGAGAAAACACTTGTTGAAGACGTTAGGTATAAGGTTCTAGGAATAAATTCAAAGGTAAATGGCGCATGAGGCAGGTAGTAGGGAGAGATTTCTAAACACTTCTTTTTTGAGAAGGGCGATGAAAGGACATACTAGAGAAGTAAGGGAATAGCTTACTAAATTTTGCTAAGACCACTTCTTGATGGTGTAGGACACTCATCTTGGTTATTAAATACAGGAGTTTCAGGGGGTGCAAAGGAGGGCAGCTAGATTTGTTTGAGTAAGTTACTGTAGAACACATTAAGTAACTAAAATGGTAATGAGATGGGAGTCATTGGAAGACTGGAAGCGGGTGTAGAGAGTGTTGGATGTTTGAGATCAGACTTGGATGAATGTTGGTAGAAGAATATCGAGTAGTGTATGGGACGTAAGAGAGGACGATGACCACAAGTTGGTTTTTGATTTCAGGCGTAAGGGGGTGAAAATTTTTCTTTCGTAAATAAGGAAGTCAGGGATTTGAATGTAACACCAGAAGGAATGACCCGAAACACTGAAAGAATTTAAAATTCAAAAGCAGTTGGGCGGTGATATTGCAATTATTGAATTTTAAGTTTAAAAAAAATGATAAAAATGAAAACAAACTCATCAAGTTGGAAGGTAGGTGCATGATGAGATTGTTCTCCACCACAGTTAAATTGAATAAATTAAAACTCATCACATTCTTAGTTGATGACGTTGGAGCTGTGCTCCTAACTAGTATGATCTGCTACTTGTAGAACTAAGCGCTGTGGAATGAATCTTCACACTACTGCTTTGTTCATCCGTACTAACAACCACAAG
>CM061919.1:99049723-99076201 GCA_031002005.1 Vandiemenella viatica | reverse complement strand
ACCTGAACCAAATGCACACAACGTATCAATATCTCTGAAATATTTGTTGCTGTGTGAGCAAAATAAATACCTGGTGACAGAAAATGCGTTGTAAAAATACTAATACTTTTGCCCTCTAAGGTCAGAATTTTGAAAAATGTCTTTCTTAAAATGTGGTAACGGAACCGAAGACATTAACAAAAACCTCAATCTTTAAAATGATACCTCGTTTATGAATTTTGTTTAATTTTTAAGGGAGATACATGGCTTCAGATACCAAAAAACGCATTTTAGAAATATTGACATTTTTACCCTTTAAGGTTCAAATTACAAAAAATTCCTTTCTTAAAATATAATGTTACCACGGCGGAGACCTATTCTTTTATATGATACCTCATTTATCTATATCTGTTAGATATTAGATATTAAGGGAGATAAATCGCATCGTGACACAAAAATGCGTTATAGAAAAATTTATACTTTTTCCCTTTATGGATTGAATTCAAAAAACATGCTTTCTGAAAATATGATGTCACCAAAGCTGAGACAATATTCCTCATAATCCTACGTCATTTATCGATTTTGGTTAGATATCCAGGGAGAAAAATGGCTCGAGATACGAAAAACGCATTTTAGAAAAATTGACATTTTTGCCCTTTAAGAGTCGAATTACGAAATATTCCTTTCTTGAAATATAATGTTACCACGGCGGAGACTTCAGTCTTTAATATGATACCTAATTTATCTACATCTGTTTGTTACTAAGGGAGATAAATTGCTCGTGACACAAAAATGCGTTATAGAAAAATTTATACTTTTTCCTTTTATGGGATGAATTCAGAAAAAAATCTTTCTTAAAATGTGATGTCACCAAAGCTGAGACATTATTCCTCATAATCCTACGTCATTTATCGATTGTGGTTAGGTATCCAGGGAGAAAAATGGCTCGAGATACAAAAAATTTATTTTAGAAAAAATTGACATTTTTGCCCTTTAAGTGTTGAATTACGAAAAATTCCTTCCTTAAAATATAATGTTACCATGGCGGTGACCTTATTCTTTAATATGATACCTCATTTATCTATATCTGTTAGTTATTAAGGGAGATAAATCGCTCGTGACACAAAAATGCGTTATAGAAAAATTTATACTTTTTCCTTTTATGGGATGAATTCAGAAAACATTCTTTCTTAAAATGTGATGTCACCAAAGCTGAGACATTATTCCTCATAATCCTACGTCATTTATCGATTGTGGTTAGATATCCAGGGAGAAAAATGGCTCGAGATACAAAAAATTTATTTTAGAAAAAATTGACATTTTTGCCCTTTAAGTGTTGAATTACGAAAAATTCCTTCCTTAAAATATAATGTTACCATGGCGGTGACCTTATTCTTTAATATGATACCTCATTTATCTATATCTGTTAGTTATTAAGGGAGATAATCGCTCGTGACACAAAAATGCGTTATAGTAAAATTTATACTTTTTCCCTTTATGGGATGAATTCAAAAAACATTCTTTCGGAAAATATGATGTCACCAAAGCTGAGACAATATTCCTCATAATCCTACGTCATTTATCGATTTTGGTTAGATATACAGGGAGAAAAATGGCTCGAGATACAAAAAACGCATTTTAGAAAAATTGACATTTTTTGCCATTTAAGTGTTGAATTACAAATAATTCCTTCCTTAAAATATAATGTTACCACGGCGGTGACCTTATTCTTTAATATGATACCTCATTTATCTATATCTGTTAGTTATTAAGGGAGATAAATCGCTCGTGACACAAAAATGCGTTATAGAAAAATTTATACTTTTTCTCTTTATGGGATGAATTCAAAAAACATTCTTTCTTAAAATATGATGTCACAAAGCTGAGACAATATTCCTCATAATCCTACGTCATTTATCGATTTTGGTTAGATATCCAGGGAGAAAAATGGCTCGAAATACAAAAAACGCATTTTAGAAAAATTGACATTTTTGCCCTTTAAGGGTCGAATTACGAAAAATTCCTTTCTTGAAATATAATGTTACCACGGCGGAGACTTCAGTCTTTAATATGATACCTAATTTATCTATATCTGTTGGATGTTAAGGGAGATAAATCGCTCGTGACACAAAATGCATTTCAAAAATATTGATACTTTTGCCCTTTAAGGGTCGAATTCCGAAAAATTTCTGTTTTAATATATGACTTCACTAAGGCGGAGATCTTAATCTTTAAAATGATACTTCATTAAACGATTTCAGATAGGTATCAAGTGAGATAAATGATTCATAACACATAAAACAGCATTTTAGTAATATTGACATTTTTACCCTTAAAGGGTCTAATTCCGAAAACTTTATTTCTTAAAATATGATGTTTCTAAAGTAGAGACCATACGCTTTAAAATGACACCTCATTCATTGATTTTGGTGAAGTATGAAGGAAGATATAGGCTTGTGACAAAAAAATACCTTATAGAAATAATATATATGATGTTAAACTGCTATTACAATTCCTCCAAGCTCGTACGTAAACGTCTTAAAAGAAACGCACTTATTCCACTTACCTGTGAGGTGTAACATTTATGTTAATAGAGGATCCATCTTTAATGACGATGCACTGCGATCAGTCAGTTAAATCAAAAATCTGCTCAGATACACCGAATCTTCACTAAAAGTTAGTTTCATGGTGCCGAGTAGGAAGCTATCTGAAAATTAAAAATAAAAAATATATCAACAACTTTCATAAAATCATGAGAAATGCTACTGGAAATACGGCACCCATGTATTGAAAAAAAAAACTATTAATTAATTGATTTAAGTTAGTTTTGAACAATTAATAAGGATTAATTTAGAACTAACTGACAAAAATAGCTGTGTTGGTAAATATAAATTTCGTACCATAATTTATACAACTGTTGCTATAGAATGTATGTTTTACAGCTTTTTTTAAAATAAGTGCTTCATTTGAAGGAGCTGTATAACTGTACGAACTATGATAGCACCCTGCTACACACTTTTTTCTGCTCATATGTTGGTACAAACATCCATAGAGTTGATGTGAGGTGTTCAATGCCACGTTAATAGGTGAGGTTACAGTCTAGGAGTTGGTCTTGTGTTTGTACTCGTACAAATATGAATCCGAGTTTTCGATATGTGTGACTTTTAGGAATAAATTAATCAATGCTGATTCTGAATCTGCAAGGATTAGGATAACTTTGGTGAACCACGTGAAAAAGTTCTATGCTACTTTCTCCACTAATTTCAAATTTAACCAAACTCAAAAATGTAATTTGAGACGATATGCGTTTCGAAGTAGCTTTATATATGGTATAAATATTTATTTACGTCTACGATGCAGTCCAAAACCATCAGACACAGATACTTAGAATTAGACTCTAAGCAATTCGTACTACACAAGACATTGTTTCATCAAATAATTATTTTTTAAGCATTGTAAAAGATCGCAAACATCAGCCATCTTCAGTTATTTTTTTTTTCTTTTTCTTTTTAACTGCTTAAACGTCTCTTAACAGCGAGGTCTTTATAGACGGGAAAGGATGAGTGGCAAGGAATGGGAAGGAAATCGGCCGTGGCCTTTTGAAGGAAGGATCCCAGCATTTGCCTGGAGTGATTTGGGAAACCATGGAAAACCCAAATCTGGATGCCCGGACGGGGATTCGAACCACCGTCCTCCCGAATGCGAGGCCAGAACGCTAAGCGTTACACCACCACGCTCGGTGTGTTCAGTTCTGACTGAACGAATGACCGTAGTTTTCTGCTAGCAATGTGTGACCTACCTGTAACTATTTTCGGTTATGCCATTTTAGAATCACTTTACAGCTATCGTTGTTTTGCACTGTTTTCACCGTTCATTTAATTCACAGCAATTATAATCATTATCTTGTATTTATTGTCATTTAAAATTAATTCAAGTCTATTTCAATCATTAATAGCATAATTATAGACTTGTGTAAAAAATTACCTATGTTAGATCGTTTGCCTTGTTAAATTACTCATTGTCGAGGTAAATTAAAAAAAAAAACTAACTTCGCACAACTAACTTAGTTGGATCCTCCTGAAGGAAACTAAGCCATCGTGTCAGATGTAGGATGGCCAATTTCTTTCCTCTGGGATCTATAATTAATATAACGTGGAATCCGAACCACGGAAGGTCCTGGTATAGCTCATATGATCAAACACAACTCTCAAAAATTCCTGGATCTGGCGGTATTTGAACCCGGGGCCGCACCACGAACTTTTGAAAGCAGGCCGCTCCAAGTTATCATTTATTTTCAATATGACCAGCGTGCCTACTAACAATAAGAGGTGCAGTAGACTGCTGTCCTTGTACAGCTGCTAAGAAATTGACGATGTTGTTGAGGTAAGGAGTAATTTCCTATGATGTTCGGTCCTTGTTTAAAGCTTTGCCACGAGGACGCGTGTTATGCAGTGTCTTGCGGTGTGTCATGGTGTATTACTCAGAGTAGTAGCATAACTCCGAAGAGCAGTATCAGCCAGTAAGAAAGAAAGGGCGTATTACACTGTTGGCAGGGAGACCCCGAGAGGTAGTTTCTATGAATGTGCCTGTCTCGTGGCTACCCTTATCCAAACCCGGTAATCCTAATGGGCAAAGGGGACCTACAGTTTAACGTGGAATCCGAACCACGGAAGCGTTCTGATGTTCTTCACATTTCACAGCAAGCTGTGCCAGAAGTGAATTCCGGGTTAAGGGCCTAAGAATATCCCAGCCGGGACGGGTATTCGAACCGGGGACCTTTCGATCTAGAGTCAGGTACTTTAGCCACTGAGCCACCACACTGCAGTAATTTAGGCGAGTAAAGCGCAGTTACCATCATGTAGACCGTACTTAATCTCGTGCAACGTGTGGTGGAAACGAATTATTTAGTACATCATTTGACAGGTTTAAATAGCACCAAGAATCAAATTCAGTAACATCAAGCACCAATTCTTGTAGTAAACTGTTGGATATTATTTATTTCATGGACGCATTTCACCTCTCGTTGAGATATCTTTATTGTACATTTTTTCTGTAATATGGGATTAGTTTTTAACTTTTTAACATAGTGGTTTTTATTTATATCTAGCGAAACTATTCTTATATATAGGATGTATATGATGATATGTAAATATCTCACAATATGCTTCCTGTATATAAGAATAGTTTCGTTACATACAATCAAAACCCATTATATTCAAAAGTTAAAACTAATCACATATTACAAGAAAAACAGTGTACGCTGAAGATACCTCGACGAGAGGCGAAACGCATGCGTGGAAAAATTAATATCCAACAACAGTTACATTGGCGTATTAATTAAATAATTATAAAATCAAACAGAAGAAGTTAACTCTATATTTCAAGAGTCATCAAAATTAAGTTCATTTAATGTGAGGGAATGCTTTCTATAATAGTCAACTCATATTGGGAGG
Source organism: Vandiemenella viatica (assembly GCA_031002005.1). Classification (NCBI taxonomy): domain Eukaryota; kingdom Metazoa; phylum Arthropoda; class Insecta; order Orthoptera; family Morabidae; genus Vandiemenella; species Vandiemenella viatica. The sequence continues at coordinate 99,070,769 of CM061919.1, read as the reverse complement.
ATCTGAAGTAGTATCATTAACAAATCCTCCACATTACTATTATACATGTCGCTTATCGCTTGGAATAGGACTTCATGAATGGGTAACTAATTAATCCTTCACGTTATTACCTTTCAAGCGGGCCGTGCAAATTCCTACAGACTTCTCATATTAACTAATAGAGCCAGATACACTGGATTAATGAATAAACCTTCTATAACGGTAGCTATTTGGTTGTTTGGCGTGGGTTTCGCTTTCCTGACACCATAATGGAATTTGAAAGTGGTACCATCCAAAGTTGAAGCAACCAATCTATAGTAGCTTTTCGAAGTTTTGATAAAAAATAAAGTTTCAGGCAGGAGGAGAGGACAACTGGAGATAGAGGGCTGCCGGTCTTGTGTTTAAAACGTGGAAAATAATCTGCGTAATCCATTGGGTACTCTGCGTGAATACTTGTCTTATTTGGTAGGCCATAGAGCGATTATTTGCCTTTTTTCATTATTATTTCTTGAAATAAATTTCCTTCGTTAAATGGGAAAATCTGCGTACAGTCCATTCCAATATGAGATGGTTCGTGCAACACCGTATGGTACCATATGAGAAACGACATTATTTACATTTCAGGTCTATCTGTAAATACTGTATATGAAGGTATCTTCCAAAATATGGTTAAAATTATCCAAAATTTAATTCCTAAAGTTTTGTATTACTGTTTGGAAGAAAATCTAGCTTCAACACTATGTAAGCTAAATGCATGATTTTAATGGGTTTTAATTAGTTAAACAATTAGTCGAGACTTGAATATCTGCGATACGTGTACTTGTGTTTACAAGAATTGTTTTTGTTGGGATCTAATTTATTTTTGTATGTTGATCGCTTATTCTGATTATTGTTTCTTTTCTAGCTCTAATTTTTCTACAACTATTCTCTGCGCATCCCATTTTGTGTTTTTACCTTTTCTCTTTATGACTGATATTAACATCTAATCATCTTATTGCAGTAAGAGAACCCGTGTCATGTGATGGGATATCACAAGATGTGTAACTCACATTCTAAAGCGCCACACAAACGATCTGATACATCACTTTTCGACCTACCTATGTTCCATTACATTCAATTTAATAGTACATGCAGATCACAATGCGATACAGGAACATACAATATTTCACTTGATATACTCGTAAAGCCGACCCCAGTGGTTTGTTAGATTCAAAGTACGTGGGCGGGTCAAATATCAACAGGACTTTTTTAACTGAGTGCGCAATAATGTTTGTTAGATTCAAAGTACGTGGGCGGGTCAAATATCAACAGGACTTTTTTAACTGAGTGCGCAATAATGGTCCGAATGGTCACGCGGTTCTACACATATTTGTTGGTAATCTCAGAATTAAGGATAGTGATTGTTGGCCTTACCACGTGCAGTCGGTAGTAGAGCCAACAATGTCAGGGCAAGAAGTGCATCCCTCAGTTGCGCAACGTGTAATTATAAAATTTCTCACTTGTGAAAGCGAGAAACACACCGAAATTCTGCGGAGATTAAAGGCACATTTCGGGGATCGTACACTGTAAAGGACTCGTATGTTTGCCTAACATAAGGAATTCCTGAAAGGCCGTGAAGAGGTCAAATACGAGAATCACGATCGTCGTCCACGGACGATGATTACAAGAGCAGAACATTTGCACAATTCATGACTTTATTTTGCATATTGATTTTTTCGCATGGGTGTCGCACCATTAATATAGTTGGACGAAGTTATCTATGAAAAAGACAAGCCGACAAGAGAAATGATTCTTCTCCATGACAACGATCAGCGTCACATTGCAGGTCTCTCTCAAGCAAAAATGGAGAAAATGAATTGGACATCATTTGATCATTCTCTTACAGCCCTGACCTGTCACCCTGTGATGTCCATCTCTTTGGACCACTGAAAGAAGCACTGGGAGACTAACGTCTTGAAGACTACAACGCGGTGAAGGGCTTCTTGCGCTATTGGCTAATGACGCAACCCCCTTTCTTTTACGATGACTGCATCAAAAAGCTTCCGATATGCTGGAAAAAGTGTATTTCTAAAGCAGGAGATTATGTTGAAGAAATAGTGTGTACTTGGTTCATTTGCTATGGTAAATAATTTTAAAAAAATATATACCCTCCTACATAAAAAGCTTTCGAATAATATCTAGCAATCCATAAAATTCTTCCGAGTAACTAGCTGAATGAGTCCTTTGGTGAAACACGATGTTTCAGTGGTCATAATCTCTACCACCATTAACAACGGACTTGGGTTGCGTTTCTCAGAAAGAATTTTATCTAAATACAACACCGAGAAAACTTCCAGTATTACAAACATCTAGCTACTTTTAAACTAACTTCATTAGATTTGTTTATTTAGTATTAATAATTGCTAGATTTTTACTAGGAAAATTAACAATGTTCGGGAGAATGTGGGTTTTAATCCCCGTCATATCAACCAAATTTGGATTATACCATAATTTCCCAAAATCACTCCAGGCGAATGCTGAGTTGGCTCCTTCAAAGGCAATGGCCGAATTCCTACTAGTTCCTTAGCCCCAGTCCTTTCCAGCCTCTAATGACCTAGATTTTGCGACGGGTAAAACCATAAGCAAAGTAATTTAAAAAATAATGCTGTGTTGTTTAGCTTTTGTTTTCAAGCATTTTCCAGGCATCCGAAGTTATTTTGCGTTGTTCTATGCTCCCTAGATGTAGATAGTCGATTTTACAATCGGTTAAATTTGTTTATCAATAATTTTTAAACTAAAAAGAATGAAAAAGTAAAATTTGATACGTCAGTTAATTTTACTGATCTCTATGTGTAACGAAGTTTGTTGTGTATAGCGTCATCCAGACCAAAGATCTTAACTTACAAATATGTGCCGAAACCATTCACGTTTGTGGTTGACATGGTTAAAAAACAAGGAAAATCACAAATATAGGACTTTTTTATGATTTTGCGGTGAAACCACACACCTGCAACAAATTACCTGTTTCTATGACTACAAGAGAAACTATATAATTATGGTGACGATCGGCGAATAAATGTAGTTGATTAAAAACTTGGAATATCACTAACTCACAAAGTAAGGAGACGAACGAAGAAAAAGTAAACACATCAGTTAAACTTAGTAAGCTCCATTTATAATAAATATCTGTGGCATGTTATGTAAGATGTTAAGGTACAAAGCACTTTGACATTTGGGATTGATAAAGAATACATAAAACATCAATAATAATTTTGGGATAGTACTTTACCTATGTAATAAGTTAAATCATTTTAGGACTACGAGAAGTACTCTAGAGTTTTGATGATCATCAGTCAGTCAGTGACAAAATATGTTGAATTTGTATACCAATAACATCCAAACTAAGGACACAATCAATTAAAAATTTACGCTTTCTGAACTCTTTGCATAACAGAAATTTGAGACATATAGCGTAATCCAAAACGAAGTTATTAAGGTACAAAAAGGCCGGAATGGATTTGAGAAAAGGAGGTGCGTAAGTGCCACGTTACGAATCGACTTGGTTCCCCATGTTAGATAACTGTAAATTATATTTCATTTTTTTGTGACTGGAAAACTTATTCGCATTGCCCACAATCATTTGATGACAACCTCAAGGATATTTTCTCGACATTTCCCGTTCTCTCTATCCACCACGCGTCTTGCAGCTTTCGTATCGAGTGCAGCAGAAACTTCTCGCCGGCTGCCGGAAACTCGATTTCCTCATCGACTTTCGGCGAGGCCATTGGAGTCCGGAGCTCCCTCTGTGACCGGTCACAAAACTTTTCACCGCCCCCGGAGTTAAAAAAAAAAGGGAAGGAGAACAAAATTGGAGGAGGCAGGAGGGCCGGGAACCGAACATGGCATAATGGCTGCCGTGGAACCCGGCGCACGTGACGCTGCGGATTGCACGCCCACACCACTGCGCGAGGGGTGTGTTCCATTAGCTCTATTAGTGGGGAGGCCCGGGTGACATGTACTGTATCTATCGGGTAGCTTGGCTCGCTATTAGGCCCGCGACCTGCAGGTGGATAGCACGCCCGCCACTACACAGTAGTTGACCCCATTGTCTCTCAGCTTCAAGCAGGAAATTCACTTTACAGACAGAGAATGGCGTGAAGTATTTTGAACAGATACTTCTTATTTCATTCAGTTACGAGCATTACAATACTATAAACTAAAAAGCAATGATGTAACCATCACTTCCTGCTTCGAGTTGCTGCAGTAAAAATTTTGAAGAATTCGAAGTCTTTAAAGCAATTTATAACCAAACAATTTTTAGTAGCAATACACATATTAAGGACATTAGCATTCAAATGAAAAATATTTAGTTATAAGTGTTTCGTTTGCAGAAACCGTTAATCCATGTCTGCACGATGTTTAAATGAATTGAAAAATGTAACATAAAAGTACTGTTTTGTGGACCACGGTGACGTAGGTAACACTGCGCTAACTTTAAATACGTTCAGGGTCGCAGATTCGACTATGGCCTACGGCATGATTGTTACTTTCGTCTTGCATGGCCATTTATAAAAGAAATCCGTTACTGCATTGGATAATACTTAGAGTAGTTAGAAGTAAAACAAAAATAATTCCAACTGGTTGTGAAGACGCCGAGAATTAACACCATAAAATTATTTCGCGGCTTTGTTTTGCTTGTTGTAATTCACTAAAATTACTCTTATGTTTGTAAGATAGCCAATATAAGTCTTAACTATATGAGCCATTTGCTCCCTTTACATTGACTCAAAATTCAATATATATTTTTTGAATTATGTCAAAAATTCTTATACATAAACACCCTGAATAGGTTGTAATAACCTAGGATTTCAATCTTTCGTATTGGCTTCACAAAACCGGTTCTGATAATAATTAGAAATCATTAAACGTGAAATTACACGAATGTATCATCATTAAGATTATGTAATAGAGAACACTGTAAGTTAAAATTTGCACCTTTAAACACAGTGTCATATTATCTGTTGTCCGATTTGATTTAACTGTCTCATTGCTTATGTCTTTTAGGAACAAATTACTGCAAAATTTTGCATACATAAATTATATCATAAACATTTTAGAACTAAAGAGTTTACAATTAAGTGTTTACAGATTAGTCAGAACAAACGTGAGTTTGCTCGAAAATTTATGGCTGCAAGCAACTGTGTGAAATTTCGTACGTATCGCTCCAGTACCATTAGTCGGTTTGTCAAGCTAAGAAAATCTAAACTTATTAGAAGGTTGCAACTATATCAGTAATTTGTTTCTTTACAATAGTTTTCCAGGGAACTGGGCTACTTATTCTGAATAGATAAAATTTTAACGATAACTTTCAGGAAAACTTATGATGCCGTAACGGAGTTGGAAAATAAATTATATTGAAGAAAAACCCTTAATTAATCCGATCTAAACGGGTGGAAATAGTGAATAGCGATTTATTTTCATTCCAATAATTTGAGGAAGAATTAACATCGTTTTGGCGAAAAAATGTTTCCTGTAATTTCAATATTCATATGTCTTCACCTGTTCTAAAGGCTAAAATCTAGAAAATATTTGGGAAAGAAATACTTTACTTGCAAGGTAAACAAAAAAATTTAGAGCAAGTGAATTCTCATTTACATCCAAGGAATGAAATAACTGTTCAATTGCACTCGTGTTGATAAAGATGCGAGAACGTTAAGGTATTGTGACATTTTCCTGATGATATAAAATTCTGATACAAGGATCATAAACAAACAGATTAATTCTAAAATATGTGAGAACTCCCCATATACAGTCACAATTGTTTTAAAAACAAAGAATTAAAGACTGGACAGTTTTTTATTTTGTTTTTAGACGAGAAACATTTGGACATTTAAAGAGATGCCAAAATAAAATGAACAACGTTACAGTCATTTAGTAAACGTCTGATGAGAAACTGATAGGATAAATTTGTCCCACATTAGGCTTCATAAACAAAGCGAAAAGCAGCAACCAATACCCAGTGAAAAGGTTTCGTGGCAATAAAAGAATTTGGAGAACAAAGAGACAAACTGAACGACACAAGAAATTATGACCATCACATGAAATTCGGCCCTAGCTTTGCCTGGAGGCAACTTTTGATATGTGAAGTTACATTTGACGTTTTCCCTGACAGATCTTAGTGCGTGTCGAAAATGATGAATGAAGAGGCTAGCGGTTACTAAAAAGAGCCGTCAGACACCGGCCCAGCTTCACTCATCCCCTATCGTTTATCTGTCAATGACGGGAGCAGTTCGAAGCCGATACGCGGATTCAGTTTCCAACAAAAAAGTTCGTTGTTTGATTCCTTCGATAAAGCAGGGCGTACGTTCACCTCGCCCAAGGGCAAATCACGTCCCGGCCAGCAGAGCAGGTCATGCGTCTTGCTAATTCCCACTGACATTATTTCGCCGAAAACTGTTTGCGCGAGTCTGGGCAGCGGCGGACAGGTGCTCCCTTTCAAAGGCAGAGCAGCGCAGCGCATCAAACTCGATATCGGAAATTGACTGCTGCGCGGGAACCCTTTTACGGATTTTGGGCCTCTCTCTGACAGCCGAGTTCAATCAGCCGGATGCGATGCGTTCGGTTGGATACACGTCCGGTCACAGCTGCGCCGTCATCCGACCTGCACTCGGATGACCTCACAACTGATGGGTGCAGTGTAGTTCTAGGATGGACAACTTCTTTACTAGAACATCGCGTACAAGAGACACAAAGAACAATGGGATATTTTCACCTAGGAATCCGCTTATTATAGCGGAAAGAAAAAATATGCTCAGGATTATTAATTTGAAGTATGAGATTATACTAATTACCTTCATAAGGCAAATCAGTCACCAAAGGGTGTAGCCAGTTAGATTCACAAATCCAGATAGCCTGCAGGTAGAATGGACTTCAACGACCCTGCTTATTTCTGTGACCTGTTTTCTGATGGTCTTCCTCTTGGTCTGTTGGACTGCACTCCAGCATAGTTTTCTTCGGGCAACATTGCCGGCCAAATACGATTTGAAAGTGTCAATTTTCTCCAGGATGTCTTTGATTTTTGTAACTGATCGATGGCTGTTGCTCCCTAGCTTCTTTTCCAGTGAAACCCAGAATTGATCTTTCCATACCATGGGCAGTTTCCCTTTTGTATATTCATTCATTGTCCCAGTCACAAAGAAGTCAGCGTTTGAACGTTGTAATGATCATAAATTCTTGTCTCCAGATTTATTAAAACTTTTCAATTAAGGAGAGTGTACCAGTAGAAGTAAACAATAGGCAATGTCATCTTTAAAACTACCCATTATGAACGAAGGAACCCACGCCAACAGGCCAATCACACTCAAGATTCCCACTTACGTCTTCAACACAAAAAAAAAAAACTTTATAAGCAAAGAGGAAGGTCAACCTCGCCAGCAGTGAGACCCATTTAAATAACGATAAAGGAAAGAATTAAAGTGCAAAAGGAGGAATTTTAAAAGCTGTGTTGGCAACATAAAAAAATCTAGACAACGACTTCTAAATATCACTTGGCTGGATAGAAGAAATACCGTGATATCAACACTACAAGAATCAAAGCAATTGTCAAAGGCAGACTACTCGCTATTCGGATTTTGTCTATTTATACACCGATCTGCTGGCTGCTCTATTCTTGATGCTAGTCGATGTTGGACATTGGATAATACTTCGCGTACATGCTAATGCAGAAGCGGAAAAATGTAAGATCTCCTTGCACAGTACAGGGAAATTAGAACATAAAGAAATAGATTAGTATTTCGATATCATGTATTATGTTATTTATAGTTGACCCTGCGCATTTGAACATATACGGCGTGAAATAGGTCTACTATCTTCATATGTTCCAGCGTGTTCAATTCAGAAATACAATGGACAGAGTAATCTATATTATCTCTGCCTTCAATCATCGTCCATTATTTATAGTATATGAAACAATCGTAATCAGATGCGATAGTATAAAAACTTCGACTGTAATTCAGCTAGTCAATCAATCAATCACAAGAGTCAAACTATATACTGAGTAACACAACTTTAACTGTGATCTACATTTTCATGTGAGCCTTTGCGAAGATAGTACCACTATCCGCAATATGTCAGTGGCTCGAAGACGGTATTCTTGTCTGACGTTGTAAATATAAGAATTGTAAATACACAGAATGTTTTTCAAAAGGATTATTTAATTAATTGAAAAAAGCATTTAATTTTAAGAAAAATAACTTATGTAAATATTTTCCTGCAATGGTAAAAGTTTTGGTTAAAAACAATTTAGTCACACTCTTAAAATTCAACAATATCTTTCCTCTTGGTCAATTCAATGGTTACAGGGGATCCTTAAGATCACACGTCTTTTTACTTATGTGTGTGTGGTTTTTTTTGTTCTCTGTTTTTTTTTGTTAAGTAAACTGGTGACTTTTCATATACCATTGAAAGTGAAAAAAATTCTTCAAGTTTACAGTCTATTAAAAACATACTCTGAACTATATGTCAATTTTTTAAAATATTGAAATTATTAAATCTCTGAAGCCATTTACGACAGTTTTTACACTTTCATTGTTCTTTCGCATAAAACTAACAAGAGATTCATCCCTTATAAATTTAATTTAACACCTTCGGACATCTTTAAGTTAAGTATTAAAAAGAATCACATTAAATTATTTGCGGTGGCTATTCATTTATCTCAGTTTGATTTCGGATTGAATTTTTTTTGTAACAGTTTAACGTCCCTTTTTAACAACGTGGTCTTTAGAGACGGGAAAGGATGGGGGCAAGGAATGGGAAGGAATTCGGCCATGGCCTTTTGAAGGAAGCATCCCGGCATTCGCCTGGAGTGATTTGGGGAAACCATGGAAAACCCAAATCTGGATGCCCGGACGGGGATTCGAACCGCCGTCCTCCCGAATGCGAGGCCAGAACGCTATCCGTTACACCACCACGCTCGGTGGATTGAATTTAATTTAATTGTGATGGAGCGCATGCTCCTGTGGCATTTTCCTTAATCATTTGGCAGTAATCACACTATTCTTAGTATTTCTAATTAGTAATAATTATCATCTTGGTTTTCACCTCGGTCATGTTTGAAGTTAAGATTTACTAATCTTTCCATTGTCTTTTTAACTAGATGGAAGCATATTTACAAACAGCTGTTTGTTAGGGAAGCTCAATATCCTTCGTAATATCACAGTGTAACATGAGTAATTTAACTGTTTCTTTCAGATGACAGCGTTATTCTTATGAAAGGGTTAGTTGACGAGACCTTCTTGCCATTAAATATGACGTTGTCAAGACTGGAGGATGGGCGGTTTGCGTCGCGGTCGTGCCTAGCCGCCAGGGGTCTGGCCAGCCGGTTAACTCAATTAGGCGGCGGGCGATACTGGGCCGCAGCACACGGCGCTGCGCATGCGCAGTGCGGCCACTAATTGGAGACCCGCCCCAGGGCTTAGGCGAGCCGCAATCAGCCCCTGCAAGGAGGGCGCATGGCTGGCCGAGATGACCAAATCGAGTTAGGCTCGGGCTCCTTCCGAGGTGCTCATCTCCCACCCTCAGAGACGCTAACGGAGTTTCTTAAAAAATAAACTCCTCCCACAGCGGCGGGGGTAAGAAATCTAATACACATGCACAATGAACTGCTCGCCCTGTGGAGGTAAAGGAAAGCTGGGAAGTTTTGTCTCCCGTGGGACGGGGGCGATTTTCATTTACGAAGAAGAACGGGGAAAGATATTTACATCAGCAGTTTTTCATTCAAACGGCTATGCAAGGTTGTAACAGAATTCTTTCTGCCAGTCGCAAAGACATATTCGGATATTTAGCATAAGGTCCAGTAATATTCTTCTTTATTTTCGAGACATTTTTTTAAAGTGAAATTTGAACTCGCCATCTATTGAGTATTCGTGTTATACAGCATACAGCAGATAACTTTTTATGTGCCAGAGCTGCCAATTTTCAACCACTATCGCTGACTGCACGACCACTTGAACTGTAATAGTAATTAGTAAATCGTAAATGAAACAAATGGTTCAATGATTAAAAAGCGAAGGTCGTTATTATCCCTAGTAGATCAGAGAAGGAAGAGCTCGATATTCCCAAACTGACCTACAGCATGTAGCATATACGCTAAGACTAGATTCTAAGTGTTGACATTAAGTGACAATTATTCTTTGGCAGCGGGCGCTGCCAAAGAATAATAAAATTAGTATGAGAGAGGTAATCGCAGTAAGACAAAAGAAAGCAACGGACTGTGTTAAGCTTGCGAGCGGTTTTGTTATTTTGGATATATGATTTTCAATAAACGTCTCATGTTATTGGTGTTCCCTATATGTGTGGTTTTTCTTGGTTTAGCAAATATTATGTTCACGTAAATGTATTACATTAATATGCAACAACTGCCGAATCAAATAAAAGGAATCATCGGCAGTTTATAACATGGCTTGCCTGGTAAGGTTGAATAGAAAATATAGCCCATGTTATATTTGGCGACCCTGGACCAGAATTTATGGGTGTTAATTACTACTAATGAGCATAGCACCCTAAACGAATGGACTTGTGATGACGCAGTGGCAGCGGCGAGTTCCAGATTTTCATTCTACGCAGCGCGGCAAGTAGAGAACATTTCATTTATAAGTTCTGAGGTGGCAGTAATCATCAGTCATATAAAGAAAAAAGAAAAGAAAAGTAATTAAAATTTGAACACTGAGTGAATGACGTACAGTAAAGAAATTTAAACTGAAGCAGTGATTGTTATTGAGACTGTCTTTCTTCAGTAGTAAATCATTTATTTTTTTGATAAGGAGTGAGTAGTGCATAGTAAAGAATTTAATATGAAGCAGTGATTTTTGCTGTGGGGATTGGTTCTCCTGAGTAGTAAAACTTTTGTTGTTGCTTGTAATATATGTATTATATATAATAATTGTATGAAACTTGCTAGAATGAGTGCCGAAAAGAGTACAGACCTAAAGAGTATGGACCTTGAATTGATATTAAATGCCATAATGTAAATGAGACAACGATTTAAACAGAGCCAAGAAAAAACCAGACAAGGATTTGAACAGAGCCTAGAAAAAACCAGACAAGACATTAATGAAAAATTCATGCAAGTTATACAAAGTAGTCAAGAATCTGAGAAAAGGATTACGGATAGTATTAATCAGAATATTAAAAGGACAGAAGAATTGATAGTAAGTATGTCTGGAAGAAATTTGAAGGTGGAGAAGGAGTCAGAAAAAGAACTGAAAATAATGAGGGAAGATACTATTGAAATCAAGCAAGTCATGGATCAAGATGTCGTTGTTTTAATGGATCACTATATGGAAGAAAAGGAGAAAACTATTGTTGAAACTGTAGAAGCGTCATTAAATAAAAAAATAGAAGAAAGTCAGAAAAATGTGGAAAATTAAATGGAAGAAATTTTGGAAGGCCAAGTACGAAGTTATGTAGAAGCTGTTGAAGAAAAAATGAGTATAGCAGAAGCACGAAAAGAGTCGTTAAAAGTTACATTCGAGGAAGAAGAATTAGCAGATAATGATAACGAGCTACCGTTAAGTATTAACGAAAGTGGAGAAATTGAAAATGTTCCTAGCAGCTATGGAGAAGAGTACGAATGCAGAAGTAGTGAGAATGAATATGAAGAAAATGATGAAAGTGGAATAAGAATGTTTTTTATAAGGAGTTATGACGAAGAAGAAGATGAAAATGTATTGCAGATGGGAACCGAAGAAAAGAATATTGTACCAGGTGCAGGTAGCAATAAAAGAACGAATGTATTTTTCCGGCACGGTAATACAGAAGCCGCTACATATGTTTCTTTTGACGGGAAAGATGAAAAGGGATCGATGGAAGTATTGTTTCAGGATACAAACGATGACGGCCGACACCGAATTGCTTCAAATTATTTGAGAAAAGAGGACCCACCTGATATAAGTACAAGAGAAGTAGTTGAATGGTCTCATGAAAAGGAAAACTGGAAAACAAGAAAGAAATTACATGAAGGATTGGAAGAATATGAAAAAGCGGCAGAAAGGAATTGGAAGAGGCGGAAGAAAAAAGCTACGGTCGAACTACGTGTATGCAAGAAGCTTATCGGGGGCAGACTGTGTAACGCTTCTAAATTGCAAATGGAATTCTTAAAAAATCTCTGTCGGCTTAAGATTCACATAAATGTCGATACATGCTTTCTGTGAAACACCATGAGATATAATAATTTATAATTTCCCTTCTCTAAACAAATTAACATTAGCTACATTTAATCATAAAAAATGATTAGTGATTCTGTAGTGTCACGGGGCTGAGGAGATATCTAAAACATAAGAGCATAAGTGAAGAATAATAAGTAAATATATTATGAACAAAGCAAAATGAATACTACACATAATGGTATTACTCAGTGATTAAAAGGTCCTACACAATAACTCAATTCATTTTTCAAATATTACGTCTACTAGAAGATAAACGAATTTTGTTTCGAGTAAATTTATTATAAATAAAGCGACTATTGATAGGCATTCAACCAGCCTAAATGCTTAAAACATAATGAGCCCTCATAAACAACCACAAATCTGAAGAACTTTGTAAATGTTGTTTATACTCCCCAGATCATAATATTTTGAGCGGTTTTTAAATGTGTTGCTCTGGTATTACTATAAGTAATAACTTTTCTATTCCAATATATAATGGCATGAGCGAAAAGAAATATACGTGCATTTATCTGATTTATCGGGTCCTATATCTCATTTACCGTCAGTGCCAGAAAGGATTAATCGACTTAAATGCCGACTTACTGTGAAACATTACGCAAACTGCACTGTGTTAATAGCGCCTCATTATGATATTAAATCAGCTAATGGATCCATCACCCAAGGTGTATCCAAAAGCCACTCCTGGCGAATACAATAATAGGACCTGGATAAACGCCACTGCCCATTTCCTTTCCGTTAGTGTCAACAAACCTAATCTGCTTGTTACTACTTCGCTGTCGTCCACATGTAGGGCTATAAAGAAAAAATATCCAAGAATAGTTCCATTATATTGTGTGGCACCAAATTTTTTTAAATGATACGTACTACGTTAAGATTTGTTTGCCACGTCACTAAATGAATGCCATTTACCGAGAGTCAGTAGCTAATACATTCGCATTCTTGACCCAAATTTTTATTTAAATTGTATCTTCTCAGATAGCACCAGAAGTTTTGAAGAAGCTTTGAAGATCCCAAAAGTCAAATACATTCATAGTGTTGTAACTCTGTTTGTGCAACACTGTCTATCAGCTGTCAAGGGGTTCATTCGATAAATTTCAGTTTATCTAACAGTCTCAAAACCCTCTTTGCTATTTTTTTTTTGTTTTTTGTTTTTTGTTTACTTGTCCTTAACATAAGCAAAGCTTTCTTGTGTATGAAAAGTACGCTAGAATGCACCGTATTTCCCATTATACGCTAAGTTGTAGCATTCCTTTATCCAGTCGGATTACTGGATGAAGTTAGGTAACGATAGAAGTCTATTATAACATTAGATCATTAGTCATTAGGCTGTATTCCGTTTTGTGAAATACAAATACAAGTAACAACAAAAGCATATTTCCCACAATGTTTCCCTTTCTGCAAGCAAACTTTGAGTATTTTTAAAATTTATTTATTAGTAATTGCGATCGGACTGATTTCGAGGTGGAATTTTTCCTACATCAGTACTTACGATTAATACACAGTTTTACCTTAAACTTTCTTTACAGTCTGATATATATTATTAATCGCCACCTAAGACAATTTTTTTCTAGTATTTATTGTCCTGCCTACAAATAACCACTTCCGTGATCTCTTAAGTCTGAAATTAAACGATAATTTATTATCATGATCCTATCATGCATATGCTGCTTCTAATATAAGTCTTCTCACAATATTTATCCAGGCTTTATTGCCAGTATACCGATATGCCTTAGAAATATTCTCAATTCGCTTTATTCGACTAGACAAAACGTATACGACTTGTTTGATTAGATTAATCTTCAGCTCACCTTATCCTCAAGTGTGAAGCAATTCACTATCATGGAAGGACTCGTCTTTAGTAAAAATTACTTATAATTTGATTTTTCTGCAAACATAAAACACACTCAAATTCGTATCTTTCAGCAAATGTCTGCTCATCGCATTAAGTCCAGAGGTTCGAATCATTACGCCGAACACTGGTAAATGGACAGTGCGTTGCCTCAAAGTAAAATTTGTGATCTTATCGTGGAGTTTTCTCACAAACATTCGTTTGTTTCAAAACTATTATTATTTTTTCAAAAAGCCAAATGAATGTCTTAAAAATGCAGTTACCTAAGGAGAGTGATGATGTTCTATGGCGTGAGACATGCGCTCCTGAAAAAGTGTCATTTTCAACAATGAAATGCTGCCTAGTCAGTCTACTGTACAATTAACTCTTGCAACCAGGCTATTGACTGTGTTCTTAATCAAGAACTTTTTGAAGCCCAAGTTCTATAAGAAATTAAAATTGCGACAAAATTCTCCAAAGTAATCCCTTTTAAACATGCTATTTAGACCATGACACCTCCCAAGGGAACAAAGGTTCTCGCGGAAAAATTAACCTCATTATAACTGTCACACGATTTCATCAAACATATCTCTCAGCTGACAAATAGTTTCGTTCTGTACTGATGCTCCCTTCTCGGTCCAAGCAGATACTCGTAAAATCTTCGTCAACGAGCCAAAATTGTAAACGGCTGCATACGTTCGAAAAAGTGGAAGCTTTCTCCTCCACAACACAAAAAGTATGGCAGAGTTCTCACTTTTCTTGACGATTGAAATTGGTTCACCTAAGCATCGAAAGCAGTAAAAAAAAATCGCAAGTAAACATGTTACAAGAATAGCAAGCATTAAAAAATAGAGAAAAATAGTTTTTTCGAGATATTATTCACATGTGAATAACTGAGTGTGCCTGTCACGTCTTTTTACACCTCAGAGGCTATTCACTGGCTACCAGTGACAAGGAAAAAATTCTTTGTCCAAGAAAATCTGCATTATTTAATCTGTTTCCATGGAATAAAATAATTGCACATATATTGCAACTGCCGTCACATTAGATGGTATCCTTAATACCTTCTGGGAACAACAGTTTCACAAATTTCTTGGTGGACTTACGAATTCCGTCATTTACTAAACTACCATTCTGTCAGCTCTTATTTTAAAAATAAAATATTTTCCTAAGGAGAAAGCATGTCTTAAGGTTTTGAATTATTCCCATCGTTCCTACACGTGTTCAGACTATTACAATAGCTGTAGTAACGTTTTCTGGAGATGGGTAGCTTCTGGAATCTAATAATTTCGAAAAGGGTAGCTCCGGTAATCTAGTTTAACATAGAAAACAGTAGGAAAAATCCTTTTTAGTTTCCTTGAAAAATAATTACAAGTTTTGTTGCAGATATACGGTACAGCCAAATTATTTGTGCGACTGTAACATTTTAGTGAAGAGGAAATGACCGAAGCATAAAGAATCATATAAAGATTCTCAAAACAGGAAAAAGTAAAACGAAATTTAATGACTGGTGGTTCCAATCCTTACTGAGATATACGTTAATAACGAAGTTTGAATGTTCATTAATACATTTTTCAGACTCACAAAATGGTAAATTCGGCGAAAAATTTGCCAAAACCACTCCAGAAGACAGAAAAATAAGGAAATACGCAGAAATTTAGAAATAGATTAAAATGCCTGATGTATACCATCGCACATCAACAATGTAGAAGATAACTGTATTATAACAGCTCAAACCACAAAACAAATTAGCTTCCTTGAGGATTTTATTCGGTCGGATGGCAGGCGTGACTCCACACTTTGCGCTCCACTAAACATTGCAGATTTATCGTAATGACAGCACCACACACACAACTCACACGAACACTGCACCACCACAAAAGCGTCCTTCCTCTTAACAGGGCTACTGTGCTAGCAACTAAACCGGCGTTTCGGAGCGATCTAGTCAGCGCTCGGACAAAAGGTGCCATTGAGACCACAAGTATCTCTAGCGTTCAAAAACAGTGTAACACCTTTAATGGGGAACGGAGTGGAAACACAGCACGCGATACTTGACGTAAAATGGGCTGGATATGTAAGAAGCTGCAGGACAACACGAGGTCACGCCCACAAAAGTCCCCCCCACTACGCCGAAAATAAAGAGGACACCCTTCTCTCACGCGGTATTCCCTTTCTGCAGCTGGCAAACTTCAAACAAGGCTTTGCAATCCCTGTCATAGAGAGAGGCACTCCCCATTCACCGCCGCGAGTAAATACAAGTTATATAAAACTAGGCGCATTGTAATCGAGACACGGCGGAGAGGGACTCCGCTTGAAAAAGGGGAGAGGGGCGCAGCCCGGGGGCAAGATTATTTCTTCCGCCCATTCGAAACAGCATTTAAAGTGCACCAGTATGCAAGGATTAGCAATTGGTAGCCTCGGGCCACAGCGGCCCCTCCCTTCCGTGCAAGTCCGGCCCGCTCGCTTTTAGTCGCGCAGTACGCGCGGGATAAAAGATGAGCCCAGACAGAGATAGAAGAGGGAGACAGAAGGAGGGTGTGTGTGTGTGCGAGAGAGAGAATGTGGAATGAGGAAGAGGTTGAGAAGGAGGGTCTCCTCTATAGAAGCAGCTACCCTCTGGCTATCCGAGGAATAAAGAGGGGTTACGACTACACAGGCTAAAGAAAAGTGTATAAAGAACAAAAGGGACACACAAAAGTGGAGCGTTCGTTAGACTTCGGGACCTGGCGCGGCGCATCTCGGTCACCTGACCTCCCACGACGCGATGACGTCACCACCGCACAGTGTTTGGCGACGCCGGAGTGCCAACAGCAAGCGGCGGAGCCGGCACCATTCTGGCGACTTGTTAAAAGTGGAGGGGAAAGTCAACACACACCTCGGCCTTGTAATTAGGCGTGAGACGAGACAAAGACGTGGCGGTGACGGGGTGGGGGTGGTGTAACTAGAGGGGCGGGGGTGAGACGACTCTCTGGCGCAGCAGTGGTTGCCCTGAAGACGCCGCCAGCTAGCCCGGCTTCATGCATCGCTAATACCGAACCATCAGGGAAAGGGAAGTCCCGTAAATGGGTCTGTTAATTTTTATGAGTCATCACACAACGCCCCTGCTTGCCGTTTTTTTATACGAAAAAGATGAACGGTCTTCTGAAGAATATTGACTGAGCAGCACACTTTTTAGGTGGTCACCTTACCACCTTTTATCCGCATTTAGCTACTTCACAATGCCTACCAACGAATGACCTTGCACTTGTTTAACGTTACGTAAATATCAAATATTTTCAACTAAACTTATTTCACATTCAATTCTAGCTGTTAACTCAGCAGGACTTAATTTTTAAGTACGGTGCTCTGAAGGTGTCACTGGCTAGTAAAAAAAACTGAATCTCCGATCTTGGTAAATTATGGTAATTTATCTGACTTATCTGTACGGTACAAACTCCATATAAAATTCCGAACCACATTCTTTCACGAGTCTACCACATCCTAAAAAGAGTTCATAGAGCAATGGTTAACACTGACAATAGTTCTCAACCAATGACCATATTTTGAAAGTTCCTATTACCTTTCAAAACTGATACAGTGACCAGTGAATATAATGCCCGTATTTAGTTTTTGCTCAAATGTGCCACTGTTATTTAATTAGGTACATAATATCAGTTAGAAATTTTGGAACTTCGAGAGTTAAAGATATTGCTTTGTTGTTGCAAATGGAAGGCAGTGATTTCAAGCCCTTAAATGAAATGTATGCATTTGTAGCTTCATAATGAATGGTTTCGTCGTTACTATTTTTCTGGTTTTTTTTTTTTTTAAACAAAATTCAGAGAAAAATAATATAATTCCGAAAATAAATATTTATAAAACTATATCCTTGTATAACTAGAGTCATCGAAACAACCGCAGACCGCGACGCGTACGTGGATAAAGACCCGATTTTAATTTACCAATAGTGAACACGGGTCAGAGCCGACATTCAACATAGCTACCAAGACGTTCTGTAATGAGGATGCGCAAATATGCAAGCAGCTCTTCTACCGAAAGCAAGTTAGCAACAGCAGCATTACCTCCCGTCAAATTATTCAAGTGTATTTTCTTAATGTTCTCTCGACACAATAACCACCTCGAACCAATATGGAAGGCCTATTTTTTATGTTTTCCCACGAGCTTCCGAAAGGTGATAAGGGCCTTTTTCAGATATAGATATTTGAGTTTTATATTTCAAATATTTACAGAAGAAACATATTTAAATAATTTATATGGCGAAAACCAACATATGTTATCCATTAGTCAAATAATGAAAATTCAAATCTTTTATACGGAATGGTAATAAATTAGATTTCTTAAAACTATATTATTACTAGGTACGATGTCGACTTTGGTTATGATAATAATGAAGGATTTTTTTATTTGTGACTTTGCACTTCACGGACGCGATGGTTAGAGAACTGAGAACATGTGTGGAATACACGTATTTTTGCTGTGAGTCGGAGTTTTTAATTTCAAAGCGGAAGAGGTCAGGACAACGGAAGAGGAAATGGACATTGTATTTCTTTTTTACATTGAAAAGTTTTGGAGTGACAAAGGGTTATCTAATAGGTAAATGGCATAAATTTTGTAATGTCTTACCACAGCAAATATTTCGATGCGAGAATTAATTGATATTTGGTAAAAATTATATTATTAACCATTGTATTTCAGTCCGGTGTGAAAGTTAGTGAAACATAGATTGCAAGCTTTTTAACATACAACCGAGAATTGAAACTAGTATAAGCATGATTATAATTAAAGAAGTGCTAAGAGCAGGGCTTTTGATTGAAGCAAGGAAGAAATAGCATCGCAAATACGGGTTAAGAACAAGGAAAACATCATTTGAAATAACATGGTCGCCAGTTGTCCGAAACGAATAAATAACTTAACGGAATTCGAACCCGGGACCTTTCGTTCTTCAGTCAGTCGCCTTTACTACTGAGCCACCAGGCCGCTTCCGTAAACGAATAAATAAAGAAAGAAAGACGTTTCATTTCAAATAAGTCTTGAATTCACTTGAGGAAACAGTGAAGAAAACTGTGAATATCTGATCTCAACGAGAACAGTTCTTTTTTTTTATAATTCTCTCAGTGGGATATGTTTGTTTTACGGAAATGGAGCGTTTTTCGGAAGCACTTTTCAATGTTTTTTGAAATTATAAACTTTCATTATTTATTATAATTTAGTCTGTTAGACAAAATGCACACCGGAAAATGTTTTTTTGATAAAACATACGGCTTCATTTCATTCCCCTTACTCTTCCACAATAATCAGTAGAAACAGTAACCAAACAACCGTTACAAGTAGGAACTAACCGGATTTTAAACTTTAAAAAAAAAAAAAAAAAAAAAAAAAAAAAAAAACGTGATAAGCGGTAGATATGCTAAGAGAAATGAGCCTATATATATTGTAACTACATTTATAAAAACATCTTTCATTTTAATGTTACTTCATCACATTTGATACGACTCACCGTCTCTCTTTACCTTTTTTCTGCGAAACCAATTTATATTAGTCTTCTGTCTGAGGGAGTCTGGCATCCGGGAGCACGCGTGTTGGAATCCTCATCCGGTAATCGCGATTTCGGTTTGCCATCATTTTCAAAGATTATCCAGGCAAATACCATATACCATCATGCAAAGATACAACTGGGCAAAGCTTTAAACAATGGGACATAGCTGTAAAATGAATATACGGAAATACGGTAATCCAACTAATTTTTTTTTTTAAACCAAGATATACAAATTTTGAGAGACAGTTTCCGGAACATATATGCACGTAAATAAAAATTATTTGTTTCTTAATTCTCCGTCTAATCGGCCAGATCCGTAAGTGTCCGCATTAAGTTTTTTTGAGGAATACGAAAGTCTCAACACACAGCTTTACGGAAGTCATTTTTAGTGGTCAAGAGCAACTCCGCAATGTTTTATCAAAATCGGTGACATACATTTCTGATCCTCCCCTTGTAAGACTCATGGTACCTAACGTTTAGCTATCACACTTTTAATAAAGCTCATCCTCGAGGATGGTTTTACATTGATAATATTTTATTTTAGTCATCAGTTTACATATTTTTAGCTAACAATAATTCTACCTTAAGTAGGGAAAATTTTCTTATTTCTACCAAATATTTAGGTTAATTTCTAGCAGATGATTTTGTTGCCGTTTGATAAGATTAAACTGCATACACAAGCAACAAACTAAAACTGCAGGTAACGTTACTAAAATAATCAACTCGCCACAGATACCTCATGTTCGCGGATAAAGGAAAGTCTTTGTTTCCCATTATCCGCAGGTTGTAAAAGTACAAATTAGTATTTATTTTGCAGAATGATTAGGCCCCAAGTGCAATTTATGTTGGAACAAATATGCCTCGAGCCATCACAGCAGGCTATATGCCTCCCAAAATTAAATATTCCCTTCTTTTTCGGTGTTTAATTATAATTAGATAAATACATGCAAATAATATTTTAATCTGAAATATTTTTGAAAGGTATCAGTAATAACATTCCTCATTATTTACCTGATATGTTAATTAAAATTGGTTTTTGTGAAGATTTAATGAGACCAAATATTTTATTTCGTGTATTCCTCTGATTACTTTCCGGTAACTCTGAGAAAGGAGTATGTGATTTAGCTATTTAGAAATGTGTGTCAAGCAGTTATGAGGTAAAAAAATCTTTATTTATAATATTCATTATCTTCAGAAAACAAAAGGATGGTATGTTTCTTTATCTGTTGGATGAAATAGTAACATTTGGATTCCGTAAGTTACTTTTATCTTTGTGTTAATATCTTTAGTCTCGCCTTTTTCTACAACTTTTGACTCACGTCAAAGAATATAATTCTGAATCGAATTTGCCTCCAGAATAGCATTTAAATTTTATATCTCGAAGATAACTTTATATTTCTGCTAACAACTACTTGGTGCTCTTATTTATTTAAAAATATGCAGCTATTAGATTGGGGACATATCCGGCTTATCGATTCAGCGACATCCTAGCAGAAACCATGA